>OY856414.1:1237500-1562500 GCA_963693085.1 Alisma plantago-aquatica
AGTATATGTAGGATACATATCCATACATATATATTTATATTCTATATATTACATTATGATATTTGTCGCTAAAAACATTTATTGATTATATGTGTGATTATGAAATAAATGATGTGGAATTTCTAATGCCCTTGCCGACAATAATAGTGGAAGTTGACTACCATTGGTATCTTATTCGTTTCATTTTTTTTCACCAATTTTGGAAAGTCTTTTAATAGGTAAATGTAAAGTCGGGTGAGTATTCATCCATTAAGTAATCATATCATTCACTTAATATGTTCTTATATGGATGCTCATTTCATGAGCATTGGGTATTTTCGTTGTGCCCCGTATTCATTAAGGTATATCATTTTGACTCATTAAGAAGTTTCTCTCTTGAAGGACATATATGAAGGCCAATCTCACAACTGAATGTTTTCATGAGGGTCAATGCATATGTTTTTAAAGGCCTTGCGACATTTTTTTAGAAGTGCATCCAAATGACGTATGTAAAAAACTCTGATTATATCCAACATCAAAGATTAAAAGAGTGCAATTCAAGTTAGAATATATACTTGTACAAAAGTAAATGTGTACTGTCTCAGTCTGCGGTCCGCACCGCTTCACCTCCGTGTACATGTTAGAAATGATGGGGCATCTTCTGTTCAGGACGTGAGGCGATAACAATTAAAAACTATAGACACAAAACTTGTTTTTTCTACTCTCTTTTGTGTCGAGGATACGTTTTGTACTTAGTCGGATGTCTGTATGTGAACCCTCCCTTATATTGACTTATTACTGAAGAACGCAATGAATAAAATTTCCTATAATTTCTTAAAAAATTGCTAAATACTCCGACCACTCCAAAACCAGACAGATTGAAACCGAAAGGACTGGGACAGATTGAATCCGAAGGACTGGCCTGGCCGTCCTGTCAACCAGATGGGTCGTGCTTTGTCTTTTCTTCAGTCAACGTCTCAAATAACTGCCCGAAAAATCTCCATGGTCGAACAACTTTCCAGAGGTAGAACCAAACGTCCTGTTGGCGCTTCATGTTCCCTTACATCATTTCCACATTGGAAACGGTGTAAGATTAGTTCCAAAGTGGGAGATTAATAGTTAGAGAAAATATATGAAACGTCTTCCAATTATTAATGCAATTAGGAGATTAACTACAGTACATATCGGCTGTGCCGCCGAAAACTAATGGGTTTCACGTTTCGCAAAACTTACTAGTTAACTAACGAATAAAAGATTTTAGTGGCAAATATCCTAGTTATATAAATAAAACATAAATATATATGTACGTGTATGAATCGTCTTCCAATTACTAACGCAATTAGGAAATTAATTACAGGCGCTGCATTTTGGCTGTACCGCCGGAGCCCAATGGTTTTGCGTTTTCCAAAATTGAATTCTGCACAAATCGAAAGCACTGGCGTCCGGATACCGTCGGGATCTCCTTTTCAGACATCTTAAATTCGTTTTCTGGCTTTTCACTACTGAATTCCAGTGTACAGATGGTTTGAATCCCATTGGCCATTGCACACATCACTTAAATCTTGATGCCCCTACTGCTAAATATTGCTACAATCCTACGATGCCAAAATCTGAATTCTAGTGTATACTGATAGAAAAAAATCTAGTGTATCTTTATACGAATCATTGTGTGTGCAAAACACGAGTCCGAGTGTACTTGCTAGTTACCATGCGTGTCTACTTGTAAAGGAATCCTATTTTAAATACGGACTCCGTTTAAATACTCGTACTCGTCCGTGTATTAGCAATCCATGAGTCAGATTTCGAGTCCTATTATAGCTACTGTTAAATCTTAGTCTACCGATATTTTAATCATAGTGCACACAAGAAGCAAACTCACTATTCTGTTATGTTGCATATGTCACACCGCTTCAATCATACGCTCTGTTTGGCAGAGTGTGTGCGAGCGGCCTGTAAAGATCGGGCAGCATCGGGCAGGACAGGCTAGCGAAAATTGATGCACACCAAACACCGGTGAAATTAACCGTTGTTTAAGTACTCTTTCTCAGTATAACTGCAACGATCCGTAGCGGCCAATGTTACCGCACCAAAACACAGCAGCGGCCAGCGGCGGAATCGGCCACTTTGCCGAACGACACAATAGCACACTTTACTAACGATAGCCATTTACTACTAAATCTTGATGCATTTACACACGTCTAAATCCTAGTGCACCCATCTCCATGTGCGTCCATTTGCATTTGGATCATGTTTCAAATCCATTCGAATCTTAGTGTGCCCGTTGCTTAGCATGTCCACTTGCATCTGAATCATGAATTTTAAACTTTATGCATTGACACAGATCTTGATCCTATCATACTTACTGTTGAATCTTAGTGCACGCACTGCCAATCCACTTGCATTGGAATCGTATTTTCAATCCTTGCGCAGTGACATATACTATAAATCCCAGCACACTTACTACTGAATTCTAGTGCACCCACTGTCAAACATGTCCATTTGTATGCAAAATCCTATTTCAAATCAACTATGCATTTCCAAACATATCGAATTCTAACACACATACTACTTTATCTTAGTGCACATGTGTTTGAAACTTAGTGCACATAAAACTTCAATCCTAGCACACTTACTAAAAAATCTTGGATCACATGGTTTTGAATCCCAGTGCACACAACACTTTAATTCCATCACAATCAGCTAACAACTTACTACTAATTTCTAGGGCACCTGCTGCCAAACACGTCCACTTGCACTCAGATTTTGTTTCAAATCCTTATGTCTTGAGGCACATTTCTAGTATACTTACCACTTTATGGTAGTGCACCCACGTTTGAGTCATAGTGCACACAAAACTTGAATCGTAGCACGCTTACTATTGAATTTTGCCCTCACATCCCTTTAGTTCTAGCATAGTCATTCAACACACTTCCTACTGAATTTTGGTGCATCCGTTATCAAACATGTTGACTTGCATTTGAATCAATTGTGCATTGGAACACATGTTGAATCCTAGCACACTACTACTTTATCCTAGTAAACTGGTATTTGAATCCTGGTGCACACAACACTTGAATCCTATAACACTTACTATTAAATCTTGGATCGCCTGCTTTTAAGTCATTGTGCACATGTTACCTAAAATCTAGCAAAATCATCTATTACACTCTCTAATAAATTCTAGTGAACCCAGTATCAAATGTTTCCACTTGCATTCAAGTCCTAGTTCAAATACTTGTGCATGGCCACACATTTTGAATACTAGCACGCATAACGCTTTATCATAGCACACCCAAGTTTGAATCCTAGTGTAGACAAAACTTGAATCCTAGAACAGTTACCATTCAGCCATGGATCACCCTCTTTTGAATTCTACTGCACACAACAAACTAATTCTAGCACAATCATGGAACACACCTACTACTAAATTCTAGTGCACCCGCTACAAAATGTGTCCACTTCCATTCAAATCCATGTGCGTCGAAACACATTTTGCATGCTTGCATGCTTACTAATTTATCTTAGTACATCCACATTTCAAACCTAGTGCATACAATACTTGAATCCTAGCACACATACTAATGAGTCTAGGATCACCAGTTTCGAATCATATTGCACAAAACATTTTAATTCTAGCACAATCACCCATCATGCTTGCTATTGAATTTTAGTGCACCTATTGTCAGGCATGGCCACTTGTATTGAATCCTATTTCAAATCAGTGTGCATTGACACATATTTTGAATCTTAGCGCACTTACTACTTTAGCCTAGTGCGCCCACATTTTCCATCTTCTATAGTTTACGGTCTTAAAATGAATCTTCTAACCATGGTAGCAAGTGTCGACAATGATTGTATGTTTTATATGAGAGTGTGGTACATTTTGTTAATTTGGTGATGGGACATTAATAATTAGAAAAAATATGTGAAACGCGTTCAAGTTATTATTACAATGGGAAATTAATTACACGTGATGCATGCTCTATGTATTATCGGAAGCCAATGGATTTCATGTTTCTTAGAATTGAAAAATGCACTACAGACTATAGTAGGTTGAATGTTTATGCTAAATACATATATTTCACCTTCTGACCAGCTTTCTTTTTCCATTCATTTTCTAACGTTCAGACCCTTGTGCACTATCGAATCCTAGTGCATTACATTACTTGCTTCTAGGTGCCATCACTTGTATTTGAATTATGTTTCAATTCTCGATGCATTGTCAAACCTTTTGAATCGTGGCACATTTACTACTAAATCCTAGTGCATCCATTTTCAATTGTGTTCATTTGCATTCAAATCATGTTTCAAATCCATTTGAATATTAGTCGAACTACTGTCTAGCGTGTCCACTTGCATCTAAATCACAATTTTTAAATATTTATGCATTGACACATATCTTGTTTCTAACATACTTACTATTGAATCTTAGTGCACACACTACCAATCTAGTTGCATCGACATCATACTTTCAATCCTAATGCAATGATAGATATTATGAATCCCAACACACTTACTACTGAATTCTAGTGCACCCACTGCCAAACGTGTCCACTAGCATGAAAATCCTATTTTAGATCATTATGCATTTCCACACATTGAATTATAACACACTTACTACTTTATCTTAGTGAATCTTAGTACACACAAACGTTGTATCCTAGCATGTGTACTAAAAAATCTTGGATAATCTGGTTTTGAATATCGATGCACACAAAAACACTTTCATTCTAGCACAATTATTCAACAAATTACAACATAATGTATCAGACTCCTGGTGCCAAACGTGTCCACTTGCTATCATATTTTGTTTCAAATCCTTGTGTCTTGAGACACATTTCGAATCCTAGTACTACTCTATGCTAGTGCACTCGTATTTGAATCATAGTGAATGAAACACTTAAATCTTAGCACACACATCACTTCAATTCTAGCACAATCATTGAATACACTTACTACTGAATTTGATGCATCACGTTGCCAAACATTGAAGTTGTATTTGAATCACTTGTGCATTGGCACACTGCTACTTTATCCTAGTAAAGTGATATTTGAACACTAGCGCACACAACATTTGAATCCTATCATGGTAAATCTTAGATCACCTACTTTTGAATTGTTGTGCACATATCACTTAACTTCTAGAAAAATCACTCAATACACTTGCTATTGAATTCTAGTGAACCCACTTTCAAATGTTTCCACTTGCATTAAAGTCATATTTCAAATACTTGTGCATTACCACACATTTTGAATATTAGCGCACATACTACTTTATTATCACATCACACCCATGTTTGAATCCTAGTGCAAACAAAACATCCTAGAAAAGCTACTATTGAACCTTGGATCACAGTCTTTTGAATTCTACTACACACAACAAACTAATTCTAGCACAACTACCCAACACATTTACTACAGAATTCTAGTGCACCTGCCACAAAATGTGTCCACTTGCATTCAAATCTAGTTTCATATCCTTGTGCATTGACACACATTTTGAATACATGCCCACTTACTAATTTATCCAAGTACATCCAAGTTTGAATCCTAGTGCACACAACACTTGAACCCTAGCACACATACTAGTGAATCTAGGATCACTGTTTTCTAATCGAATTGCACACCACTTTAATTCTAGCACAATTAGCCTTCACACATACTATTGATTTCTAGTGCACCCACTGTCAAACATGTCGACTTGGATTGAATCCTATTTTGAATCATTATGCATTGAGACATATTTTGGATCTTCGCACACTTACTAATTTACCTAATGCATACATATTTTCTAGCTTCTATAGTTCATGGTATCAAAATGAATTTTCTAACCATGGTAGCTAGTGTCAACTCTGACTATATGTTTTATATGAGAATGTTAGTACATTACCCTTAATTTGATGATGGGAGATTAATAGCCAAAGAAAATATGTGAAACACATTCAAGTTATTACTACAATGGAAAATTAATTATAAATGATATGTGGTTGATGTATTGTCGGAAGCCAATGGGTTTCATGTTTCCCAAAATTGAATTATGCACTATGGACTATAGTTAAGTTGAATCCTTGTGAAAACCATATATTTCACCTTTCAACTTGCTTTCTTTTTACTTCCATTTTCTAACATTCAAATCCTCATGCGATACTAAATATTAGTTCATTGGATCACTTGAATCCTAGTACGCCTATTTCCAATTCTTGCTTTAATCCTAGAACACCCAAATTTGATTTCTAGTGCATCCTTGTATGAATCATGGTGCTTGCAATACACAAATCCAAGTGCACTTAATACCAAGTACATTTACTTGTAGTGGAATCTTATTTCAAATCCTTATGCACATATTACCAATTCTTGAGATAATTTTGAGTCCTAGCATAGTTCATGTTGAATTGTACTGCACCTGTGTTTGAAACCATGTGTGCACGACACTTGAGTCCGGGCATACTTACTATTGTCCTAGTACGCCCATCATTGAATCCTAGTGCACATACCACTTGAATACTTATGAATATGTGTTTGAATCTCAATGCCCATCTCTCCAAGCTTTCATGCTTGCATTTAAATATTATTTTATAATCCTTATGCACATACTACTAAACTTTGACATGTATTATATATCATAGAACACTTACTACTGAATCCTAATATATATGTTCATTTCAAATACAACTATACACAACACATGAATCCTAGCACACTAGTTATTAATTAATGAATCATCTGTGTTTGAATCCTAGTGCACCCACATTTGAATACTAATTCGCTAACACTTGAATCCTAGCACATTTACAATTGAATCTTAGATCACATGCTTTTCAATCCTAGTACACCTACTTGCAATCATGCCCACTTACATTTGAATTCTATTTTCAATCATTGTGCACAAGCTACCTATCATCGACACACAACTATCTCGCTTACCAAGAAATCCTACTGCAATTTCTTTTAAGCACCTCCAATTGTGGTTGAATAGTGTCTTAAATCCTTGTGCATGACACACATATTGAATCCTAGCACATTTACTATTGAATCCAAGTGCAGTCACTGCCAAGCGCATACATTTGCATTCAAATGATGTGTCAAATCTATATGCATTAACATTTATTTTGTATACAAGAAAACTTACAATTGAATCCTAGTGCATACAACACTTTGATTCTAGCAAAATAACCTTACACACTACTGAATTCCAGTGCACCCACAGACACACGTGTTCGCTTGTAGTCAAATTTAGTTTCAAATATGTGTGCATTGACACAAATTTAGAATCCTAATACACTTTCTACTTTGTCATGATTCACATACATATGAATAATAGTGCACAAAATAGTTAAATCCTAGCACACTTACTATTGAATCTTGGATCACCTACTTTTGAATCCAAGTGCACACAACACTTTAGTTCTAACACAATCACCCAACACACTTACTACTAAATTTTAGTGCACTTGTTGCCAAAAATATCCACTTGCATTCATATCATGTATCAAATCCTTTTTCATTGAGAGACTTGTTCAATCCTAGTTTACATAACACTTTATTGTAGTGCACCCTTGTTTGAATCCAAATGCACACAACAATTCAATCTTAGAACACTTACTGTCGAACTTTGATCACCACTATAAATCTATGTGCACCTGTAACATCCCTGACCTGGGTTTAGGGATAACCCTATTTTTTTGGCTTAAATAAGTTGCTTAGGACCTTAATATAATCCTCTAAAGTGTTTTGTTATCAAGTGACAAACTTATGTTTCAAGTTTGGTCCTGTTTGAATAAAGTTTGAGCAATGTTCTTTTGTTTTGGACCAAAATGCAATTTACCTAAGATGATGGGTTATATTGCAATATGTCACATGTTTAATGTGCCTTAAGTGTTATAGTATCTTAAGAGATAGGATGATGCTAAGTGGTGGATTATGGAAAGCCTAAATTCCAAGTTTGAGCTTGTTTGAATAATGCTAGTGCAATGTGTACCAATTCAGGTAAAAATTGCAATATACCCAAAATGTAGGGTTGATATGAAAATTACCACCCCTAGAGTGTCCCTACTCCCTATATGTATCTTTAATAGGAGATAGAAATAAGGAGACAGTGTGTTTGAATCATCTTTGAGTGATGGTACTCTTGGTGATGAAAAGACCAAGAAATGATGTATAGTTGAAGCTCTTACTTGAGCTGTATCGGGTTTTAGACTTTATATGGGAGTGCCTATCAGCCAAGGATCCATATAGGAGATCCCATATCAGTTTGTTAACTCTTGGCAAAGGCCATGTCGAGCAAAGCACCTCAAGGAGGTGGTCCATGATGAGTTAGATGCTCTTTGCAAAAAGTGTATCGGATTGCATAATTTGTGAGATAAAGATGAGATATCTTACCCAACAAGATAAAGAATGGCCAAAATATCATCTCTAGATTATACTCAAGACTTTTGCATGGAAAGATATACATGTGTGCATTCATGGACATGTGTCAACCATGCATGGCCAAGTGTCACCTAGTAGCATATGGTGATGACACCTCTTATACACTCTCTCTCATGAACCCTAAGTATATATGCCTCTCCTTTCACCTACTAATCGAAGTTTACGAACCCCACAACTCTCTTTCTTTGAGATATCGTGCATACCCTATTAGATATCGTGCATATTAGCTCAAGGAGCAAGGGGAGCTCAAGCACCAAGCTTAAGGTAAGGTCATGGTCATCTTCAATATTGGTTGAAGTATGATTCTCGGGTTATAGTCACTACAGAAAAAATAGTCTTTAACTACACAAAAAATGTAGCCAAAATCCCAAATTTTGTAGCTAAAAGCTTTTTCTACATTTATGGTTACATTTAGAATATGAAGCTAAAGCCCATGTAGCTAATTGTTTTTGCTACATTTTTTAAAATTGTAGTTAGATATTCATCTAGCTATACATACATATGTAACCCCAATTGTAGGTAAATGTTTTTCTTACACATTAAAATATAATTGCAATTGTAGTTAAATATATGACTACAATTGTATTTGTAGCTATGATATGTAAGGGTAAATGGTATTTGTTACAATTCTATATGTAGTTCATGTATAGCAAAAAGTAGCACTTACTACACTTGTAATTATAGTGACTGTATAGTAAGAGACATCATGTACTACACATGCATGCATATGTAGTGAGATGATGTATACAATATTGAATTATCAATACAAAAATATTTTCAAAAAGAAGCTGAAATCAATATTGATTTAGATCAAGTTGTGGTCGTGATGTCAATAATCATACTTTTATTTATATTGAAACATGAGTAGACATGGGGAGGACATAAACCTTGCCCCAATTTTGCATCATGAAAAGAAGATATATGTATACAATGACACCCATTAGAATATAAGTTTACATCACTTTTGAAGTTTCACCCCACGTTGTACACTAACTCTCATAACTTTTTCAACAATTTTGAAATCAAAATTGTCATGTAGCTGTCACTTGGATTAGGAACAGTAGAGTCAAGTTCAAATTCATTATCATCAGACCGAATTACCATTGAAGCAAAAAGCTGAGTTGAAACATCTTCAACCCAAAGAACAAATATCTTAGGCCATGTAAAGGTAGATCACATTGAGCACATGTATCCATCAATCTTCCCAATCAAAAGATACGATGATGAAAAGTTCAGATGATCCAAGAAACTGAAGAAAATAGAGTAAGTCCACCTACAAGATTCAATAAATTCAACATAAGGAAATATGAGTATACAAATCATCTTTTGTATGTGTAGCATATGTATGAGTCCTTATTTAAACAAGCAAGATATAGAAATGTTGAAGCACACCTGGAAAGTAGGCATTGCAAACAAAGGCAAAGGAGAAGCTACTAACATCAGTTTCCCAGGAGTCAGACGCTGCTATATTAGGAGGATTGTTCTACATAGAACATCCATCTTGGGTACAGATATTGGGGTCGCTACAACATGATGAAAGATCTAATTTAAAATATCAGGGTGAAATAAATATCACCTACCATTATGACGGGGCAACATTTACTATATTACACACTCTCACCTTCCATTGCCTAAGTAATGTCATTGGGCAAACAATCAAATTCCTACCCTGAATAAGTGAGAGCTTCCCAGGTCTCATTATCATTCTAAAATTGGATTCAGCACAAGCACTTTGTATAGTATCTGAAGACTCTAAAGATTAATCAAACAGATTGGAAGCAACATCTAAAGCATTGTTACGCTTTAAGTCAGAATGATGGGTCTAAAAGATACCTGCATTAGCATTGTATTTCAAACATACATCTGTTAGCATTGTTTTTGCATCTAAAACATAAAAATAGGCCATATTTATCTACAGAAAAAGCATTAAAACATGGGAAGAATCATGTTAGCCCTCGGTCTTTTGGTTTGAACATGGGAACATGATTCATAGGCGGAGTTGAAGAAGGTTCAGTCTCCCATGGAGAAACTTTCTGCAGGTGATGAAAAGAAGATGGTCCATATGATCACACCTAAAAAGGCTGCACACAAAGAGAATCATCAAGTGCAACAAGGTAGTAAAATAGCAAGACTTATTTATTAAGATGGTCAAATAAAAGCCATACCATTAAGGCATCTACATTTTCGGATTACCGTCAGTAGTTCCAGATTACCATCAACAGTTCCGACAATAGACTCAATAAACCTAAAATAATAACAAATTGACATAAAGTAAGAAAGATATAAAATAGTTCATATTATAACCTTTAAGTAACTTTTGCAAAACTAGATGATCAATTGATTAGACATATACATACCACTTCTAAGGGGACTCCTTACAAAATGGAGCATCTCCTTCTCAAAAAGGGCAGTAGTGAGACATTTCGGTGCAACAAAATACATGACTACTACTAGGTGATAAATATGAATTCTTCACTAGATTGTCACAGTACACTAAACATGGGACATTGAGATTCCCCATATTCAAACAGCAGTAGCAGGTCCCTTTTTCATCAACATTCACACCCACAACCAGATCTAACAATATTACTAATATAATTCGCACCCACAACCCATGATGCCCTTTATTGTCTAGCATGAAAATTTCATGAAGAAAAATGCAGTTGTTGGTAGTAGGATGGTGCATACTGCAAAAGTGGCTCAATGAATAAGTGAATGTGATTTAATTTATAAAAAGAAAACATGATAGGATGAAGGGAATGTGTCTCATCAAAATTTGTTGATAAAAAAATATAGCCCTTTTCCCTTCTGTAGTTATCATCAACCATAGCTTGTTACTCCATCTCCTTTGTTATCATAGTCTTGTAAGAAGTAAGCATTATGTAATTATGCTCTTTGTTAAAATTTCATCAAGTTTGAAAATATAGAGTATAGATCCAGCTAACGACTTTTAGGCGTTCCTCTCAATGTGTTTTCTATACAAAGGAGTAAAGAACGCCACTATCATGACTTGGAACTAAGTATAGAAATAGCTTCAACAAGGTGTGATACAACTAAGTTAACACTACATTGTATTCTTTATGATCACATTGTTGTTTTGTGTAAAATTTGTTCTCAATGCTAGAAGATTGGGACATTTTCTTTGTATTGGTGGTATTCACGTGAAAAGTTATCGCTTCAACATGAACATTTTTATGTAATCCTTTACAACAGAGTAATGTACATAAATTTTTTATTACCTTCATTGCTTAATATGCTACTTGAAACTATAGTTTTACTGGATTATTTAATAGGTAAAGTGCTTGTCAAGATTGTGATTCATTTGCAGACTCTATGCATTAACGAATGGCAAATAACAACAGTCAATTAGTAAATTAGAAATAAATATGTAAGGTAAACATTTTTGATGCTAATACATCATCAATACAAGTTGTTAATGTTGGTTATAATTAATGAATAAATTTTAACCTCACTTGATGTGAAGTAGGACAGAGCATATTTGTAGAAGGCCGGGCAAGAATGAATTTGGATTGAAAAAAAATTAAATGCTACACACTCAAGTCCTAAGCCCCTATTTGGTTCGAGATCGAGACTTTGAAATCCAGACCGGGTTAGTCTGGGTTAGTCCATACATCTGAATTAGTATATCTGGAGTGGATCCTATTTTTATTTGGCAACCCAATCCCACTGCAAGCACTCATTAAATTGGACTGGCCTCATAACTTGTGTTTTTCAGTTTGACATATAAAACAAAAAAACACAAAAGACAGAGCCAAATCTAGACTGGAATCCTGGAATCCTACCCATAGAAGGACTGAGTTGGTCCGAATTAGAGGATTACAGAATCTAAAACAGACCCTGTCAGTCCAACTTTTGCCAAATAAAACAAGACTGGATCCTGACTGGGTTAGTCGGGATTAGTGATGACATGGCACAAAAAGACAGCGCCCAGTCCAGTTTCGATCTCGAACCAAACAACACCTAAGAATGCAAACTCCGAATAAAAATGTACAATTTAGCTTTAGAAATAGTTAACATCTTGTAGGTTTGAGTCTAATATGATCTTGTCTATATAGTTGGTCATATTATGTAATCTTCTATTGCGTGAAATATATGAGAGGGAATTTTAATGGTGCTAAAGTAGCATAATTAAAAGTAGTTAATTAAATTATATCATCACTAATATTGTGTAGACTTACACTTTATTACTCACATGCTAATGTCACCTTTAACTAGTTTCCTATTTATACAGTTTCGGTTTTCTCTTAGTACTACATGGTATTTTTAATTTAAATAGGTGTAATTGTTTATAATTGTGACAACCATGATGCATGTTATATCATTGAGAATTACACATTAAAAAAGAGGGGTAATTTGAGCAAAGTAGAAAATATTACAGCAAAGTTTTTTCCCGTGTTAAAATTATGCAAAAAAAAGGATAGTGAGGTCTCACACAAGGAATGCAATTTTGTATCATATGGGGTGTAACCATACGAAAGTCAAACACATATTAAGCTCCCTAATCAACTAACTTGATCATCTAAACCTTCAAGCAAATAATATTTTATTTCATATAGTCTATCTAACTAGTGAATTTCCGACGAGTGCCTCCTTTAATGTTCATAATCTAAAAATTATGCCAACTTAAGTTGTTAATCCATGTTTGTTTATTATGGTTACAGTGCAAATCTACAGATATATCTTCATATATATATTAAGATACATGCTATCACTTTTCAAATTTAAATCATATGCAAACAAACAAGGGAAACAATAAAGATACTGTCTAAATGAATTGGTCTAAGAAGTATCTAAAATTGTTAGTAAAAATGTGAACCCTACATTTGTAATCTTAAAAGTTTTGATATGAATTATGCTACTGCTAAAATTGGTATACAACAATAAAATAGCAATTATATGATACTATCTTATTCATTGCCAAACAACTAAATATGCAAACAAAAGATAAAACTAACCAGATAAGTGATAACCTCCTCCTTCCTAATCGGAGCTCCATAAAGCTAAACTTTGCTATGTTGCCATCTTGTTCTTGTAATCCTTTCATACATAAAGTTTTGCGTTATTTTTCTCTTCTAAATCTTAAAGATAGTATTTTAATACAGTTCACCATATGAAAAAGAAACAAATAATTAAACTTAAAACTGTAACGTAGTTGGAAATTTTAGAATTTTCACACCAGTAGACATATCTAAGCCAAATAGTTGATAAGTATTTTGTACGTTCAGTAATTCCTTTTGCAAGTGCTACTCATTAGACACCTATATACAAATAGTAGAATACCTCATAAACATGTCGCTAGCTTAAAATCAATTAGGTGCTAAAATAAGTAATCCACCAGCCGGCATACTTTCTGAAAATTCTATATTCAATCTGCTTCTTTTGGAAATGCAACGAAGCAGCATTCGTCAAAATATGCATTAAATTAGAAAATACCAATATCTGAGCATTATGCTCAATTCTTTGATGATTTAGATAGGCCAATGATGGGAGCTGTGCGGCTTCCAATGCAATGGAGATGTGTAGTTTCCAGGTCAAACTACCCAAGACAACAAGCATGTATATTGAAAAATGGACCGAGGAACTAGAAATTCAGAAGATCGAACTACATAAAAGGTGAGGATAAACAAATCCTTTTCTAACTATCACTCCACTAATTATTAATGTATGTATTTGTAGTCAAGACCGAAAATAAGAAAGTATACAGATGAATGGCACATGTTTCTCTATAGTCAATGGATTCAAAAAGGACTCTGGAACAAAAACAAAGTTCAGCACAGTAGGTCAAGCAAAAGATATAAATGATTAGTTAATAATTTCAGTCATGACATTCCTTCTCAAACAACAAATTAAAAGACTATAAATTCTTCACTCAACCACTAGACGCAGCCTTTGTTCTAATAAAATCACGGCCATAAATAATTCTCAGTATTCTATCTCATTTTCACCATGCTTCGTGTATGAAGCACAACATCGAGGAGCCAACATGAAGAGCAGATTCTAACAGAAATAAACTAAAATGGGGAATTCGATGTGCCATACCTATATGCCACTAGTAATAACTGTTTTGAGTGTGTCCTGTAAAGAACTATACACATTGATGGTGATGACACGGCCGAGAGGAGATGGGATGATAGGAGTGAAGAAGATAGTGGTGGTGGCGCAAGAAGACAATACAAAAATATCCTCAAACACGACAGCTCTTCAGGTTGGTGATCCGGCTCGGCCGCATGCACGGTGACTCTGCTCTTCACAACGAATGAATGTTGTTTTTCTTGATGGGTAGACCAGAATGAACGAAAGGGGAAACGAGAGAGACCGGAAAACCCTTGATTTCGTGTTGTGAACATAAGCACAACCAGTTTTTATTGCACACGCATAGAATTGGAACTAGCCACAAACGCGGGAATATTTTCGGAATTTAAGAACCAGAATGAAAAATTGGAGGGAATGACAGTCAAAGTATATTGGGCACTCTTTTAAGTACAAGCGAGGGGATACATGTAGTTTTATCCCGACCTACTTATTTTGGGATGAGAAAATACAATTGCGATAACTAACCTTCTTATTGGTTAAATAAATTTCTAACTGCATTTGTTCTTTACAATTCTATGATTTATAAAGAAAAAATGGTTTAGATACATATAAAGAAAATGTAACTACACTAAATGTAGCCAATGGACATATAAAGAAAATGTAACTACGACTGTCGATACCAGCGGAAGACGGATCATGCTACCAGTGTCGATACCATCGACACCCCGTCAATGGTATCGACGAGTCAACAGGGGCGCCGAGCTCAGCTATATAAGGAGGGGTTGAGTTCATTTCTTCTTCACACCTTCAGATCTTCTCTCCTCCTGATTGAGCTAGAGCACTTGTGAGCAATCAAGGGCCTGCACCGAGCAAGCGGACGATCGTCTTCGAGTTCTTCTTCGACGGCGGAGAGCTTCTTCTCCGGATCTTCACCGATCTCTCTTCCTCGCTACTCCTTTCTAATCATCATGGCGAGGAACGCCGCGTCATCATCTTCGAGCGCTGCGCCGATAGAGATTGAGACTTTCGTTCCACCACCGCCAGGCTCCGTCCCTCGTCCCCGGCTTGCACATCCGTCTGCGGATGTGAAAAAAGTTTACGAGGAGCTTATGAAGAGGACTATCGAGCCGACTCGATATTGCGACTGGGCATGATCCGAGATCTCGGCTTTGAGGATAACTTGATGTATGTCCTCCATGCCCAAGAGGGTAGGATGGGTAGGATCGATGACGTGGTCACCCATCATGTGGAGGGCCACCCCTTTTTCGGCGAATGGCCGACCTACAAAGAACTGGTGGTGGAGTTTATGGCGTCGCTAGATATTTGTGTCATGCCAAACGACCTCAATGCCGTCGACAGGGAATTGATTAAAGGCCGAGTGTCTTTCCGGCTTTTCAACAAAAACTACAATCTGACGCTGCAGCTGTTCAATTCAATTTACAACTGGTGGCACTCTCCCGAGCAACATCGACGGCCAGACAACCGGGCTGATTATGATGCCATGTTTACACGGCTGGTGATAGCCCCTCAAGGCAAGACAATCAGCTATCACAATGCCGCAGTTGCTGATTTCGAGCATCCTTTTGTGTGGGTCCTCCACCTTATGCTTTGTATCACTTTCTTTGCTCGAGGCGAGTTGTCGCTGAGCAAATTTCAAGAGATCGATATCTTTTTCCTGTACAACCTACTGACAAGGGGCAAGCTTAACTAGGGCACGTTTTTCTTAAAGCGCGTGATGGCCGTGAAGAGGAGCACCAGGCGAGCCCCAATTCATTTTGGGGGACTCATCACTCCTCTAGCCCTCTATCTCAGACTAGATCTTTCTTTAATGCCTCCCCTGGTAAGTAAGTGCTCCGTCAGCCTCCATCATCTACATCGGTCTAATTTGTTGACAGATCGTGATGGCGTGGTCTATGTGCATTACCACGTCAACAAAGAATATCAGGAGTGTGCGCTCCCAGATCCTGTCTTCAACATTCAAGGGGCCCAAAACTTCATGTGGCCCATTATTGCCATCGACAACTCTGACAGTGCAGAAGACGAGGAGGACAATGACAACGATGACGGTGACGAGCATGAGGAGGAAGAGGAGACGGTTACTCCTCTTCGGACACAAGTGGCACCGAGGAAGCGGTCGCGCTTCTATCTGGGTGCATCATCATCCTCGCAGCCTCCGCCACCACAGCCCTCTCAAGAAGGAGAGGATGCCTTTTTGATGCAGGGAATGTATGCCATGCTGCAAGGCATTCAGGAGACGCAGCAACTGCATATCGCATCCTTTGCAGATATACAGGACACGACAAACAGGTTGTATGTGAATCAGCAGGTGATTTTTGAGAATGAATGTCAGTTGTTCGCCAACCAACAGCAGGTCTAAGACCGGTTGGGGAGGATTGAGCAACAACAGCATCTGTTCTACGATCATTATTGGAACCCGACTACTTCAGAGGGTATCCACGGCCACCGCCCATGCCGACTTATGATCCGAGCTTTCAGGGGCAATATCCTGAGTGGGACCCCCATACCCAGTAGTACCCGCCATTTCCACCGCCACAGCAATAGAAGGGTATCACTGTTCCACCTTCTAAGGTTATTTTTTACTATGTGGCCATAGTTGAATTCAAGCTTGGGGGGAGATGGAACAATTTCTATCTTAGTCTTTATTTTTATCTTCTTTTGTTTTAGATTTCTGGTTTTTATTGTTTACATCTTTCTAGGATCCACATCTATCTAGTGTAATCCGTGGATGTCTAATTTTAAATGTGTGTCATCTCTTGTTTTCATATGGGGAAAGTTGAATTTTGAGCATTAATTTGAAAAAAATTTCAAGTAATTGTAAGCTTGCTTTGTTTGAAATTGAACACTTAACTTATGAAAACAATTGGGTAGGTCAACTTTAAAACATATGATCATAATTGTACATCTGGATGATTCAAGAAATGTGGACGGTTTTGGATGTTGAGCCTAAACTGACCAAATGGTAACGAGACCTTAATCATAAGTGAGAGAGAGAGACCCCTTGATTTAGTGGTACACAAGTCGGTAAGGAGGGACATATAATATCTTTTGATGGTTCTGTCAATTAGTCTTGTGATCTATCCACCACAATGTCATTCACACTCCACCATAAGAACTGGGAGCACATTACTATCTTTCACTCTTTGGCTGCATTCCATGTAGGTAGGTCTTGCATTACAGTCATTTTTGCATATTCCTTTAAAAAAAATGAAAAGTAGAGAATAGTTATACATACACATTATCTTTATGTGCATGTCATAGTAGTTGCATAATTCACATTATATATTTGCATTTGTATCTTTTGAGCATACAGTACATCATGTGTCTTATGTTTTTCTAAAAATATTAAAGGTGTTGAACTTGTTCCATACCCTCCAAAAAGAATGCATCAAATGTACAAGTTATGTAAACTCATTGTCATTTACGAAAATGAGGGATTAAAAAAAAGGATTTGAGAAATAATAAAGAAGAAGAGGGAGAAAGGAACATGTTCTCACCTGAGAATTAAGAAGAATAAGCACCTGGTGTAGTTTTCTTAGATATTCCATCTCACCTTGAGACGGAATGATAGTACATGCATCATTCCACCAAAAATGTAGCATGAGGACATTCTCATTTGCATTTTGTATCATGATAGGTTATTAATTTTTGTATTGCACGATTGATTGTTATGTGCTTCTTTTTCTTCCACAACCACCCATTCCATCCGCCCGTTGCTCAAAACGGTAGGACACCCATGATTATCTACTCATTCTTGTATATTAGGAGATCTGCTTCTATGTAGATGGTAGTTAGGATATGAGCAACGTAGATAGGAGATCACGAGATGCACCAAGCCTGAACCGGAGTTATCGTTCCGTGGTCAGTGAGGGTCGGCATGTGCATGTCAGGTGTGAATCATACAGTGATGTCGTTTATGCTAGTATGTTCTTTAGTTGACCCTCGCAATTCTATTCTACAGTTTTGTGCTCGAGGACGAGCAAAGATCTAGATGATAACACCCAAATTAGCGCATATTTTCTATGCATTTTATCTATAGTTTTGTGCCACTTTAGTCTTAATATGCACTCTTTTGTTCATGTTTTATATTTTCTGTCTCTCCATTAGATAATGTAGTGAAAATAGCCAATAATCTAGCTAATTAGCCTGTTTTAGACTTGCAGGCACCGAAACTAGCCAATTTTGGGACTCTCAAGTACCGAACCAGAAAAGACAAGAATTCCAGCAGCTGCATGGACTGGCCGATATGGCCGCCGCCCGATACGGCTGCCCGATACGGTCTTGCCTGATACGGTCACGCTGCATGATACGGTCGCGCCGCCCGATACGGCTGTCGCCTGATACGGCTCCGTCGCCCGATACGGCCTGCCCGATACAGCTGCCTGACACTCCCCCTGCCCGACACAGTCTTCGAGCGACAGTCATATTTTCCCACCTGATGCCTCAAGATTGATGCCACGGATGAAGGACACGTGGACCAATAAAAGCTACAACTCCCATCAGCTCGCTGCCTATAAATAGCAGCTGCCTACCTACAAGAGTGCTCTCTCGAGGAGGAGCCGGAGGGAGGACCCTACAAGAGCTAGTTCCTAGACCAAGGAGCTAGTGTGTCGAGTTCCCCAAGAGTCTACCGACCGATAGGCCCACCGCCCGACAGGACCGCCGCCCGATACGGTCTAGAGAGAGAGAGAGCTGAGGAGTCCAGAGGGACGAAGAAAAGACCCAAGGGCCGAGATCCGACCCGCACAGAGGCCGAGGAGCGAGAGCCACCTCTCCTCTACGGGCTATATCTTGTCCCTCTTCTCTTTCATTCTACTGCATTCCTTTGTTTCTTGTAAAAACAATGTTTATCCGTCTTTGTTCGGTGCCAGCTATGCTTGTCTATGGCTAGTTAGCTCCTTCTTGGCTATGTGGCCCAATCTGGGCATGTTTATATACTTTTGCCTTAAGCAAGTAGATTCATATCATATCTAGTATGTTGCATGTTCTATTTTCTCTTTCTAAGTTATGATTGCTAGTTTGGTTGATCTCTTACTCGCTTGAACTATTGTTTCTTCCTGTATCGAGAGATCCGTTGTAGGAATAGCTAAGAGACAATAGTTTGGATCCGAACCTGAGAGGGGGAAGATCTGAGGTATTCTGTTCCTAACACCCCGGAATATCCTAAGACCTGAGAGGGAACTTAGTATATTCCGAGGTGTTGATATGTCATTCCTTGAGAGAGGGTCGATGACATATCATTGATGGTTTTAGTCACGCATCGCGAGAGCGAGTGGGACGACCCACAGGACATATGCCACTGTGCGCACTAGATGCTTGCTTGGGTGTTCGCGGGTTGTCTATGCCCTAGAACGAGTGCATAGACTGCCCCGTTTGTGGTTACATAGCCAAAAACTCTCTTTCTCTATTTAGTAGACTCACGAGCTCTGTCTTGTTTTGTTTTCTTTCCTTTGTTTTGTTTTATATCGTGACAACTCGCTAGACTAGTTCTAGCAATTACTTTTATCGCATATCGTTTTGACTTATCTGACTATAGACCAAAAATTTGTTGCGTCCTAAACGTCACCACGTCCCTGTGCTCGACCCCGTATATCTACTTTGACCCCGTAATATAAGTTGTGGGGGCCTAGAAGGTTTCGGGTTATAAATTTAAAGCTTGATTCCTTCCTTTGTCCCGCGTTCGTTTCCGGACGCGTGAAAAAGGCAGGTCAACTTTTTGGCGCCGTTGCCGGGGACGTGGTTTTCCACGTTTACACGCCTAGTAGATTTTTGTTCTGTCACTATAAGTCTGTATATACATGCATAGTTTTCTTCTTGCTTTACACATACTTGTTCATATATACTAAATCACTTTTCTTTTTCTCATACCTTTTTCAGCCATGGACCTTGCTTCCGCAAGACAAGTCATCTTGTCCACCTGTCCTCCCAAGTTTTTCCGCAGTTTCGACTGCTGGCAAATAATTGAAGGACGTGCTCTGCAACTAGTCGAGTTATACTCACCTCCACTGTCATCATATGTTGAAATTTCAACAACGGAGACTGCCAGTCACCCCTCGAACCTCATGTTATCATGGGATCAAGAACTGATTAAGACAGTGGAATTAGCTGGAGAAAGTGTCAAAGCACCCACTTCCCTAGTTCCTCATCTCCAAGAAGACATCGATCCGCTCCAGTAGTTATTAGACAAGCAGGAGCATCATCTCAAAGTAGCCACAGAGGCTGCAGACCGCAGTAGAAGTCTACTTCAAACTGTTGAACAAGGATTCATCCTAAAGCATCAGTTTGATACAGCGGGTCCCCCTTATATGTGCATGGCAGAACTGACGGGTCTTGAAAGCATTGTTGCTCAAGTACAACAACTTCATGGTAAAGATGTTGAACAAGGCAGGAGGCTCCAAGAGCTCATCGATCTGGTTACAATTCAGTTACAACTACCATCACAAGACAATAGATACCTTAGTCATCAAGACCATTCCATTGGGTCTGAAGTGGAGTATTCACCATCATCCTATTCAGACCATCAACTGGATTCACCAGGATTTTTCTGTGAAGACCAACCCACTTGGGGAAGCCCTTCATTCTATCTAGATGACCCAGCTGATGAACCAATGGAAGAAATGAGTCATAGACATGAATGGGTCTATGATGACGATGATGAAGACTCGAAAAGCCAATCGACCTCACAGCCAGAAGGTTGGCTAGAGGAACCAGAGTCAGATATTGAACCAGACCAGAGTGACATATCTCATATTGAGACTTGTCATTTCGCTTTGAGCAGTACGCCAACCATGGTTTGGGACAATTTGTTCGACGACGACGACAGCTGCTCGACATGGAGCAGTGAGTATAGTAACGAAGACGAGTTGGAGCAGCACGAGCCATCATTCGCCACCATACATTTACAAGGCCTGGTCGACGTTAAGGGGGTAGGATGGACAGTTCACTACAACATGGCTGTTGAGCATGAAGACACCCCTGACTCCACGCCAGGTGATAGGCTTGAGGTGGTAGAACTACAAATAGATTCTTCAGGGGGTACTTTTTGCTCAGAAGATGATTGGATGACTCAGACAGTACATGAAGATTTATCTGAGCATCCAACCTCAAGCGTAGAGATGGAGAGAGAAGATATGAGTCCTCAGGATGACATCCAACCTCTCTCATCTATCTTATCCTGTGTAGACATCCCAGGACCTTCATTTTCAGAATCATATAATGAAAGGTACCTTGAGGATGATATGTCGAAGAATTCATCCCAGTGCAACTCAAGTCAATTCCAGCACAAAGATGACTTCACCGAGTTGCCGATTTTCACTTCGCTTCTTCAGACTCGGCATGGCCAACACATCCGCCAATTCTACTCCTACTATGTGGCAGAACCCATCGGCAAGACACAGGTGACACTGGTCCCAAAACTTAGGATTTGGGATCCCAGTGTCGGTATCGTGGGGCAACCACCCCCTTTTTTTCTCTTACCCACCCTCCCGCCCTTTTATTACAATAAATTTTGCTTTTCATGTTCTTATTAGTTAGCTTCTTTCTCCTAACTGTTTTATATCCTTGCATCCATGCATCATCTTTAGAAATTCAATAACTGTCGTTAAAATCATGCATTCGTGCCTCACTATTTCAAGTTTAAGTCTTGCTCGAGGACGAGCAAACTCTTAAGCTTGGGGTGGTAGGCTTCGCCCTTCTTTCTCTTCGCCCTTCTTGCATGCACCTTATATTTCTTGCATATAGCATAAGCCAGTAGCTTCGCAATTATGGCTATGTGGTGCGACTCTAATAGATAAATTCTTGACTTTATGCCTAATTGCACATGTTTCATCTTAAAAATTGATTGACCTCTTGCTTGACTTGCTCTTTGACTCTTTCCTTGAGTTTGTTAATAAATCTAAGGTTATGTCCCTTTTTCATAGCTTAAAGCTAAATTCCCTTGATCTATGTCGTGTATGGAAAATTCATGGTAAAGGACCGTTGGAATGAGCTAAAACATGATTAAAGTCTCTTAGCTGCAAATTTCACAAGCTTGCCTCTATTCTAAGGATTCTTGAATCATAATTGCTACTTTTCACACAGGTATCAAGTGGATCATGATGATTTTTGAGCCATGATCAAGGTGAAGTGCTTTTCCTTGATGGACTACATGCCTTCTCACATTAGATTGAGTCAAAAAGATGAAAAATATAAAAATGTGCAAAAGAGGCTTGGCCGCCCACAAAATCCCAAAATATCTATATAGTTCTCACCCAAGCCTACAAATAGAATACAGATGATAAAAGCCTGAGTGTGAACAATAAATGAGCGCTTGTTTTCTCTTTCAGGAGAGTTGAGGATGGTGCCCAGTTGGTGTATGACTGCGCTCACGAACGCGGGTATGTCGCGCCTGGTAGTATCACTCCAAATGCTCATTAGAGAGTCACTAGGAACCCCTAGGAGACATATGAGATCATCTTAGTAGCAGGGTTGGTTCGAGCGCAGTACGAGGAGTTTGTCTCACTGCTTTGGACCAACTGGTTCGGACTGCAGGGACTGTTGCTCGCTACATGGACCAACCTGACGCAGATCGGGATCCTCAGAAGTCATTAGAGTCTTTTTGCTTTGTTTCTTAGGACATGAATAAGTGAGAGGCATGGTATTCCTGATTGGTTTGCATGGATTCATGGTGATGGCTCATTGCTCATCACCCGTATAATCACCTGTGTGACAGCTCTTTCATGTTTAAATAATTATGGTTCAAACCCTCATGAGTATCGAAAGGCTGTAGTTAATTCGCTTAATCTTACTTGGACACTCTTTGATCTTGCTTTGGCAGGATTGTGCCTGAAAGGTGGGGGTTTGTTCTGAAACAACATGGATCAGGAGAATTGATGTTTTAAACTATTTTTCTTAACCTTAGCATTTTTTTCCAAGCTTAATTTGGATGTTATCTTTTGTTCTTTGAGCCCAGTCTTGCTTGAGGACAAGCAAGCTATAAGCTTGGGGTAGTTGATAACACCCAAATTAGCGCATATTTTCTATGCATTTTATCTATAGTTTTGTGCCACTTTAGTCTTAATATGCACTCTTTTGTTCATGTTTTATGTTTTCTGTCTCTCCATTAGATAATGTAGTGAAAATAGCCAATAATGTAACTAATTAGCCTATTTTAGACTTGCAGACACCGAAACTAGCCAATTTTGGGACTCTCAAGTACCGAACCAGAAAAGACAAGAATTCCAGCAGCTGCATGGTCTGGCCGATATGGCCGTCGCCCGATACGGCTGCCCGATACGGTCGTGCCGCCCGATACGGCCGTCGCCTGATACAGCTCCGTCGCCCGATACAGCTGCCTGACACTCCCCCTGCCCGACACGGTCTTCGAGCGACAGTCATATTTGCCCACCTGATGCCTCAAGATCGAAGCCACGGATGAAGGACGCGTGGACCAATAAAAGCTACAACTCCCATTAGCTCGCTGCCTATAAATAGTAGCTGCCTACCTACAAGAGTGCTCTCTCGAGGAGGAGCCGGAGGGAGGACCCTGCAAGAGCTAGTTCCTAGACCAAGGAGCTAGTGTGTCGAGTTCCCCAAGAGTCTACCGACCGACAGGCCCGCCGCCCGACAGGCCCGCCGCCCGACAGGCCCGCCGCCCGATACGGTCTAGAGAGAGAGAGAGCTGAGGAGTCCAGAGGGATGAAGAAAAGACCCAAGGGCCAAGATCCAACCCGCACAGAGGCCGAGGAGCGAGAGCCACCTCTCCTCTACGGGCTATATCTCTTCCCTCTTCTCTTTCATTCTACTACATTCCTTTGTTTCTTGTACAAACAATGTTTATCCGTCTTTGTTCGGTGCCAGCTATGCTTGTCTATGGCTAGTTAGCTCCTTCTTGGCTATGTGGCCCGATCTGGGCATGTTTATGTACTTTTGCCTTAAGCAAGTAGATTCATATCATATCTAGTATGTTGCATGTTCTATTTTCTCTTTCCAAGTTATGATTGCTAGTTTGGTTGATCTTTTACTCGCTTGAACTGATGTTTCTGCCTGTATTGAGAGATCCGTTGTAGGAATAGCTAAGAGACAATAGTTTGGATCCGAACCTGAGAGGGGGAAGATCTGAGGTATTTTGTTCCTAACACCCCGGAATATCCTAAGACCTGAGAGGGAACTTAGTATATTCCGAGGTGTTGATATGTCATTCCTTGAGAGAGGGTCGATGACATATCATTGATGGTTTTAGTCACGCATCGCGAGAGCGAGTGGGACGACCCACAGGGTAGATGCCACTGTGTGCACTAGATGCTTGCTTGGGTGTTCACGAGTTGTCTATGCCCTAGAACGAGTGCATAGACTGCCCCGTTTGTGGTTACATAGCCAAGAACTCTCTTTCTCTATTTAGTAGACTCACGAGCTCTGTCTTGTTTTGTTTTCTTTCCTTTATTTTGTTTTATATCGTGACAACCCGCTAGACTAGTTCTAGCAATTACTTTTATCGCATATCGTTTTGGCTTATCTGACTATAGACCAAAAATCTGTTGCGTCCTAAACGTCACCACGTCCCTGTGTTCGACCCCGTATATCTACTTCAACCCCGTAATATAAGTTGCGGGGGCCTAGAAGGTTTCAGTTTATAAATTTAAAGCGTGATTCCTTCCTTTGTCCCGCGTTCGTTTCCGGACGCGTGAAAAAGGCCGGTCACTAGCTTAGGGGAGTTTGATGTGAGGATTTTGAGTCGCTTTTATAGGCTAGTTTCATATGTGTTTTATGCGATTATTGGTCATTTTCATGGTTAATATTGCATGATTCAGTTCCTTCAGCCTATAATCTCATTATGCATCAAATTTACCTTATTTTATCTCACTTGGTATGAATTATCATATTTATCAAAGTTATCAAAGTTGATTCGAGTTTATCTTTGATTTTCAGGTTAAACGAATATATACAGCTGTCGATACCATCGACGGCTGTCGATACCATCGACGGCTGTCGATAGTATCGACAGGGCCACAGAGAGGTAACCGCAAAAGAGCAGAATGAGTCGATACCATCGACCCAGGAGTCGATGGTAGCGAGATAGCTTCAGCGCGTCAGATTTCTACAAGTCGATACAATCAACCAAATAGTCGATACTATCGACTCCGTCTCAGCAGAATCGGCTTAAGCGTCGGATTCCACAGAAAAGTGACGCCTAAGGTGTCGATACCATCGACCCTGGTATCAAGATCATGTCAGAGCAAAGCCAAAAAAGTAGAGGACCGCCGGTATCCGGGTGGGTCGATACCATTGACCCGCGTCGATGGTATCGACGCCGTCAGATCATGTTAATCTACAGCTCGAGTCTAATCGTACGGTGGTGATGTTTTGACGGCCTAAAGTGGTGCTTATACCTAAAAACGGCGGCTCTAAGCCATCTATCATGTCATTAGCCGCTGCACAAGTCTCGAGGAGAAGAGAGGAGGAAGAACGGAGCTAGTGCTATGCACCGATTGTTCCGGAGGCTGTAGAAGGAGTTTTCCACCACCGGAATGTTGTAGAACGTTCATCCTACGCCGAGGAACGTCTGGATCTTCTCCATACAGGGGTTACTTCACATCTATTCACGTTTTCTCCATGTTTCCTCTTTCCTTCACCATGTTTTCGACTAAGATGAACATGCAGGGCTAATCCACTTTGTCTTTAGGACCGGGAGTAGCCCGGGTGATCGTTGTATGATAATTTCGACATAGTTTATCATAATTTGTCTCTAAAAATCATGATATGCTATCGTTTTCTCTATTATATCATTGTGCTTGATCACCATAGTGATAATCCAATACCTTTAATTGCTTTTGACGAAGAATTAACTGTTGAAAAGAAACGATAATCACATTAATCAATAAATTCCTTGGAAATGGTGATGTACGATTAATGGTGTGAACCTTTAGACCTAAATTTCATGCACCTTATCTAAGGCATAGGTTACTACTGACGTGAAACCAACTTAGGTTAAAGTAGTGAATTGTATCACAGAAGCGAGCAATTCTAATTCCAGGCCACTACCCGAATTAGGAGACATTTCATGGTAATTGTGTAAAACTTAGTGCAACGAGAACCCGCGGTGAAACCGCAATCCTAAATTCCATTGAAATTGATTAAACCAACCATTTAATCGATCGTTCTATTTTCTTTTGTTTTATTTTTCTTTTTCAAAACAATTCTCAAACTTTTGAAACTAATTTAGCTGATCGTGAGTAGTTAGTAGTAGTCTACCGAGAATTACGTTTCCCTAAATTCGACTCGGGCCTCACAAGGCCTATATTACATTGACGCGTGCACTTGCATTATACGCACGGTAAAATCGTGTCAGTGGTCTTCTATTTGTTGATGAATTTCACTTATATGAGAAAAGCATAATATATTCAAGAAAATAAATCATATAATTGTGGATCATCCTCCAAGGCCTAATAGAATAATTTGGCTCCATGTATCATGTTCAAAATCCTTGGTAAAAATTATAACCATGATATCATTTTTCAGATAATCGATCAACATCATCAAATACCATTGTAACAATGAAGAAGATAGTCATATGTCAACAGCAAGATATTAATATTTTCATATATGCATCTGATGAATGACTAAAGACATTAATATTAGAAGTGTGGATATAGTCAAAACGTATCAATGCCCTTGTTAATGGTAAAAGTATATGTAGGATACATATGCATACATATATATTTATATTCTATATATTACATTATGATATTTGTCGCTAAAATGGTTTATTGATTATATGTGTGATTATGAAATAAATGATGTGGAATTTCTAATGCCCTTGCTGACAATAATAGTGGAAGTTGACTACCATTGGTATCTTATTCGTTTCATTTTTTTCACCAATTTTGGAAAGTCTTTTAATAGGTAAATGTAAAGTCGGGTGAGTATTCATCCATTAAGTAATCATATCATTCACTTAATATGTTCTTATATGGATGCTCATTTCATGAGCATTGGGTATTGTCGTTGTGCCCCGTATTCATGAAGGTATATCATTTTGACTCATTAAGAAGTTTCTCTCTTGAAGGACATATATGAAGGCCAATCTCACAACTGAATGTTTTCATGAGGGTCAATGCATATGTTTTTAAAGGCCTTGCGACATTTTTTTAGAAGTGCATCCAAATGACGTATGTAAAAAACTCTGATTATATCCAACATCAAAGATTAAAAGAGTGTAATTCAAGTTAGAATATATACTTGTACAAAAGTAAATGTGTACTGTCTCAGTCTGCGGTCCGCACCGCTTCACCTCCGTGTACATGTTAGAAATGATGGGGCATCTTCTGTTCAGGACGTGAGGCGATAACAATTAAAAACTATAGACACATAACTTGTTTTTTCTACTCTCTTTTGTGTCGAGGATACGTTTTTGTACTTAGTCGGATGTCCCTTATATTGACTTATTACTGAAGAACGCAATGAATAAAATTTCCTATAATTTCTTAAAAAATTGCTAAATACTCCAACCACTCCAAAACCAGACAGATTGAAACCGAAAGGACTGGGACAGATTGAATCCGAAGGACTGGCCTGGCCGTCCTGTCAACAAGATGGGTCGTGCTTTGTCTTTTCTTTAGTCAACAAGAACGCATGCGTCTCAAATAACTGCCCGAAAAATCTCCATGGTCTAACAACTTTCCAGAGGTAGAACCAAACGTCCTGTTGGCACTTCACGTTCCCTTACATCATTTCCACATTGGAAACGGCGTAAGATTAGTTCCAAAGTGGGAGATTAATAGTTAGAGAAAATATATGAAACGTCTTCCAATTATTAATGCAATTAGGAGATTAACTACAGTACATATCGGCTGTGCTGCCAAAAACCAATGGGTTTCACGTTTCCCAAAACATACTAGTTAACTAACGAATAAAAGATTTTAGTGGCAAATATCCTAGTTATATAAATAAAACATAAATATGTATGTACGTGTATGAAACGTCTTCCAATTACTAACGCAATTAGGAAATTAATTACAGGCGCTGCATTTTGGCTGTACCGCCGGAGCCCAATGGTTTTGCGTTTTTCAAAACTGAATTCTGCACAAATCGGACGCACTGGCGTCCGGATACCGTCGGGAACTCCTTTTCACGAGACGTCTTAAATTCGTTTTCTGGCTTTTCACTACTGAATTCCAGTGTACAGATGGTTTGAATCCCATTGGCCATTGCACACATCACTTAAATCTTGATGCCCGTACTGCTAAATATTGCTACAATCCTACGATACCAAAATCTGAATTCTAGTGTATACTGATAAAAAAATCTAGTGTATCTTTATACGAATCATGGTGTGTGCAAAACACGAGTCCGAGTGTACTTGCTAGTTTCCATGCGTGTCTACTTGTAAAGGAATCCTATTTTAAATACGGACTCCGTTTAAATACTCGTACTCGTCCGTGTATTAGCAATGCATGAGTCAGATTTCGAGTCCTATTATAGCTACGGTTAAATCTTAGTCTACCGATATTTTAATCATAGTGCACACACGAAGCAAACTCACTATTCTGTTATGTTGCATATGTCACACCGCTTCAATCATATGCTCTGTTCGGCAGAGTGTGTGCGAGCGGCCCGTAAAGATCGGGCAGCATCGGGCAGGGCAGACTAGCGAAAATTGATGCACACCAAACACCAGTGAAATTAACCGCTGTTTAAGTACTCTTTCTCAGTACAACTGCAGCGATCCGTAGCGGCCAATGTCACCGCACCAAAACAGAGCAGCGGCCAGCGGCGGAATCGGCCGCTTTGCCGAACGACACAATAGCACACTTTACTAACGATAGCCATTTACTACTAAATCTTGATGCATTGACACACGTTTTGAATTGTAGCACATTTACTACTAAATCCTAGTGCACCCATCTCCATGTGCGTCCATTTGCATTTGGATCATGTTTCAAATCCATTCGAATCTTAGTGTGCTCGTTGCTTAGCATGTCCACTTGCATCTGAATCTTGAATTTTAAACTTTATGCATTGACACAGATCTTGATCCTAGCATACTTACTTTTGAATCTTAGTGCACGCACTGCCAATCCACTTGCATTGGAATCGTATTTTCAATCCTTTCGCAGTGACATGTACTATAAATCCCAGCACACTTACTACTGAATTCTAGTGCACCCACTGTCAAACATGTCCATTTGTATGTAAAATCCTATTTCAAATCAACTATGCATTTCCAAACATATCGAATTCTAAAACACATACTACTTTATCGTAGTGCACATGTGTTTGAAACTTAGTGCTCATAAAACTTCAATCCTAGCACACTTACTAAAAAATCTTGGATCACATGGTTTTGAATCCCAGTGCACACAACGCTTTAATTCCATGACAATCAGCCAACAACTTACTACTAATTTCTAGGGCACCTGCTGCCAAACACGTCCACTTGCACTCAGATTTTGTTTCAAATCCTTATGTCTTGAGGCACATTTCTAGTATATTTACCACTTTATGATAGTGCACCCACATTTGAGTCATAGTGCACCCACGTTTGAGTCATAGTGCACACAAAACTTGAATCGTAGCACGCTTACTATTGAATTTTGGATCCCTACTTTTAACCACTCACATCACTTTAGTTCTAGCATAGTCATTCAACACACTTCCTACTAAATTTTGGTGCATCCGTTATCAAACATGTTGACTTGCATTTGAATCAATTGTGCATTGGCACACATGTTGAATCCTAGCATACTACTACTTTATCCTAGTAAACTGGTATTTGAATCCTGGTGCACATAACACTTGAATCCTATAACACTTACTATTAAATCTTGGATCGCCTGCTTTTAAGTCATTGTGCACATGTTACCTAAAATCTAGCAAAATCATCTATTACACTCTCTAATAAATTCTAGTGAACCCAGTATCAAATGTTTCCACTTGCATTCAAGTCCTAGTTCAAATACTTGTGCATTGCCACACATTTTGAATACTAGCACGCATAACGCTTTATCATAGCACACCCGTGTTTGAATCCTAGTGTAGACAAAACTTGAATCCTAGAACAGTTACCATTCAGCCCTGGATCACCCTCTTTTGAATTCTACTGCACACAACAAACTAATTCTAGCACAATCATGGAACACACCTACTACTAAATTCTAGTGCACCCGCTACAAAATGTGTCCACTTCCATTCAAATCCTTGTGCGTCGAAACACATTTTGCATGCTTGCATGCTTACTAATTTATCTTAGTACATCCACATTTCAAACCTAGTGCATACAACACTTGAATCCTAGCACACATACTAATGAGTCTAGGATCACCAGTTTCGAATCATATTGCATAAAACATTTTAATTCTAGCACAATCACCCATCATGCTTGCTATTGAATTTTAGTGCACCTATTGTTGGGCATGGCCACTTGCATTGAATCCTATTTCAAATCAGTGTGCATTGACACATATTTTGAATCTTAACGCACTTACTACTTTAGCCTAGTGCGCCCACATTTTCCATCTTCTATAGTTTACAGTCTTAAAATTAATCTTCTAACCATGGTAGCTAGTGTCGACAATGATTGTATGTTTTATATGAGAGTGTGGGTACATTTTGTTAATTTGGTGATGGGACATTAATAATTAGAAAAAATATGTGAAACACGTTCAAGTTATTATTACAATGGGAAATTAATTACACGTGATGCATGCTCTATGAATTATTGGAAGCCAATGGATTTCACGTTTCTTAGAATTGAAAAATGCACTATAGACTATAGTAGGTTGAATGTTTCTGCTAAATACATATATTTCACCTTTTGACCAGCTTTCTTTTTCCTTTCATTTTCTAACGTTCAGACCCTTGTGCAATATTGAATCCTAGTGCATTACATTACTTGCTTCTAGGTGCCATCACTTGTATTTGAATTATGTTTCAATTCTCGATGCATTGTCAAACCTTTTGAATCGTGGCACATTTAATACTAAATCCTAGTGCATCCATTTTCAATTGTGTTCATTTGCATTCAAATCATGTTTCAAATCCATTTGAATATTAGTCGACCTGCTGTCTAGCATGTCCACTTGCATCTAAATCACAATTTTCAAATATTTATGCATTGACACATATCTTGTTTCTAACATACTTACTGTTGAATCTTAGTGCACGCACTACCAATCTAGTTGCATCGACATCATACTTTCAATCCTAATGCAATGATAGATATTATGAATCCCAACACACTTAGTACTGAATTCTAGTGCACCCACTGCCAAACGTGTCCACTAGCATGAAAATCCTATTTTAGATCATTATGCATTTCCACACATATTGAATTATAACACACATACTACTTTATCTTAGTGAATCTTAGTACTCACAAAACTTGTATCCTAGCATGTGTACTACAAAATCTTGGATAATTTGGTTTTGAATATCGATGCACACAAAAACACTTTCATTCTAGCACAATCATCCAACAAATTACAACATAATGTATCAGACACCTGGTGCCAAACGTGTCCACTTACTATCATATTTTGTTTCAAATCCTTGTGTCTTGAGACGCATTTTGAATCCTAGTACTACTCTATGCTAGTGCACTCGTATTTGAATCATAGTGAATGAAACACTTAAATCTTAGCACACACATCACTTCAATTCTAGCACAATCATTGAACACATTTACTACTGAATTTTGATGCATCACGTTGCCAAACATTGAAGTTGTATTTGAATCACTTGTGCATTGGCACACATGTTGAATCATAGCACACTGCTACTTTATCCTATTAAACTGATATTTGAACACTAGCGCACACAACATTTGAATCCTATCATGGTAAATCTTAGATCACCTGCTTTTGAATTGTTGTGCACATATCACTTAAATTCTAGAAAAATCACTCAATACACTTGCTATTGAATTCTAGTGAACCCACTTTCAAATGTTTCCACTTTCATTAAAGTCATATTTCAAATACTTGTGCATTACCACACATTTTGAATATTAGCACACATACTACTTTATTATCGTATCACACCCATGTTTGAATCCTAGTGCAAACAAAACATCCTAGAAAAGCTACTATTGAACCTTGGATCACAGTCTTTTGAATTCTACTACACACAACAAACTAATTCTAGCACAACTACCCAACATACTTACTACTGAATTCTAGTGCACCTGCTACAAAATGTGTCCACTTGCATTCAAATCAAGTTTCATATCCTTGTGCATTGACACACATTTTGAATACATGCCCACTTACTAATTTATCCAAGTACATCCATGTTTGAATCCTAGTGCACACAACACTTGAACCCTAGCACACATACTAGTGAATCTAGGATCACAATTTTCTAATCATATTCCACACAACACTTTAATTCTAGCACAATTAGCCTTCACACATACTATTGATTTCTAGTGCACCCACTGCCAAACATGTCGACTTGGATTGAATCCTATTTTAAATCATTGTGCATTGAGACATATTTTGGATCTTAGCACACTTACTAATTTACCTAGTGCATACATATTTTCTAGCTTCTATAATTCATGGTATCAAAATGAATTTTCTGACCATGGTAGCTAGTGTCAACTCTGACTATATGTTTTATATGGGAATGTTGGTACATTACCCTTAATTTGATGATGGGAGATTAATAGCCAGAGAAAATACGTGAAACACATTCAATTTATTATACAATGGAAAATTAATTATAAATGATATGTGGTTGATGTATTGTCAGAAGCCAATGGGTTTCATGTTTCCCAAAATTGAATTTTGCACTATGGACTATAGTTAAGTTGAATCCTTGTGAAAACCATATATTTCACCTTTCAACTTGCTTTATTTTTACTTCCATTTTCTAACATTCAAATCTTCATGTGATACTAAATATTAGTTCATTGGATCACTTGAATCCTAGTACACCTATTTCCAATTCTTGCTTTAATCCTAGAACACCCAAATTTGATTTCTAGTGCATCCTTGTATGAATCATGGTGCTTGCAATACACAAATCCAAGTGCACTTAATACCAAGTACATTTACTTGTAGTGGAATCTTATTTCAAATCCTTATGAAAATATTACCAATTCTTGAGATAATTTTGAGTCCTAGCATAGTTCATGTTGAATTGTATTGCACCTGTGTTTGAAACCATGTGCGCATGGCACTTGAGTCCGGGCATACTTACTATTGTCCTAGTACACCCATCATTGAATCCTAGTGCACATACCACTTGAATCCTTATGAATATGTGTTTGAATCTCAATGTCCATCTCTCCAAGCTTTCATGCTTGCATTTAAATATTATTTTATAATCCTTATGCACATACTACTAAACTTTGACATGTATTATATATCATAGAACACTTACTACTGAATCCTAATATATATGTTCATTTCAAATACAACTATACACAACACATGAATCCTAGCACACTAGTTATTAATTAATGAATCATCTGTGTTTGAATCCTAGTGCACCCACATTTGAATACTAATTTGCTAACACTTGAATCCTACCACATTTACAATTGAATCTTAGATCGCATGCTTTTCAATCCTAGTGCACCTACTTGCAATCATGCCCACTTACATTTGAATTCTATTTTCAATCATTGTGTACAAGCTACCTATCATCGACACACAACCATCTCGCTTACCAAGAAATCCTACTACAATTTCTTCTAAGCACCTCCACTTGTGGTTGAATAGTGTCTTACATCCTTGTGCATGACACACATATTGAATCCTAGCACATTTACTATTGAATCCAAGTGCAGTCACTGCCAAGCGCATACATTTGCATTCAAATGATGTGTCAAATTTTATATGCATTTTGTATACAAGAAAACTTACAATTGAATCCTAGTGCATACAACACTTTGATTCTAGAAAAATAACCTTACACACTACTGAATTCCAGTGCACCCACAGACACACATGTTCGCTTGTAGTCAAATTTAGTTTCAAATATGTGTGCATTGACACAAATTTAGAATCCGAATACACTTTCTACTTTGTCATGATTCACATACATATGAATAATAGTGCACAAAATAGTTAAATCCTAGCACACTTACTATTGAATCTTGGATCACCTACTTTTGAATCCAAGTGCACACAACACTTTAGTTCCAACACAATCACCCAACACACTTACTACTAAATTTTAGTGCACTTGTTGCCAAAAATATCCACTTGAATTCATATCATGTATCAAATCCTTTTTCATTGAGAGACTTGTTCAGTCCTAGTTTACATAACACTTTATTGTAGTGCACCCTTGTTTGAATCCAAATGAACACAACAATTAAATCCTAGAACACTTACTGTCGAACTTTGATCACCACTATAAATCTAAGTGCACCTGTAAAATCCCTGACCTGGGTTTAGGGATAACCCTATTTTTTGGCTTAAATAAGTTGCTTAGGACCTTAATATTATCCTCTAAAGTGTTTTCTTATCAAGTGACAAACTTATGTTTCAAGTTTGGTCCTGTTTGAATAAAGTTTGAGCAATGTTCTTTTGTTTTGGACCAAAATGCAATTTACCTAAGATGATGGGTTATATTGCAATATGTCACATGTTGAATGTGCCTTAAGTGTTTTAGTATCTTAAGAGAGAGGATGATGCTAAGTGGTTGATTATGGAAAGCCTAAATTCCAAGTTTGAGCTTGTTTGAATAATGCTAGTGCCTTGTGTACCAATTCAGGTAAAAATTGTAATTTACCCAAAATGTAGGGTTGATATGCAAATTACCTCCCCTAGAGTGTCCCTACTCCCTATATGTATCTTTAAGAGGAGATAGAAAGAAGGAGACACTATGTTTGAATCATCTTTGAGTGATGGTACTCTTGGTGATGAAAAGACCAAGAAATGATGTATAGTTGAAGCTCTTACTTGAGTTGTATCGAGTTTGCAGACTTTATATGGGAGTGCCTATCAGCCAAGGATCCAAATAGGAAATCCCATATCAGTTTGTTAACTCTTGGCAAAGGCCATGTCGAGCAAAGCACCTCAAGGAGGTGGCCCGTGATGAGTTAGATGCTCCTTGCAAAAAGTGTATCGGATTGCATAATTTGTGAGATAAAGATGAGATATCTTACCCAACAAGATAAAGGATGGCCAAAATATCATCTCTAGATTATACTCAAGACTTTTGCATGGAAAGATATACATGTGTGCATTCATGGACATGTGTCAACCATGCATGGCCACGTGTCACCTAGTAGCATATGGTGATGACACCTCTTATACACTCTCTCTCATGAACTCTAAGTATATATGCCTCTCCTTTCACCTACTAATGGAAGTTTACGAACCCCACAACTCTCTTTCTTTGAGATATCGTGCATACCCTATTAGATATCGTGCATAGTAGCTCAAGGAGCAAGGGGAGCTCGAGCACCAAGCTTAAGGTAAGGTCATGGTCATCTTCAATATTGGTTGAAGTATGATTCTCGGGTTATAGTCACTACAGAAAAAATAGTCTTTAACTACAAAAAAAATGTAGCTAAAACCCCAAATTTTGTAGCTAAAAGCTTTTGCTACATTTATGGTTACATTTAGAATATGAAGCTAAAGCCCGTGTAGCTAATTATTTTTGCTACATTTTTTCAAATTGTAGTTAGATATTCATCTAGCTATACATATATATGTAACCCCAATTGTAGGTAAAAGTTTTTCTTACACATTAAAATATAATTGCAATTGTAGTTAAATATATGACTACAATTGTATTTGTAGCTATGATATGTAGGGTAAATGGTATTTGTTACAATTGTATATGTAGTTCATGTATAGCAAAAAGTAGCACTTACTACATTTGTAATTGTAGTTACTGTATAGTAAGAGACATCATGTACTACACATGCATGCATATGTAGTGAGATGATGTATACAATATTGAATTATCAATACAAAAATATTTTCAAAAAGAAGCTGAAATCAATATTGATTTAGATCAAGTTGTGGTCGTGATGTCAATAATCATACTTTTATTTATATTGAAACATGAGTAGACATGGGGAGGACATAAACCTTGCCCCAATTTTGCATCATGAAAAGAAGATATATGTATATAATGACACCCATTAGAATATAAGTTTACATCACTTTTGAAGTTTCACCCCACGTTGTACACTAACTCTCATAACTTTTTCAACAATTTTGAAATCAAAATTGTCATGTAGTTGTCACTTGGATTAGGACCGATAGAGTCAAGTTCAAATTCATTATCATCAGACCGAATTACCATTGAAGCAAAAAGCTGAGTTGAAACATCTTCAACCCAAAGAACAAATATCTTAGGCCATGTAAAGGTAGATCACATTGAGCACATGTATCCATCAATCTTCCCAATCAAAAGATACGATGATGACAAGTTCAGATGATCCAAGAAACTGAAGAAAATAGAGTAAGTCCACCTACAAGATTCAATAAATTCAACATAAGGAAATATGAGTATACAAATCATCTTTTGTATGTGTAGCATAGGTATGAGTCCTTATTTAAACAAGCAAGATATAGAAATGTTGAAGCACACCTGGAAAGTAGGCATTGCAAACAAAGGCAATGGAGAAGCTACTGACATCAGTGTCCCAGGAGTCAGACGCTGCTATATTAGGAGGATTGTTCTACATAGAACATGCATCTTGGGTACAGATATTGGGGTCGCTACAACATGATGAAAGATCTAATTCAAAATATCAGGGTGAAATAAATATCACCCACCATTATGACGGGGCAACATTTACTATATTACACACTCTCACCTTCCATTGCCTAAGTAATGTTAGTGGGCAAACAATCAAATTGCTACCCTGAATAAGTGAGAGCTTCCCAGGTCTCATTATCATTCTAAAATTGGATTCAGCACAAGCACTTTGTATAGTATCTAAAGACTCTAAATATTAATCAAACAGATTGGAAGCAACATCTAAAGCATTGTTAAGCTTTAAGTCAGAATGATGGGTCTAAAAGATACCTGCATTAGCATTGTATTTCAAACATACATCTGTTAGCATTGTTTTTGCATCTAAAACATAAAAATAGGCCATATTTATCTACAGAAAAAGCATTAAAACATGGGAAGAATCATGTTAGCCCTCGGTCTTTTGGTTTGAACATGGGAACATGATTCATAGGCGGAGTTGAAGAAGGTTCAGTCTCCCATGGAGAAACTTTCTACAGGTGATGAAAAGAAGATGGTCCATTTGATCACACCTAAAAAGGCTGCACACAAAGAGAATCATCAAGTGCAACAATGTAGTAAAATAACAAGACTTATTTATTAAGATGGTAAAATAAAAGCCATACCATTAAGGCATCTACATTTTCATATTACCATCAGCAGTTCCAGATTACCATGAACAGTTCCGACAATAGACTCAATAAACCTAAAATAATAACAAATTAACATCAAGTAAGAAAGATATAAAATAGTTCATACTATAACCTTTAAGTAACTTTTGCAAAATTGGATGATCAATTGATTAGACATATACATACCACTTCCCAGGGGACTCCTTACAAAATGGAGCATCTCCTTCTCAAAAAGGGCAGTAGTGAGACATTTCAGTGCAACAAAATACATGACTACTACTAGGTGATAAATATGAATTCTTCACTAGATTGTCACAGTACACTAAACATGGGACATTGAGATTCCCCATATTCAAAGAGCAGTAGCAGGTCCCTTTTTCATCAACATTCACACCCACAACCAGATCTAACAATATTACTAATATAATTCGCAACCACAACCCATGATGCCCTTTAATGTCTAGCATGAAAATTTCATGAAGAAAAATGCAATTGTTGGTAGTAGGATGGTGCATACTGCAAAAGTGGCTCGATGAATCAGTGAATGTGATTTAATTTATAAAAAGAAAACATGATAGGATGAAGGGAATGGGTCTCATTAATATTTGTTGATAAAAAAATAAAGCCCTTTTCCCTTCTGTAGTTATCGTCAACCATAGTTTGTTACTCCATCTCCTTTGTTATCACAGTCTTGTAAGAAGTAAGCATTATGTAATTATGCCCTTTGTTAATATTTCATCAAGTTTGAAAATATAGAGTATAGATCCAACTAACGACATTTAGGTGTTCCTCTTAATGTGTTTTCTATTCAAAGGAGTAAAGAGCGCCACTATCATGACTTGGAACTAAGTATAGAAATAGCTTCAACAAGGTGCGATACAACTAAGTTAACACTACATTGTATTCTTAATGATCACATTGTTGTTTTGTGTAAAATTTGTTCTCAATGCAAGAAGATTGGGACATTTTCTTTGTATTGGTGGTATTCGTGTGAAAAGTTGTTGCTTCAACATGAACATTTTTATGTAATCCTTTACAACAGAGTAATGTACATAATTTTTTTATTACCTTCATTGCTTAATATGCTACTTGAAACTATAGTTTTACTGGATTATTTAATAGGTAAAGTCCTTGTCAAGATTGGGATTCATTTGCAGACTCTATGCATTAACGAATGGAAAATAAAAACAGTCAATTAGTAAATAAGAAATAAATATGTAAGGTAAACATTTTTGATGCTAATACATCATCAATACAAGTTGTTAATGTTGGTTATAATTAATGAATAAATTTTAACCTCACTTGATGTGAAGTAGGACAGAGAATATTTGTAGAAGGCCGGGCAAATAATGAATTTGGATTGAAAAAAAATTATATGCTACACACTCAAATCCTAAGCCCCTGTTTGGTTCGAGATCGAGACTTTGAAATCCAGACCGGGTTAGTCCGGGTTAGTCCATACATCCGAATTAGTATATCTAGAGTGGATCCTATTTTTATTTGGCAACCCAATCCCACTGCAAGCACTCATTAAATTGGACTGACCTCATAACTTGTGTTTTTCAGTCTGACATATAAAACAAAATAACACAAAAGACAGAGCCAAATCCAGATTGGGATCCTGGAATCCTACCCATAGAAGGACTGAGTTGGTCCGAATTAGAGGATTACAGAATCTAAAATGGACCCCGTCAGTCCAACTTTTGCCAAATAAAACAAGACTGGATCCTGACTGGGTTAGTCGGGATTAGTGCTGACATGGCACAAAAGGACAGCGCCCAGTCCAGTTTCGATCTCGAACCAAACAACACCTAAGACTGCAAACTCCGAATAAAAATGTACAATTAGCTTTAGAAACAGTTAACATCTTGTAGGTTTGAGTCCAATATGATCTTGTCTATATAGTTGGTCATATTATGTAATCTTCTATTGCGTGAAATATATGAGAGGGAATTTTATTGGTGCTAAAGTAGCATAATTAAAAGTAATTAATTAAATTATATCATTACTAATATTGCGTAGACTTACACTTTATTACTCACATGCTAATGTCACCTTTAACTAGTTTCCTATTTATACAGTTTCGGTTTTCTCTTAGTGCTACATGGTATTTTTAATTTAAATAGGTGTAATTGTTTATAATTGTGACAACCATGATGCATCTTATATCATTGAGAATTACACACTAAAAAAGAGGGGTAATTTGAGCAAAGTAGAAAATATTACAACAAAGTTTTTTCCCGTGTTAAAATTATGCAAAAAAAGGATAGTGAGGTCTCACACAAGGAATGCAATTTTGTATCATATGGGGTGTAACCATACGAAAGTCAAACACATATTAAGCTCCCTAATCAACTAACTTGATCATCTAAACCTTCAAGCAAATAATATTTTATTTCATATAGTCTATCTAACTAGTGAATTTCTGACAAGTGCCTCCTTTAATGTTCATAATATTAAAATTATGCCAACTTAAGTTGTTAATCCATGTTTTTTTATTATGGTTACAGTGCAAATTTGCAGATATATATTCATATATATATTAAGATACATGCTATCACTTTTCAGATTTAAATCATATGCAAACAAACAAGGGAAACAATAAAGATACTGTCTAAATGAATTGGTCTAAGAAGTATCTAAAATTGTTAGTAAAAATGCGACCCCTACATTAGTAATATTAAAAGTTTTTATATGAATTATGCTACTGCTAAAATTAGTATACAACAATAAAATAGCAATTATATGATACTATCTTATTCATTTCCAAACAACTAAATATCCAAACAAAAGATAAAACTAACCAAATAAGTGATAACCTCCTCCTTCCTAATCGGAGCTCCATAAAGCTAAACTTTGCTATGTTCCCATCTTGTTCTTGTAATCATTTCATACATAAAGATTTGCGTTCTATATCTCTTCTAAATCTTGAAGATAGTATTTTAATACAGTTCACCATATATATGAAAAAGAAACAAATAATTAAACTTAAAACAGTAACGTAGTTTGAAATTTTAGAATTTTCACACCAGTAGACATATCTAAGCCAAATAGTTGATAAGTATTTTGTACGTTCAGTAATTCCTTTTGCAAGTGCTACTCATTAGACACCTACATACAAATAGTAGAATACCTCATAAACATGTCGCTAGCTCAAAATCAATTAGGTGCTAAAAAAAGTAATCCACCAGCCGGCATACTTTCTGAAAATTCTATATTCAATCTGCTTCTTTTGGAAATGCAATGAAGCAGCATTCGTCAAAATATGCATTAAATTAGAAAATACCAATATCTGTGCATTATGCTCAATTCTTTGATGATTTAGATAGGCCAATGATGGGAGCTGTGAGGCTTCCAATGCAATGATGATGTGTAGTTTCCAAGTCAAACTACCCAAGACAACAAGCATGTATATTGAAAAATGGACCGAGGAACTAGAAATTCAGAAGATCGAACTACATAAAAGGTGAGGATAAACAAATCCTTTTCTAACTATCACTCCACTAATTATTAATGTATGTATTTGTAGTCAAGACTGAAAATAAGAAAGTATACAGATGAATGGCACATGTTTCTCTAAAGTCAATGGATTCAGAAAGGCCTCTGGAACAAAAACAAAGTTCAGCACAGTAGGTCAAGCAAAAGATATGAATGATTAGTTAATAATTTCAATCATGACATTCCTTCTCAAACAACAAATTAAAAGACTATAAATTCTTCACTCAACCACTAGACGCAGCCTTTGTTCTGATAAAATCACGGCCATAAATAATTCTTAGTATTCTATCTCATTTTCAGCATGCTTCGTGTATGAAGCACAACATCGAGGAGCCAACATGAAGAGCAGATTCTAACGGAAATAAACTAAAATGGGGAATTCGAGGTGCCATACCTATATGCTGCTAGTAATAACTGTTTTGAGTGTGTCCTGTAAAGAAATATACACATTGATGGTGATGACACGGCCGAGAGGAGATAGGATGATAGGAGTGAAGAAGATAGTGGTGGTGGTGCAAAAATATCCTCAAACACGACAGCTCTTCAGGTTGGTGATCTGGCTCGGCCGCACGCACGGTGACTCTGCTCTTCACAACGAATGAATGTTGTTTTTCTTGATGGGTAGACCAGAACAAAGGAAAGGGGAAACGAGAGAGACCGGAAAACCCTTGATTTCGTGTTGTGAATAGAAGCACAACCAGTTTTTATTGCGCACACATAGAATTGGAACTAGCCACAAACGCGGGAACATTTTCGGAATTCAAGAGCCAGAACAAAAAATTGGAGGGAATGACAGTCAAAGTGTATTGGGCACTGCTTTAAGTACAAGCAAGGGGATACATGTAGTTTTATCTCGACCTACTTATTTTGGGATGAGAAAATGCAATTGCGATAACTAACCTTCTTATTGGTTAAATAAATTTCTAACTGCATTTGTTCTTTACAATTCTATGATTTATAAAGAAAAAATGGTTCAACTACATATAAAGAAAATGTAACTACACTAAATGTAGCCAATGGACATATAAAGAAAATGTAACTACGACCGTCGATACCAACAAAAGACGGATCGTGCTACCAGTGTCGATACCATTGACCCCCCGTCGATGGTATCGACGAGTCAACAGTGGCGCCGAGCTCAGCTATATAAGGAGGGGTTGAGTTCATTTCTTCTTCGCACCTTCAGATCTTCTCTCCTCCTGATTGAGCTAGAGCACTTGTGAGCAATCAATGGCCTGCACTGAGCAAGCGGACGATCGTCTTTGAGTTCTTCTTCGACAGCGGAGAGATTCTTCTCTGGATCTTCACCGAGCTCTCTTCCTCGTTACTCCTTTCTAATCATCATGGTGAGGAACGCCGCTTCATCATCTTTGATCGCTGCGTCGATAGAGATTGAGACTTTCATTCCACCACCGCCAGGCTCCGTCCCTCGTCCCCGGCTTGCACATCCGTCTGCGGATGTGAAAAAAGTTTACGAGGAGCTTATGAAGAGGACTATCGAGCCGACTCGATATTGCGACTGGCGCATGATCTGAGATCTCGGCTTTGAGGATAACTTGATGTATGTCCTCCATGGACAAGAGGGGAGGATGGGTAGGATCGATGATGTGGTCACCCATCATGTGGAGGGCCACCCCTTTTTTGGCGAATGGTCGACCTACAAAGAACTGGTGGTGGAGTTTATGGCGTCGCTAGATATTTGTGTCGTGCCAAACGACCTCAATGCCGCCGACAGGGAATGGATTAAAGGTCGAGTGTCTTTCCGGCTTTTCAACAGAAACTACAATCTGGCGCTGCAACAGTTCAATTCAATTTACAACTGGTGGCACTCTCGCGAGCAGCATCGACGGCCAGACAACCAGGCTAATTATGATGCCATGTTTACACGGCTGGTGATAGCCCCTCAAGGCAAGACAATCAGCTATCACAATGACGCAGTTGCTGATTTCGAGCATCCTTTTGTGTGGGTCCTCCACCGCATGCTTTGTATCACTTTCTTTGCTCGAGGCGAGCTGTCGCTGAGCAATTTTGAAGAGACCGATATCTGTTTCCTATACAATCTTCTAACAAGGGGCAAGCTTAACTAGGGCGCATTTTTTTTAAAGCACGTGATGGCCGTGAAGAGGAGCACCAGGCGAGCCCCAATTCATTTTGGGGGACTCATCACTCCTCTAGCCCTCTATCTCAGACTAGATCTTTCTTCAATGCCTCCCCTGGTAAGTAAGAGCTCCGTCAGCCTCCATCATCTACATCGGTCTAATTTGTTGACAGATCGTGATGGCGTGGTCTATGTGCACTGCCACGTCAACAAAGAATATCAGGAGTGTGCGCTCCCCGATCCTGTCTTCAACATTCAGGGGGCCCAACACTTCAGGTGGCCCATTATTGCCATCGACGACTCCGACAGTGCAGAGGACGAGGAGGACAATGACAACGATGACAGTGACGAGCATGAGGAGAAAGAGGAGACTGTTACTCCTCTTCGGACACAAGTGGCACCGAGGAAGCGACCACGCTTCTATCCGAGTGCATCATCATCCTCGCAGTCTCTGCCACCACAACCCTCTCAAGAAGGAGAGAATGCCTTTTCGATGCAAGGAATGTATGCCATGCTGCAAGGCATTCAGGAGACGGAGCAACTGCATATCGCATCCTTTGCAGATATACAGGACACGACCAACAGGATGTATGTGAATCAGCAGGTGATTTTTGGGAATGAATGTCAGTTGTTCGCCAACCAACAGTAGGTCTACGACCGGTTGGGGAGGATCGAGCAACAACAACAGCCGTTCTACGATCATTATTGGAACCGCGACTACTTCGGAGGGTATCCACAGCCACCACCCATGCCGACTTATGATCTGAGCTTTCAGGGGAAATATCCTGAGTGGGACCCCCATACCCAGTAGTACTCGCCATTTCCACCGCCACAGAAATAGAAGGGTATCACTGTTCCACCTTCTAAGGTTATTTTTTACTATGAGGCCATAGTTGAATTCAAGCTTGTGTGGGAGATGGAACAATTTCTATCTTAGTCTTTATATTTATCTTCTTTTGTTTGAGTATTTTCTAGTTTTTATTGTTTACATATGTATAGGATCCACATCTATCTAGTGTAATCTGTGGATGTCTAATTTTAAATGTGTGTCATCTCTTTTTTTCATATGGGGAAAGTTGAAATTTGAGCATTAATTTGAATTTTTTTTCAAGTAATTGTAAGCTTGCTTTGTTTGAAATTGAACACTTAACTTATGAAAACAATTGGGTAGGTCAACTTTAAAACATATGATCATAATTATACATCCGGATGATTCAAGAAATGTGGACGGTTTTGGATGTTGAGCCTAAACTGACCAAATGGTAACGAGACCTTAATCATAAGTGAGAGAGAGACCCCTTGATTTAGTGGTACACAAGTCGGTAAGGAGGGACATATAATATCTTTTGATTGTTCTTTCAATTAGTCTTGTGATCTATCCACCGCAATATCATTCACACTCCACCATAAGAAGTGGGAGCACATTACTATCTTTCACTCTTTGGCTGCATTCCATGTAGGTAGGTCTTGCATTACAGTCATTTTTGCATATTCCTTTAAAAAAAATGAAAAGTAGAGAATAGTTATACATACACATTATCTTTATGTGCATGTCATAGTAGTTGCATAATTCACATTATGTATTTGCATTTGTATCTTTTGAGAATACAGTACATCATGTGTCTTATGTTTTTCTAAAAATATTAAAGGTGTTGAACTTGTTCCATACCCTCCAAAAAGAATGCATCAAATGTACAAGTTATGTAAACTCATTGTCATTTATGAAAAAGAGGGCTTAAAAAAATGATTTGAGAAATAATAAAGAAGAAGAGGGAGAAAGGAACATGTTCTCATCTGAGAATTAAGAAGAATAAGCACATGGTGTAGTTTTCTTAGATATTCCATCTCACCTTGAGACGGAATGATAGTACATGCATCATTCCACCAAAAATGTAGCATGAGGACATTCTCATTTGCATTTTGTATCATGATAGGTCATTAATTTTTGTATTGCGTGATTGATTGTTATGTGCTTATTTTTCTTCCACAACCACCCATTCTATCCGCCCGTTGCTCAAAACGGTAGGACACCCATGATTATCTCCTCATTCTTGTATATCAGGAGATCTGCTTCTATGTAGATGGTAGTTAGGATATGAGCAATGCAGATAGGAGATCACGAGATGCACCAAGCCTGAACCAGAGGATTTTATTATATTAACTGCCTTATTTGATGGTGTTCGTTGATCTTGGGGTGGATATCTCTTATGGACGATCATTGTTACCTTTAGGGTAGTTATCGTTCCGTGGTCAGTGAGGGTCGGCATGTGCATGTCAGGTGTGAATCATACAGTGATGTCGTTTATGCCAGTATGTTCTTTAGTTGACACTTGCAATTCTATTCTATAGTTTTGTGCTCGAGGATGAGCAAAGATCTAGCTTAGGGGAGTTTGATGTGAGGATTTTGAATCGCTTTTATAGGCTAGTTTCATATGTGTTTTATGCGATTATTGGTCATTTTCATGGTTAATATTGCATGATTCAGTTCCTTCAGCCTATAATCTCATTATGTATCAAATTTACCTTGTTTTATCTCACTTGGTATGAATGATCATATTTATCAAAGTTGATTCGAGTTTATCTATGATTTTCAGGTTAAACGAATATATACAATTGTCGATACCATCGATGACTGTCGATAGTATCGACAGGGCCACAGAGAGGTAACCGCAAAAGAGCAGAATGAGTCGATACCATCGACCCAGGAGTCGATGGTAGCGAGATAGCTTCAGCGAGTCAGATTTCTACAAGTCCATACAATCAACCAAATAGTCGATACTATAGACTCCGTCTCAGCAGAATCAACTTAAGCGTCGGATTCCACAGAAAAGCGACGCCTAAGGTGTCGATACCATCGACCCAGAAGTCGATGGTATCAAGATCATGTCAGAGCAAACCCAGAAAAGTAGAGAACTGCCGGTATCCGGGTGGGTCGATACCATCGACCCGCGTCGATGGTATCGACGTCGTCAGATCAGGTTAATCTACAGCTCGAGTCTAATTGTACGGTGGTGATGTTTTGGCGGCCTAAAGTGGTGCTTATACCTAAAAACGGCGGCTCTAAGCCATCTATCACGTCATTAGCCACTGCACAAGTCTCGAGGAGAAGAGAGGAGGAAGAACGGAGCCAGAGCTATGCACTGATTGTTCCGGAGGTCGTAGAAGGAGTTTTCCACCACCGGAAGGTTGTAGAACGCTCATCCCACGCCGAGGAACGTCCAGATCTTCTCCGTTTAGGGGTTACTTCACATCTAACTACGTTTTCTCCATGTTTCCTCTTTCCTTCACCATGTTTTCTACTGAGATGAACATGCAGGGCTAATCCCCTTTGTCTTTAGGACCGAGAGTAGCCCGGGTGATCGTTGTATGATAATTTCGACATAGTTTATCATAATTTGTCTCTAAAATTCATGGTATGCTATCATTTTCTCTATTATATCATTGTGCTTGATCACCATAGTGATAATCCAATACCTTTAATTGCTTTTGACGAAGAATTAACTGTTGAAAAGAAACGATAATCACATTAATCAATAAATTCCTTGGAAAAGGTGATGTACGATTAATGGTGGGAACCTTTAGACCTAAATTTCATGCACCTTATCTAAGGCATAGGTTACTACTGACGTGAAACCAACTTAGGTTAAGGTAGTGAATTGTATCGCGGAAGCGAGCAATTCTAATTCCAGGCCACTACCCGAATTAGGAGACATTTCATGGTAATTGTGTAAAACTTAGTGCAACGAGAACCCGCAGTGAAACCACAATCCTAAAGATTCCATTGAAATTGATTAAACCAACCATTTAATCGATCGTTCTATTTTCTTTTGTTTTATTTTTCTTTTTCAAAACAATTCTCAAACTTTTGAAACCAGTTTAGCTGATCGTGAGTAGTTAGTAGTAGTCTACCGAGAATTCCGTTTCCCTGAGTTCGACTCGGGCCTCACAAGACCTATATTAAATTGATGTGTGCACTTGCGTTATACGCACGGTAAAATCGTGTCAGTGGTCTTCTATTTGTTGATGAATTTCACTTATATGAGAAAAGCATAATATATTCAAGAAAATAAATCATACAATTGTGGATCATCCTCCAAGGCCTACTAGAATAATTTGGCTCCATGTATCATGTTCAAAATCCTTGGTAAAAATTATAACCATGATATCATTTTTCAGATAATCGATCAACATCATCAAATACCATTGTAACAATGAAGAAGATAGTCATATGTCAACACCATGATATTAATATTTTCAGATATTAATATTTTCATATATGCATCTGATGAATGACTAAAGACATTAATATTAGAAGTGTGGATATAGTCAAAACGTATCAGTGCCCTTGTTAATGGTAAAAGTATATGTAGGATACATATGCATACATATATATATTTATATTTTATATATTACATTATGATATTTGTCGCTCAAATCATTTATTGATTATATGTGTGATTATGAAATAAATGATGTCGAATTTCTAATGCCCTTGCCGACAATAATAGTGGAAGTTGACTACCATTGGTATCTTATTCGTTTCATTTTTTTTCACCAATTTTGGAAAGTCTTTTAATAGGTAAATGTAAAGTTAGGTGAGTATTCATCCATTAAGTAATCATATCATTCACTTAATATGTTCTTATATGGATGCTCATTTCATGAGCATTGGGTATTGTCGCTGTGCCCCGTTTTCATGAAGGTATATCATTTTGACTCATTAAGAAGTTTATCTCTTGAAGGACATATATGAAGGCCAATCTCACAACTGAATGTTTTCATGAGGGTCCATGCATATGTTTTTAAAGGCCTTGCGACATTTTTTTAGAAGTGTATCCAAATGACGTATGTAAAAAACTCTGATTATATCCAACATCAAAGATTAAAAGAGTGTAATTCAAGTTAGAATATATACTTGTACAAAAGTAAATGTGTACTGTCTCAGTCTGCGGTCCGCACCGCTTCACCTCCGTGTACATGTTAGAAATGATGGGGCATCTTCTGTTCAGGACGTGAGGCGATAACAATTAAAAACTATAGACACATAACTTATTTTTTTCTCTTTTGTGTCGAGGATACGTTTTTGTACTTTAGTCGGATGTCTGTATGTGAACCCTCCCTTATATTGACTTATTACTGAAAAACGCAATGAATAAAATTTCCTATAATTTCTTAAAAAATTGCTAAATACTCCAACCACTCCAAAACCAGACAGATTGAAACCGAAAGGACTGGGACAGATTGAATCCGAAGGACTGGCCTGGCCGTCCTGTCAACCAGGGTCGTGCTTTGTCTTTTCTTCAGTCAACAAGAACGCATGCGTCTCAAATAACTGCCCGAAAAATCTCCATGGTCGAACAACTTTCCAGAGGTAGAACCAAACGTCCTATTGGCGCTTCACGTTCCCTTACATCATTTCCACATTGGAAACAGCGTAAGATTAGTTCCAAAGTGGGAGATTAATAGTTAGAGAAAATATATGAAACGTTTTCCAATTATTAATGCAATTAGGAGATTAACCACAGTACATATCGGCTGTGCCGCCAAAAACCAATGGGTTTCACGTTTCCCAAAACTTACTAGTTAACTAACGAATAAAAGATTTTAGTGGCAAATATCCTAGTTATATAAATAAAACATAAATATATAGGGAAAAAAAATATAAATGGCACATTTACCAATTTTAATTACTTAAAATGACACGTTTTTGAACTTATTGTCCAAAATAGCACATTTCAGATAAAATGCGTCCCCTGCTGGGACGAATTACTATCACGCGAGCCAATGCGTCCTAGCGGGAGACGCATTGGTCTCACAGAACGGAAATGCGTCACGGTTCGGGACGCATTGCCCTCCGGTGGGACAAATGCGTCATCCGCCGAAACTCATTGACTCGCGTGATAGCAATGTGTACCAGATCGGGACGCATTTATCCTAGTTATATAAATAAAACATAAATATATATGTACGTGTATGAAACGTCTTCCGATTACTAACGCAATTAGGAAATTAATTACAGGCGCTGCATTTTGGCTGTACTGCCGGAGCCCAATGGTTTTGCGTTTTCCAAAACTGAATTCTGCACAAATCGGTCGGACGCACTGGCGTCCGGATACGGTCGGGATCTCCTTTTCACGAGACGTCTTAAATTCGTTTTCTGGCTTTTCACTACTGAATTCCAGTGTACAGATGGTTTGAATTCCATTGGCCATTGCACACATCACTTAAATCTTGATGCCCGTACTGCTAAATATTGCTACAATCCTACGATACCAAAATCTGAATTCTAATGTATACTGATAAAAAAAATCTAGTGTATCTTTATACGAATCATGGTGTGTGCAAAACACGAGTCCGAGTGAACTTGCTAGTTACCATGCGTGTCTACTTGTAAAGGAATCCTATTTTTAAATACCGACTCCGTTTAAATACTCGTACTCGTCCGAGTATTAGCAATCCATGAGTCAGATTTCGAGTCCTATTATAGCTACTGATAAATCTTAGTCTACCGATATTTTAATCATAGTGCACACAAGAAGCAAACTCACTATTCTGTTATGTTGCATATGTCACACCGCTTCAATCATATGCTCTATTCGGCAGAGTGTGTAGCATCGGGCAGGGCAGGCTAGCGAAAATTGATGCACACCAAACACCGGTGAAATTAACCGTTGTTTAAGTACCCTTTCTCAGTACAACTGCAGCGATCTGTAGCGTCCAATGTCACCGCACCAAAACAGAGCAGCGGCTAGCGGCGGAATCGGCCTCTTTGCCGAACGACACAATCGCACACTTTACTAACGATAGCCATTTACTACTAAATCTTGATGCATTGACACACGTTTTGAATCGTAGCACATTTACTACTAAATCCTAGTGCACCCATCTCCATGTGCGTCCATTTGCATTTGGATCATGTTTCAAATCCATTCGAATCTTAGTGTGCCCGTTGCTTAGCATGTCCACTTGCATCTGAATCATGAATTTTAAACTTTATGCATTGACACAGATCTTGATCCTAGCATACTTACTGTTGAATCTTAGTGCACGCACTGCCAATCCACTTGCATTGGAATTGTATTTTCAATCCTTGCGCAGTGACATATACTACAAATCCCAGCACACTTACTACTGAATTCTAGTGCACCCACTATCAAACATGTCCATTTGTATGCAAAATCCTATTTCAAATCAACTATGCATTTCCAAACATATCGAATTCTAAAACACATACTACTTTATCTTAGTGCACATGTGTTTGAAACTTAGTGCACATAAAACTTCAATCCTAGCACACTTACTAAAAAATCTTGGATCACATGGTTTTGAATCCCAGTGCACACAACGCTTTAATTCCATCACAATCAGCCAACAACTTACTACTAATTTCTGGGCACCTTCTGCCAAACACGTCCACTTGCACTCAGATTTTGTTTCAAATCCTTATGTCTTGAGGCACATTTCTAGTATACTTACCACTTTATGGTAATGCACCCACGTTTGAGTCATAGTGCACACAAAACTTGAATCGTAGCACGCTTACTATTGAATTTTGGATCACCTGCTTTTAACCGCTCACATCACTTTAGGTCTAGCATAGTCATTCAACACACTTCCTACTGAATTTTGGTGCATCCGTTATCAAACATGTTGACTTGCATTTGAATCAATTGTGCATTGGCACACATGTTGAATCCTAGCACACTACTACTTTATCCTAGTAAACTGGTATTTGAATCCTGGTGCACACAACACTTGAATCCTATAACACTTACTATTAAATCTTGGATCGCCTGCTTTTAAGTCATTGTGCACATGTTACCTAAAATCTAGCAAAATCATCTATTACACTCTCTAATAAATTCTAGTGAACCCAGTATCAAATGTTTCCACTTGCATTCAAGTCATAGTTCAAATACTTGTGCATTGCCACACATTTTGAATACTAGCACGCATAACGCTTTATCATAGCACACCCGTGTTTGAATCCTAGTGTTGACAAAACTTGAATCCTAGAACAATTACCATTCAGCCCTGGATCACCCTCTTTTGAATTCTACTGCACACAACAAACTAATTCTAGCACAATCATGGAACACACCTACTACTAAATTCTAGTGCACCCGCTACAAAATGTGTCCACTTCCATTCAAATCCTTGTGCATCGAAACACATTTTGCATGCTTGCATGCTTACTAATTTATCTTAGTACATCCACATTTCAAACCTAGTGCATACAACACTTGAATCCTAGCACACATACTAATGAGTCTAGCATCACCAGTTTCGAATCATATTGCACAAAACATTTTAATTCTAGCACAATCACCCATCATGCTTGCTATTGAATTTTAGTGCACCTATTGTCAGGCATGGTAACTTGCATTGAATCCTATTTCAAATCAGTGTGCATTGACATATATTTTGAATCTTAGCGCACTTACTACTTTAGCCTAGTGCACCCACATTTTGCATCTTCTATAGTTTACGGTCTTAAAATGAATCTTCTAACCATGGTAGCTAGTGTCGACAATGATTGTATGTTTTATATGAGAGTGTGGGTACATTTTGTTAATTTGGTGATGGGACATTAATAATTACAAAAAATATGTGAAACACGTTCAAGTTATTATTTCAATGGGAAATTAATTACACGTGATGCATGCTCTATGTATTATCGGAAGCCAATGGATTTCACGTTTCTTAGAATTGAAAAATGCACTACATACTATAGTAGGTTGAATGTTTATGTTAAATACATATATTTCACCTTTTGACCAGCTTTCCATTTTCTAACGTTCAGACCCTTGTGCACTATTGAATCCTAGTGCATTACATTACTTGCTTCTAGGTGCCATCACTTGTATTTGAATTATGTTTCAATTCTCGATGCATTGTCAAACCTTTTGAATCGTGGCACATTTACTACTAAATCCTAGTGCATCCATTTTCAATTGTGTTCATTTGCATTCAAATCATGTTTCAAATCCATTTGAATATTAGTCGACCTGCTGTCTAGTGTGTCCACTTGCATCTAAATCACAATTTTCAAATATTTATGCATTGAAACATATCTTGTTTCTAACATACTTACTATTGAATCTTAGTGCACGCACTACCAATCTAGTTGCATCGACATCATACTTTCAATCCTAATGCAATGATAGATATTATGAATCCCAACACACTTACTACTGAATTCTAGTGCACCCACTGCCAAACGTGTCCACTGGCTTGAAAATCCTATTTTAGATCATTATGCATTTCCACACATATTGAATTATAACACACTTACTACTTTGTCTTAGTGAATCTTAGTAGACACAAAACTTGTATCCTAGCATGTGTACTACAAAATCTTGGATAATCTGGTTTTGAATATCGATGCACACAAAAACGCTTTCATTCTAGCACAATCATCCAACAAATTACTACATAATGTATCAGACACCTGGTGCCAAACGTGTCCACTTACTATCATATTTTGTTTCAAATCCTTGTGTCTTGAGACGCATTTCGAATCCTAGTACTACTCTATGCTAGTGCACTCGTATTTGAATCATAGTGAATGAAACACTTAAATCTTAGCACACACATCACTTCAATTCTAGCACAATCATTGAACACATTTACTACTGAATTTTGATGCATCACGTTGCCAAACATTGAAGTTGTATTTGAATCACATGTGCATTGGCACACATGTTGAATCATAGCACACTGCTACTTTATCCTAGTAAACTGATATTTGAACACTAGCGCACACAACATTTGAATCCTATCATGGTAAATCTTAGATCACCTACTTTTGAATTTTTGTGCACATATCACTTAAATTCTAGAAAAATCACTCAATACACTTGCTATTGAATTCTAGTGAACCCACTTTCAAATGTTTCCACTTGCATTAAAGTCATATTTCAAATACTTGTGCATTACCACACATTTTGAATATTAGCACACATACTACTTTATTATTGTATCACACCCATGTTTGAATCCTAGTGCAAACAAAACATCCTAGAAAAGCTACTATTGAACCTTGGATCACAGTCTTTTGAATTCTACTACACACAACAAACTAATTCTAGCACAACTACCCAACACACTTACTACTGAATTCTAGTGCACCTGCTACAAAATGTGTCCACTTGCATTCAAATCTAGTTTCATATCCTTGTGCATTGACTCACATTTTGAATACATGCCCACTTACTAATTTATCCAAGTACATCCAAGTTTGAATCCTAGTTCACACAACACTTGAACCCTAGCACACATACTAGTGACTCTAGGATCACCATTTTCTAATCATATTGCACACAACACTTTAATTCTAGCACAATTAGCCTTCACACATACTATTGATTTCTAGTGCACCCACTGCTAAACATGTCGACTTGGATTGAATCCTATTTTAAACCATTGTGCATTGAGACATATTTTGGATCTTAGCACACTTACTAATTTACCTAGTGCATACATATTTTCTAGCTTCTATAGTTCATGGTATCAAAATGAATTTTCTAACCATGGTAGCTAGTGTCAACTCTGACTATATGTTTTATATGGGAATGTTGGTACATTACCCTTAATTTGATGATGGGAGATTAATAGCCAGAGAAAATATGTGAAACACATTCAATTTATTACTACAATGGAAAATTAATTATAAATGATATGTGGTTGATGTATTGTCGGAAGCCAATGGGTTTCATGTTTCCCAAAATTGAATTCTGCACTATGGACTATAGTTAAGTTGAATCCTTGTGAAAACCATATATTTCACCTTTCAACTTGCTTTCTTTTTACTTCCATTTTCTAACATTCAAATCCTCATGTGATACTAAATATTAGTTCATTGGATCACTTGAATCCTAGTACACCTATTTCCAATTCTTACTTTAATCCTAGAACACCCAAATTTGATTTCTAGTGCATCCTTATATGAATCATGGTGCTTGCAATACACAAATCCAAGTGCACTTAATACCAAGTACATTTAGTTGTAGTGGAATCTTATTTCAAATCCTTATGCACATATTACCAATTCTTGAGATAATTTTGAGTCCTAGCATAGTTCATGTTGAATTGTACTGCACCTGTGTTTGAAACCATGTGCGCACGACACTTGAGTCCGGACATACTTACTATTGTCCTAGTACACACATCATTGAATCCTAGTGCACATACCACTTGAATCCTTATGAATATGTGTTTGAATCTCAATGTCCATCTCTCCAAGCTTTCATGCTTGCATTTAAATATTATTTTATAATCCTTATGCACATACTACTAAACTTTGACATGTATTATATATCATAGAACACTTACTACTGAATCCTAATATATATGTTCATTTCAAATACAACTATACACAACACATGAATCCTAGCACATTAGTTATTAATTAATGAATCATTTGTGTTTGAATCCTAGTGCACCCACATTTGAATACTAATTCGCTAACACTTGAATCCTAGTACATTTACAATTGAATCTTAGATCGCATGCTTTTCAATCCTAGTGCACCTACTTGCAATCATGCCCACTTACATTTGAATTCTATTTTCAATCATTGTGCACAAGCTACCTATCATCGACACACAACTATCTCGCTTACCAAGAAATCCTACTACAATTTCTTCTAATCACCTTCACTTGTGGTTGAATAGTGTCTTAAATCCTTGTGCATGACACACATATTGAATCCTAGCACATTTACTATTGAATCCAAGTGCAGTCACTGCCAAGTGCATACATTTGCATTCAAATGATGTGTCAAATCTATATGCATTAACATTTATTTTGTATACAAGAAAACTTACAATTGAATCCTAGTGCATACAACACTTTGATTCTAGCAAAATAACCTTACACACTACTTAATTCTAGTGCACCCACAGACACACGTGTTCGCTTGTAGTCAAATTTAGTTTCAAATATGTGTGCATTGATACAAATTTAGAATCCTAATACATTTTCTACTTTGTCATGATTCACATAAATATGAATAATAGTGCACAAAATAGTTAAATCCTAGCACACTTACTATTGAATCTTGGATCACCTACTTTTGAATCCAAGTGCACACAACACTTTTGTTCCAACACAATCACCCAACACACTTACTACTAAATTTTAGTGCACTTGTTGCCAAAAATATCCACTTGCATTCATATCATGTATCAAATCCTTTTTCATTAAGAGACTTGTTCAGTCCTAGTTTACATAACACTTTATTGTAGTGCACCCTTGTTTGAATCCAAATGCACACAACAATTAAATCCTAGAACACTTACTGTCGAACTTTGATCACCACTATAAATCTAAGTGCACCTGTAACATCCCTGACCTGGGTTTAGGGATAACCCTATATTTTTGGCTTAAACAAGTTGCTTAGTACCTTAATATTATACTCTAAAGTGTTTTGTTATCAAGTGACAAACTTATGTTTCAAGTTTGGTCCTGTTTGAATAAAGTTTGAGCAATGTTCTTTTGTTTTGGACCAAAATGCAATTTACCTAATATGATGGGTTATATTGCAATATGTCACATTTTGAGTGTGTTTTAGTATCTTAAGAGAGAAGATGATGCTAAGTGGTTGATTATGGAAAGCCTAAATTCCAAGTTTGAGCTTGTTTGAATAATGCTAGTGCCTTGTGTACCAATTCAGGTAAAAATTGTAATTTACCCAAAATGTAGGGTTGATATGCAAATTACCACCCCTAGAGTGTCCCTACTCCCTATATGTATCTTTAAGAGGAGATAGAAAGAAGGAGACACTATGTTTGAATCATCTTTGAGTGATGGTACTCTTGGTGATGAAAAGACCAAGAAATGATGTATAGTTGAAGCTCTTACTTGAGTTGTATCGAGTTTGTAGACTTTATATGGGAGTGCCTATCAGCCAAGGATCCATATAGGAGATCCCATATCAATTTGTTAACTCTTGGCAAAGGCCATGTCGAGCAAAGCACCTCAAGGAGGTGGCCCATGATGAGTTAGATGCTCCTTGCAAAAAGTGTAACGGATTGCATAATTTATGAGATAAAGATGAGATATCTTACCCAACAAGATAAAGGATGGCCAAAATATCATCTCTAGATTATACTCAAGACTTTTGCATGGAAAGATATACATTTGTGCATTCATGGACATGTGTCAACCATGCATGGCCACGTGTCACCTAGTAGCATATGGTGATGACACCTCTTATACACTCTCTCTCATGAACCCTAAGTATATATGCCTCTCCTTTCACCTACTAATGGAAGTTTACGAATCCCACAACTCTCTTTCTTTGAGATATCGTGCATACCCTATTAGATATCGTGCATAGTAGCTCAAGGAGCAAGGGGAGCTCGAGCACCAAGCTTAAGGTAAGGTCATGGTCATCTTCAATATTGGTTGAAGTATGATTCTTGGGTTATAGTCACTACAAAAAAAATAGTCTTTAACTACAAAAAAATGTAGCTAAAACTCCAAATTTTGTAGCTAAAAGGTTTTGCTACATTTTGTGGTTACATTTAGAATATGAAGCTAAAGCCCGTGTAGCTAATTGTTTTTGCTACATTTTTTCAAATTGTAGTTAGATATTCATCTAGCTATACATACATATGTAACCCCAATTGTAGGTAAAAGTTTTTCTTACACATTAAAATATAATTGCAATTATAGTTAAATATATGACTACAATTGTATTTGTAGCTATGATATGTAGGGGTAAATGGTATATGTTACAATTGTATATGTAGTTCATGTATAGCAAAAAGTAGCACTTACTACATTTGTAATTGTAGTTACTGTATAGTAAGAGACATCATGTACTACACATGCATGCATATGTAGTGATATGATGTATACAATATTGAATTATCAATACAAAAATATTTTCAAAAAGAAGTTGAAATCAATATTGATTTAGATCAAGTTGTGGTCGTGATGTCAATAATCATACTTTTATTTATATTGAAACATGAGTAGACATGGGGAGGACATAAACCTTGCCCCAATTTTGCATCATGAAAAGAAGATATGTGTATACAATGACACCCATTAGAATATAAGTTTACATCACTTTTGAAGTTTCACCCCACGTTGTACACTAACTCTCATAACTTTTTCAACAATTTTGAAATCAAAATTGTCATGTAGTTGTCACTTGGATTAGGACCGATAGAGTCAAGTTCAAATTCATTATCATCAGACCGAATTACCATTGAAGCAAAAAGCTGAGTTGAAACATCTTCAACCCAAAGAACAAATATCTTAGGCCATGTAAAGGTAGATCACATTGAGCACATGTATCCATCAATCTTCCCAATCAAAAGATACGATGATGACAAGTTCAGATGATCCAAGAAACTTAAGAAAATAGAGTACGTCCACCTACAAGATTCAATAAATTCAACATAAGGAAATATGAGTATACAAATCATCTTTTGTATGTGTAGCATAGGTATGAGTCCTTATTTAAACAAGCAAGATATAGAAATGTTGAAGCACACCTGGAAGTAGGCATTGCAAACAAAGGCAATGGAGAAGCTACTGACATCAGTGTCCCAGAAGTCAGACGCTACTATATTAGGAGGATTGTTCTACATAGAACATGCATCTTGGGTACAGATATTGGGGTCGCTACAACATGATGAAAGATCCAATTCAAAATATCAGGGTGAAATAAATATCACCTACCATTATGACGGGGCAACATTTACTATATTACACACTCTCACCTTCCATTGCCTAAGTAATGTCAGTGGGCAAACAATCAAATTGCTACCCTGAATAATTGAGAGCTTCCCAGGTCTCATTATCATTCTAAAATTGGATTCAACACAAGCACTTTGTATAGTATCTGAAGACTCTAAATATTAATCAAATAGATTGGAAGCAACATCTAAAGCATTGTTGTAACATCCCTGACCTGGGTTATAAGTTAACCCTAGGTGTTTTGCTTATTTATGTAATTAAGATACTTGTGATTATCTTTTGGTCTGTAATTAAAGACCCTGAGGAACATATGTTTACATTTCCGTCCCTTTTAAACAATGTTTTAGTATTGTTTTGTAATGCAGGGACCTATGTGCAATTTACCCAATTAGAGGGGTTAACTTGCAATTTACACATGTTGTTATGTTCCTTTAGTGTTGAGACATCATAAGAGTGAATATGATGAAGTATGATGGATTTCCGAAGCCGGGGCACCAAGATGCAGCTTGTGGAGCACTCCTTGTACTTAAAACCCTAATTTTGGTATAAAGTGCAATTTACCCAAAATGTGGGGTGCAACTTGTAAAATACACCTTTCAGAATATCTTTTATGACTCTTGACATCATTTAGAGTAATAATTATGAAGGGGGGCACTTCATTTGAATAACCATATAATAAGGAACACCTTTGTAATTAAATCACCAAGTTGTAAGTAAGGAGACCCTTATGTATATGTGCACCTTAGTGATAAGTTGACCTTTCTTGCTTTTAGTTCTTGGTTTTAGAAGGAGTTTTACCTAAGAAATGAGGAGGAGGGAAGTTCCAAAAAGAAAGGAAGGACCTAGTTGAGAAAAGGAGAAGTAAGTTGTCCTTATGTTGGAAATGACCCCAAAGTACATATACTCCTTTCCTTTGCAACTAAAGGCAACGTTTCCTTTCTTCTATCACTTATCACCTTGCTTGGACCGACTAAGGCAGAGCTCTGGAGCTGAGTGAGATGACCAACCTGTTCTAAGGTAAGAAGAGACCATCACCTAGCTCGAATTCATGGAGGAATTCCTTGTATAAGGTTGGTTTTATGGTTATCTCACTTAGGTTTCTTGTTCTAGCCGACCTTCCCCAACCTTTTCTTGGAGAAACTCCTTTGGTCAACCTGTGGAGCTCAAGACGCCATTAAAGGCTTGAAGCTTGGAAGCTTGGAGCTCTAGGAACAACGTTTGACGCGGGTTTTATAACTCTAAACCTCTTGCTTTCTTATACATATACTTGTTCTTGCATATAGTAGTTAGTTCTTCTTCTTCCCCATCTTTCCTTGCTTTCTTGCAAGTAAATCCGTGAAGTAACCGACCTGTTTTGAGGTTGAAGATGATGGGCTTGATTTCCTAGGTAACTTTACGAAACAACCTTGGACCCTTTTGTCTAAACGGTTTGCAAACCGTTTGAAATCAAACGGTCTCAAGACCGTTTGATCTCATGCGGTCTTACAAGACCGTTTAGATTCAAACGGTCTCCAAGACTGTTTGGTAGGGTTGACCAAGTGAAGACCATTTATAGGTCTGTTGTATACATGTTGAACTAATCAATTACAAAGAATCATGATCTAATTGCAATCCAATCACAAGTTGAAGGCACTTCAACCTTCTAAACCCTAATCGGGTTCAATTGATGTTTTCAAGGATAGATTTTGGTGAATTTTGGGTTGAAGGGCCCAAATGGTCTCAAGACCGTTTGGGAGTTCACTCAAACGGTCTCAAGACCGTTTGGTGACCACCCAAGACCGTTTTGAGGTCTAGGGTTAAGGTAATTTGATGAATTGAGGGTCCAATCATAATAAGTTGATGAATTGATTAAACGTGCTGATTTTAGACCTAATTAGGGTTCAACCCTTATCAAATCGACTTAGATTTTGATGAAACTTTGGGAAAACGGTCTCAAGACCGTTTGGAGGGTGTCCAAACGATCCCAAGGCCGTTTGGGCCAAGTTTGGGCCCAATTGAGTGTTAATTGATGGGTTCAACCTCAATCAGATTCATGTTGATGGACATTGAGGGTTAACCGATTGCAAACCCTAATTGAGTTGGATTCAACCCTAATTAACTTTCAATTGAGGGACAATTTGGTTTCCAATTGATTAAGGCTAACCCTAATTGATTCAAGTTATAAGTGGTTAACAAGAGTATGGCCAATTGAAGGCTTCAACATAGATAACCATAATCGATTATAACCTTTGATACACCTTTGAGGTCCAAGCGGTTTTGAGCCCATTTGGACCAAATGGTCTCAAGACCGTTTGGGGCCAAATGGTCTCAAGACCATTTGGACTCAAACGATCTCAAGGTCATTTGGTCCAATCGATCTCAAGGTCATTTGGTCCAATCGATCTCAAGGTCATTTCATCCAATCGGTTTCAAAGTCAACACTCTCAAACGGTCAACAAGTTGAAACGGTCTCAAGACCGTTTAAGCTCAAACGGTCTTGAGGGTGACCAAGCTCAAACGGTTTGGAAGTCAACCTATCCAAACGGTCAACACATCCAAACGGTCTCAAGACCGTTTGGAGGTTGAAAGTGTGTAAACATTTGGAGACTTTAGGGTTGTGATTACTTAATACCTTTAAGGCTTAATTGGTTCAATGGTGGTCTAATCCAAACCCTAATCTTACCCAAAGACATTAAGGGGTTAAGTGATTAAAAGATTGACCCATGATGGTGAACATTGGTGTACTTTATCAATATGCCCTTGAAGGGTTCAACTAGATGACACCTTGTTTTAATCAAAATCCTAATGACATGATAGTGGTGACTTAGCTTATGTTAATCAATGATGACTTGACCTAGTCTAATCTAGAGTGATGTAGTCACCATCTACTAGTAAGAAGAGAGAGAAGATACCATTTATGGTTGAAACTCAAGTAAAATATCTTCAATGTATATGAATGTGCATGATTAGGGTATGATCCACCTATGAGAGATCATGAAAACCCTAATTATGACAATTGATGAGTCTTAACCTAATTGGAAGGCATCAATGATGATGTTTCTCATACATGATGATGCTATGAGCTCTATTCACTATGAAGTGAATAGTAAACCCTAATTCTAGGGTAATAACATGAAATGTGAATAGTAAACCCTAATCGAGGGTGATGTGATGAAAAGTACAATAAACCCTAATTCCAGGTTATGCTTTTAAGCAGAAAGGTACAACTCTTGATATGAATTGTTTATTGTTGTTAATTGAATTAACCATGCAAGTTCTTATAAGAGAATAATCATATCCAGGTAAGGATTATGATATCATATTCATTGAAAGCATGTTATTAGCTTTATGAATAGTAATATGTTATGTTGCCTAAGTTTAAGTGGCATCATATGAGATAATAGGCTGAAAGAGCCATGAGTATCATCCAGATCCTGCTAATTAGATGACTTGTGATGAGATGATTAAGGAATGATATCTGATGTGAGTTAGACTTGATACATTTAGTATTCTACTTTCATAGATGTTGTTCTAATAATCAATGTTTGAGAACATGTATGATGCTAAAAGAATACTGATATGTACTTAACTAAGCAAGTATAATCATACCATGTAGAGCCCTGATCATAGATCCATCATTGTCAGAAGTTAAATGATGGTGAAACAGGTTTTCCTAAGGGAACTCCTGGATCACATACTTTTGAGTATGTAGGGGAATATGGATGTGAATATCCTTACATCCTAGTGTAGGAATTGATGTAGATGTATCTTAATCTTTCAATCCTTCACTATATGTTTATGTCGGGTGATGTAACACTATTCTCCCGAGGAAATCTTTTATACCGCATTGATGAGAGATAAATAAGAAATCTTTCGATAGCGAAGAGGGTACAGAATTCCACTGTGACTCTAATAGCGAAGTACCAGAATACCCTGGTAAGCTATAAGTAGCAGAGACACTAGATGTCTTGCATGTTTATCCTCACTCTGACTGGGGAAGATGAGGTCATAAGAATCTGACTCTTTTGATGACCTAGGTATGATACCGATGCGACTTAATAGTGATCGGTTGGAGTATGAGCGGTATACCTCATCTCCGCAGGGCATAATAATGTTTGTAAAACATAATTAGCCACGTAGTATATCTGCTAGGGTTGAACTACGAGACACAATGATTGATGTTACACTGTTCATTTTAGTATACATGTTCTACTTGTTCTTAAATGAAGTTGCTTTATATAATATCCAATCTGCTGTTAAGTAATTTAGATTACTTGCTTATGTTTGACTTATATGCTATAACCAAGCTTTTGGCAGAGAGTTATAACTCTCGCTGGGATAATTCTTCAGATTGTCTCACTCCGTAGGTTTCAACTTTTTAGGTGGACGTCGAGGACGGAGAAACCAATCTGCAGGAGAGCAGTACCAGGAGCAACAACACCAGGGGCAGCAGTGAGTCTCATGTGGAGATCCTGGTTGTCCAGTCCTTTAGTTAGATAGTCTTATGTCGTCTCTGTACTCTCAGGTCCTTGGAGTTATTTAGTCTGAGATTTTGGTTTAGAATCTTGAGATTTTGTATCTGGTTGTGTATAATCACTCAAGAAGTGATTTAACAGAGATGTAAACTTTTTAATCTTGTTCTATAAAAAAAGTTTTATGATTTCAAGATCTTGTCTCAAAAAGTTTTAATTTCCGGTGATTTTTCATATTCCGCTGTTAATCGAATGCTTCCGCTGAGTTTATATCGTGTTTTAGAGATCGGAGCCCACAATTGTTACGCTTTAAGTCAGAATGATGGGTCTAAAAGATACCTGCATTAGCATTGTATTTCAAACATACATCTGTTAGCATTGTTTTTGCATCTAAAACATAAAAATAGGCCATATTTATCTACAGAAAAAGCATTAAAACATGGGAAGAATCATGTTAGCCCTCGGTCTTTTGGTTTGAACATGGGAACATGATTCATAGGCGGAGTTGAAGAAGGTTCAGTCTCCCATGGAGAAACTTTCTTCAGGTGATGAAAAGAAGATGGTCCATCTGATCACACCTAAAAAGGCTGCACAGAAAGAGAATCATCAAGTGCAACAAGGTAGTAAAATAGCAAGAATTATTTATTAAGATGGTCAAATAAAAGCCATACCATTAAGGCATCTACATTTTCAGATTACCATCAGCAGTTCCAGATTACCATCAACAGTTCTGACAATAGACTCAATAAACCTAAAATAATAACAAATTGACATCAAGGAAGAAAGATATAAAATAGTTCATACTATAACCTTTAAGTAACTTTTGTAAAACTGGATGATCAATTGATTAGACATATACATACCACTTCCCAGGGGACTCCTTACAAAATGGAGCATCTCCTTCTCAAAAAGGGCAGTAGTGAGACATTTCAGTGCAACAAAATACATGACTACTACTAGGTGATAAATATGAATTCTTCACTAGATTGTCACAATACACTAAACATGGGACATTGAGATTCCCCATATTCAAACAGCAGTAGCAGGTCCCTTTTTCATCAACATTCACACCCACAACCAGATCTAACAATATTACTAATATAATTCACAACCACAACCCATGATGCCCTTTATTGTCTAGCATGAAAATTTCATGAAGAAAAATACAGTTGTTGGTAGTAGGATGGTGCATACTGCAAAAGTGGCTCGATGAATCAGTGGATGTGATTTAATTTATAAAAAGAAAACATGATAGGATGAAGGGAATGGGTCTCATCAAAATTTGTTGATAAAAAATATAGCCCTTTTCCCTTCTGTAGTTATCGTCAACCATAGTTTGTTACTCCATCTCCTTTGTTATCACAGTCTTGTAAGAAGTAAGCATTATGTAATTATGCCCTTTGTTAAAATTTCATCAAGTTTGAAAATATAGAGTATAGATCCAGCTAACGACATTTAGGTGTTCCTCTTAATGTGTTTTCTATACAAAGGAGTAAAGAGCGCCACTATCATGACTTGGAACTAAGTATAGAAATAGCTTCAACAAGGTGCGATACAACTAAGTTAACACTACATTGTATTCTTTATGATCACATTGTTGTTTTGTGTAAAATTTGTTCTCAATGCAAGAAGATTTGGACATTTTCTTTGTATTGGTGGTATTCGCGTGAAAAGTTGTTGCTTCAACATGAACATTTTTATGTAATCCTTTACAACAAAGTAATGTACATAAATTTTTTATTACCTTCATTGCTTAATATGCTACTTGAAACTATAGTTTTACTGGATTATTTAATAGGTAAAGTCCTTGTCAAGATTTGGATTCATTTGCAGACTCTATGCATTAATGAATGGCAAATAACAACAATCAATTAGTAAATAAGAAATAAATATGTAAGGTAAACATTTTTGATGCTAATACATCATCAATACAAGTTGTTAATTTTGGTTATAATTAATGAATAAATTTTAACCTCACTTGATGCGAAGTAGGACAGAGCATATTTGTAGAAGGTCGGGCAAGAATGAATTTGGATTGAAAAAAAATTAAATGCTACACACTCAAATCCTAAGCCCCTGTTTGGTTCGAGATCGAGACTTTGAAATCTGGACCGGGTTAGTCCATACATCTGAATTAGTATATCTGGAGTGGATCCTATTTTTATTTGGCAACCCAATCCCACTGCAAGCACTCATTAAATTGGACTGGCCTCATAACTTGTGTTTTTCAGTCTGACATATAAACAAAATAACACAAAAGACAGAGCCAAATCCAGACTGGGATCCTGGAATCCTACTCATAGAAGGACGGAGTTGGTCCGAATTAGAGGATTACAGAATCTAAAATGGACCCCGTCAGTCCAACTTTTGCCAAATAAAACAAGAATGGATCCTGACTGGGTTAGTCGGGATTAGTGTTGACATGGCACAAAAATACAGCGCCCAATCCAATTTCGATCTCGAACCAAACAACACCTAAGACTGCAAACTCCGAATAAAAATGTACAATTAGCTTTAGAAACAGTTAACATCTTGTAGGTTTGAGTCCAATATGAGCTTGTCTATATAGTTGGTCATATTATGTAATCTTCTATTGTGTGAAATATATGAGAGGGAATTTTAATGGTGCTAAAGTAGCATAATTAAAAGTAATTAATTAAATTATATCATTACTAATATTGCGTAGACTTACACTTTATTACTCACATGCTAATGTCACCTTTAACTAGTTTCCTATTTATACAATTTCGGTTTTCTCTTAGTGCTACATGGTATTTTTAATTTAAATAGGTGTAATTGTTTATAATTGTGACAACCATGATGCATCTTATATCATTCAGAATTACACACTAATTTGAGCAAAGTAGAAAATATTACAGCAAAGCTTTTTCCCGTGTTAAAATTATGCAAAAAAGGATAGTGAGGTCTCACACAAGGAATGCAATTTTGTATCATATGGGGTGTAACCATACGAAAGTCAAACACATATTAAGCTCCCTAATCAACTAACTTGATCATCTAAACCTTCAAGCAAATAATATTTTATTTCATATAGTCTATCTCACTAGTGAATTTCTGACGAGTGCTTCCTTTAATGTTCATAATCTGAAAATTATGCCAACTTAAGTTGTTAATCCATGTTTTTTTATTATGGTTACAGTGCAAATTTGCAGATATATATTCATATATATATATATATATTAAGATACATGCTATCACTTTTCATATTTAAATCATATGCAAACAAACAAGGGAAACAATAAAGATACTGTCTAAATGAATTGGTCTAAGAAGTATCTAAAATTGTTAGTAAAAATGTGAACCCTACATTTGTAATCTTAAAAGTTTTGATATGAATTATGCTACTGCTAAAATTGGTATACAACAATAAAATAGCAATTATATGATACTATCTTATTCATTGCCAAACAACTAAATATGCAAACAAAAGATAAAACTAACCAGATAAGTGATAACCTCCTCCTTCCTAATCGGAGCACCATAAAGCTAAACTTTGCTATGTTCCCATCTTGTTCTTGTAATCATTTCATACATAAATATTTGTGTTCTTTTTCTATTCTAAATCTTGAAGATAATATTTTAATACAGTTCACCATATATATGAAAAAGAAACAAATAATTAAACTTAAAACTGTAACGTAGTTGGAAATTTTAGAATTTTCACACCAGTAGACATATCTAAGCCAAATAGTTGATAAGTATTTTGTACGTTCAGTAATTCCTTTTGCAAGTGCTACTCATTAGACACCTACATACAAATAGTAGAATACCTCATAAACATGTCGCTAGCCCAAAATCAATTAGGTGCTAAAAAAAGTAATCCACCAGCCGGCATACTTTCTGAAAATTCTATATTCAATCTGCTTCTTTTGGAAATGCAATGAAGCAGCATTCGTCAAAATATGCATTAAATTAGAAAATACCAATATCTGAGCATTAGGCCCAATTCTTTGATGATTTAGATAGGCCAATGATGGGAGTTGTGCAGCTTCCAATGCAATGGAGATGTGTAGTTTCCAAGTCAAACCCAAGACAACAAGCATGTATATTGAAAAATGGATCGAGGAACTAGAAATTCAGAAGATCGAACTACATAAAAGGTGAGGATAAACAAATCCTTTTCTAACTATCACTCCACTAATTATTAATGTATGTATTTGTAGTCAAGACTAAAAATAAGAAAGTATACAGATGAATGGCACATGTTTCTCTAAAGTCAATGGATTCAGAAAGGCCTCTGGAACAAAAACAAAGTTCAGCACAGTAGGTCAAGTAAAAGATATGAATGATTAGTTAATAATTTCAGTCATGACATTCCTTCTCAAACAACAAATTAAAAGACTATAAATTCTTCACTCAACCACTAGACGCAGCCTTGGTTCTGATAAAATCATGACCATAAATAATTCTTAGTATTCTATCTCATTTCAGCATGCTTCGTGTATGAAGCACAACATCGAGGAGCCAACATGAAGAGCAGATTCTAACGGATATAAACAAAAATGGGGAATTCGAGGTGCCATACCTATATGCCGCTAGTAATAACTGTTTTGAGTATGTTCTGTAAAGAAATATACACATTGATGGTGATGGAACGGCCGAGAGGAGATAGGATGATAGGAGTGAAGAAGATAGTGGTGGTGGCGTAAGAAGACAATACAAAAATATCCTCAAACACGACCGCTCTTCAGGTTGGTGATCTGGCTCGACCGCACGCACGGTGACTCTGCTCTTCACAACGAATGAATGTTGTTTTTCTTGATGGGTAGACCAGAATGAAGGAAAGGGGAAACGAGAGAGACCGGAAAACCCTTGATTTCGTGTTGTGAACAGAAGCACAACCAGTTTTTATTGTGCACGTATAGAATTGGAACTAGCCACAAATGCGGGAATATTTTTGGAATTCAAGAGCCAGAACAAAAAATTGGAGGGAATGACAGTCAAAGTGTATTGGGCACTCTTTTAAGTACAAGCGAGGGGATACATGTAGTTTTATCCCGACCTACTTATTTTGGGATGAGAAAATGCAACTGCGATAACTAACCTTCTTATTGGTTAAATAAATTTCTAATTGCATTTGTTCTTTACAATTCTATGATTTATAAAGAAAAAATGGTTCAGCTACATATAAAGAAAATGTAACTACACTAAATGTAGCCAATGGACATATAAAGAAAATGTAACTACGACCGTCGATACCAACGGAAGACAGATCGTGCTACCAGTGTCGATACCATCGACACCCCGTCGATGGTATCGACGAGTCAACAGGGGCGCCGAGCTGAGCTATATAAGGAGGGGTTGAGTTCATTTCTTCTTCACACCTTCAGATCTTCTCTCCTCCTGATTGAGCAAGAGCACTTGTGAGCAATCAAGGGCCTGCACCGAGCAAGCGGACGATCGTCTTCGAGTTCTTCTTCGACAGCGGAGAGCTTCTTCTCCGGATCTTCACCGAGCTCTCTTACTCGCTACTCCTTTCTAATCATCATGGTGAGGAACGCCGCTTCATCATCTTTGAGCGCTGCACCGATAGAGATTGAGACTTTCATTCCACCACCGCCAGGCTCCGTCCCACGTCCCGGCTTGCACATCCGTCTGTGGATGTGAAAAAAGTTTACGAGGAGCTTATGAAGAGGACTATCGAGCTGACTCGATATGGCGACTGGTGCATGATCTGAGATCTCGGCTTTGAGGATAACTGGATGTATGTCCTCCATGGACAAGAGGGGAGGACGGGTAGGATCGATGACGTGGTCACCCATCATGTGGAGGGCCACCCCTTTTTTGGCGAATGGCCGACCTACAAAGAACTGGTGGTGGAGTTTATGGCGTCGCTAGATATTTGTGTCATGCCAAACGACCTCAATGTCGCCGACAGGGAATGGATTAAAGGTCGAGTGTCTTTCCGGCTTTTCAACAGAAACTACAATCTGACGCTGCAACAGTTCAATTCAATTTACAACTGGTGGCACTCTCCCGAGCATCATCGACGGCCAGACAACCGGGTTGATTATGATGCCATGTTTACACGGCTGGTGATAGACCCTCAAGGAAAGACAATCAGCTATCACAATGACGTGGTTGCTGATTTCGAGCATCCTTTTGTGTGGGTCCTCCACCGCATGCTTTGTATCACTTTCTTTGCTCGAGGCGAGCTGTCGCTGAGCAAATTTCAAGAGACCGATATCTTTTTCCTGTACAATCTACTAACAAGGGGCAAGCTTAACTAGGGTGCGTTTTTCTTAAAGTGCGTGATGGCCATGAAGAGGAGCACCAGGCGAGCCTCAATTCATTTTGGGGGACTCATCACTCCTCTAGCCCTCTATCTCAGACTTGATCTTTCTTCAATGCCTCCCTTGGTAAGTAAGAGCTATGTCAGCCTCCATCATCTACATCGGTCTAATTTGTTGACATATCGTGATGGCGTGGTCTATGTGCACTGCCACGTCAACAAAGAATATCAGGAGTGTGCGCTCCTCGATCCTGTCTTCAACATTCAGGGGGCCCAACACTTCAGGTAGCCCATTATTGCCATCGACAACTCCGACAGTGCAGAAGACGAGGAGGACAATGACAACGATGACGGTGACGAGCATGAGGAGGAAGAGGAGAATGTTACTCCTCTTCGGACACAAGTGGCACCGAGGAAGCGGCCACGCTTCTATCCGGGTGCATCATCATCCTCGCAGCCTCCGCCACCACAACCCTCTCAAGAAGGAGAGGATGCCTTTTCGATGCAGGGAATGTATGCCATGCTGCAAGGCATTCAGGAAACGGAGCAACTGCATATCGCATCCTTTGCAGATATACAGGACACGACCAATAGGTTGTATGTGAATCAGCAGGTGATTTTTGAGAATGAATGTCAGTTGTTCGCCAACCAACAGTAGGTCTACGACCGGTTGGGGAGGATCGAGCAACAACAGCAGCCGTTCTATGATCATTATTGGAAACGCAACTACTTCGGAGGGTATCCACGGCCACCGCCCATGCCGACTTATGATCCGAGCTTTCAGGGGCAATATCCTGAGTGGGACCCCCATACCCAGTAGTACCTGCCATTTCCACCGCCACAGCAATAGAAGGGTATCACTGTTCCACCTTCTAAGGTTATTTTATACTATGAGGCCATAGTTGAATTCAAGCTTGGGGGGAGATGGAACAGTTTCTGTGACGACCGTCTCGCGAAAACATGATTAACTAATGCGGAAGCGTTCATCAAGCAGCGGATTAGCAAAAATCACTAAAAATTAAAACTTTTTGCAAAGAGATCCACACATAGGAAATCTTTTCCAACAAATGCCATTGTATATCATATACATTCAGTTTCAAGCGTACATATCATGTACCATATCTTTCCAGAGACTACATCATCAGCTGCCTTATAAACATATATGCAGGCAGCATACAAATCTCGAGGCATCAAGCCAAAAACCTCAGACTGATATATCAAAAACACTGACTAAAAACTCCGAGGACCTGAGAGTACAGAGACGACACATAGGACTACTATCTATATGATTAGATAGACAATATCTCCACCTGAGATCTTATTGTTGTCCCTGTTGTTGCTGTTGCTGCTGCTCTTTCCCTGTTCTAGGGTTTCTGCTCTACCTTTCATGCATACCTAAAAATGTTTCCCACGGGGGTGAGACAATTGTAAATTGCCCCAGCGAGAGATATAACTCTCCGCCAGAAACATTGTTATAGCAGATTATGAAATTAAACTGAGCAGGGGTTACTTTTACATTAATAGGCAGAATTATTCTTCATAGAACAGAATAATAAAATCTCCATTTTCAATAAGAGCATTGCATCTACCCATGGTAGACTCATAGTTCATCCATCTACTTGTAATGAATACAACAGATATGAATAATCATCAATGAACTATAGATATATAACAGAAATGTAACATCAGCCAAATTCTCTAGCATAACTTATTAACACAAATGCTACAAAGAAACATGATACTTGTTACCCAAGCATCACACATGGCTCACAAGGCCATTCATATCTTGTCACCTCTTACTAGGCAACAACTTATTCACATGGCTCACAAGACCATTCACATCTTGTCACCTCTTAATAGGCAACAACTTATTCACATGGCTCACAAGGCCATTCACATCTTGTCACCTCTCACTAGGCAACAACTTATTCACATGGCTCACAAGGCCATTCACATCTTGTCACCTCTCACTAGGCAACAACTTATTCACATGGCTCACAAGGCCATTCACATCTTGTCACCTCTCACTAGGCAACAACTTATTCACATGGTTCATAAAATACGTACACATTGTTACTTTTATAAAGCAACAACAACATCAACGCACAAAAAGCCAATCAACATTTATTATATAAATGTCACAGCCCAAACTTGGCTATATTCATCATCTCATCATACCTGCATGGTTATTAGGCATGATAACAGTCATACAAGATATTCATCACATCATGTGATACAATAGTAACACCATCATTCCTTAACCAGGAATTAGGGTTCACTATAAAACATGGTTTATCATTCCCTTTTCCCCAAATTAGGGTTAGGGTTCCCCATTTCTCATTAATTCAGACCCTCTTGAGTTAACCAACTTTATCTTGTATTAAGGTATTTGCCCTCTTAATACATTCCATCACATAATACTCACCCTTAGCATATAATGTATAGGCCACACATTAGAATTGTCCAACTATCTCACATGATATGGACTTATCTTAGTTTAAGGCATAACTTTATTATAAAGTTGCCTATAAACAATCACAATGATACACCCTCAACTAGGGTTTCACAAGGATACACCCTCAACCGGGGTTTATAAGGATACACCCTCAACTAGGGTTTCACAAGGATACACCCTCAACTAGGGTTTACAAGGATACACCCTCCACTAGGGTTTCAACTCAATAACCCAGTCGATTAGGGTTTATGTTCATGATTAGGGTTTCATGATCTCTCTACTTAAGGATCATACCCTTAATCACCACATGAATCATATTCATGTATGAATTCATGCTATCATCATCTCAGCTTGATTAGGTCATATCAACCCTTCAATCAAGTACATACAACTATGATTAACATAGTGTATCAAGTCATTGGTCCAATAAGCAATTAGGGATTCATTCCTTAATTGGTACTAGTCCCTTAGGTACTGTTAGGGTTTTAACGTTTGTACCTTCTTTGTTTATCATTACTAATCATCATTGGGTCAATGGATCATTTATTATCTTTATTCTCAAGAGATTCAATCACATTGAACCTCCATTACATAAGGTATCCAATTGAATTAGGGTTTTCAATGTTGATTCCTTCAATCGTTGAATTCTTGGAACCAATCATCAATTGGACCTATACTCATACTTCAATTAAGTTTAATAGGTCAACCTTCAACTGATTTGACCCTCAATTGACCCTCAATTGGTCATCAATTAGAGTTTGATTCGATTGAATTTGGGTTTGGAATCAATGATTCAATAACACTAATCAATGTAAGATTAGTTACTTTGAAACCATTGAACCATCAGCCAAATTGGGTATGACCTGACCCCAAACGGTCTTGAGGTCGTTTTGATGACTTCCAAACGGTCTTGAGACCATTTGCCCATCATATCACTCAAATCTAAGCAATCCAATTAGGGTTTGGTTCATTGGATTGATCACCAAATCAGCATTACATTGTTTAACAGCTTGGTACCTTTAGACCTTCAAACACCTAACCATACTCAACCCTAGACCTCCAAACGGTCTTGGGTGACCACCAAACCGTCTTGAGACCGTTTGGATGAGCTCCAAACGGTCTTGAGACCGTTTGCCCATCCAACCTTTGGACTCTAGTGAAAATTCATCATGGATTGGTCTATCGAGTTGATCAACAAATCACCACTACATTGCAATATGATTAGTACCTTTAAACCTTCAATTGGTCAACTATACTTGACCCCAGACCTCCAAACGGTCTTGGGGTGATCCCCAAACGGTCTTGAGACTGTTTGGGTGATCCTCAAACGGTCTTGAAACCGTTTGGGCTAATCAACCCAAAATCTCTAATTAACTCATTGGAATTTCAGCACTGATTTCAATTAGGGTTTGCCCAATTGATTAGTCTTCAACTCATGACTCGTTTGGAATTAATCCATAAAATTTGGTGAGTCATTAACCAACATCATTAGTAACAGTAATCTCATACGGTCAACGCTTAGTCAACCATCTTATATGGTCTTGAGACCGTTTGCCCAAAAAGTTCAATTAAATCAGATTGAAAATCAGCACTTAATCCTATTAGGTTTCCCTAATTAATTAGGCTTCAACTCACGATTCCTTTGGAGTTAATCCCTCAAATTTGTAGGGTTATTAATAAACATAATTATGAACAGGAATCCCATACGGTCAATGCTTGGTCAACCATCCTATACGGTCTTGAAACCGTTTGCTCAACCAGGTCAAGTTAATCAGCTTGAAAATCAGCACATAATTCATCTGATTGCCTAATTGATTGGCCTTCAAATCTCGATTCCTTTGGATTTAATCCCTCAAGTTTGGAGGGTTATCAGCCTACATAATTAGGAACAAAATTCCCAAACGGTCAATGCTTGGTCAACCATCTCAAACGGTCTTGAAACCGTTTGCTCCCAAACGGTTTCAAACCGTTTTCCCTTAAACGGTTTGCTGAAACCGCATAGCCAATCAAATTAAAACGATTTGGAGTAGCTATCAAAACGGTTTTGCTTGGTAATTTTCTTTGGATAAGCATCTAGTATGATCTCATCATCCCCTTCCTTCGAACAACCAAGAACAGCAACCGTTCTTGATGGAAATTGCAGCAAAGAAACAAGAGTGTATCAAATTGAAGAAATCAATCAACAAAGCATAGAGAATTGATGCAATAGCAATGTTTAAGGGTTTGAGTTATAAAACCCGCCTCCAATTGAGCTCCAAAGCTCCAAGCTCACGCCATTAATGGTGGATGAAGCTCTAGCAACTCCCCTAGGCTCGTCCTCAAGCTTTTGATTGCAAAAGTTGGCTAGGGTTGAAGAGGAGATCGAAATAAGAAGGAATCCATAATTTATTTTCGATTTCCTCCATGAAATCAAGGAGAACGAAGGTCAAGAGCTTACCAACAGGTAGGGAGTCGTCCTCCTTCTCCTCTCTAGCTCCTTGGTCGGTTTTGCAAGCAAAGGAAAGAAGAAAATCCGAAAAAGGCCTTGGTTTGGGCTTGGAAATGGCACTTTTATAAAGAAATTAATGAGAGAGAATATGCCTTATAAAAATCCAATTAATCCAAAAATTATGGCCGCCTCTTCCCCCTCAACTCCATGGATACGAGGCATATCCATTTGCCTTTAATTCTCTTTCATTATCCTCAATTTAAAGAAAAGCAAATTAAGCACCTTAATGCTTATTATATTAATATCCCATATATGAGTGGAAATTACTTTTCTTTATAATAAGGTGAGTGGAATTTCACCTACTTAAGATATTTTTGTTCCTTATCTTGGCAAAGGAACGTCCATCCTTATTCAAAATCAACCCAAAACATTTTGGTTGAAAGCCCTTCAATTATTTTTATTCATTTTTGCCCTAAATTGAATTAGGGTTTCAATTAGGATTAAATCTTGATTATTTTAATATCAAGATTCTCTCTCCTCCATCTTAATTCAAATGAGAAGTAACTCTCATTTTCTTTGCTCTACATGATGCCAAGAAACATTAGGGACTTTATTGAAGTGGTAATTTGCATATTGAACCCTAGATTTTGGGTCAATTGCACTTTTCACCAAAACTAGGTTTTAATGCACAACATTGCTTTACAAGCTTAATCTTGGTGCCCAAGCTTGTGGAAACCATACCACTACATCACATTCATTATTATGATGTCTTAACATCAGAGGAACATCTTATCGGGCAACATTTGCAAGTTAACCCCTCGACTTGGGTAATTTGCACTTTAGTCCAAAATAAGCAAACATTGCTTCAACATTGCTCAAACAGGACCAAAATTGAAACATAAGTTTCTTATGAGGCCTAATTACTTTTCCCAAGATAAGATTAAGAATCTACTCAACCTTATTAGACAAAACATCTAGGGTTAATTCATAACCCAGGTCAGGGATGTTACAAATTATAAGCCCCTAATAAGGATTTCGTCCTCGAAATCCCAGGAAAAGGAGGAACATATTGTTCATTAATCATGCCCTCAAGTCTCCACATATCATCTTGATATCTTGGAGATATTATGAACTTTGTGATTCCACACAAAGCTCCTTTCATTAATTCCTCCATATCATTGTTTATGTTTATGCAAGGCATAAACCCCTAACATATGATGTCCATGTCATTGAAAGGAAGAAGCATAAAAGAACATACTTCAATAATCACTCAAGAATACTTATCAAAAGGAAAAACATATATATCTAACATAGATAATTCACTTAGAAAACTCTATGTAATTGGGAATGTTCACATAGTTCTTCCTATTAGTTAGGAATGTGACATAGCTTTTCCCTTTTTGTTTAGGGTTGGAATTGCACAAAGCATCTTCCTTTATTGGAATTGCACAAAGCATCTTCCTTTATTGGAATTGCACAAAGCATCTTCCTTTATTGGAATTGCACAAAGCATCTTCCTTTATTGGAATTGCACAAAGAATCTTCCTTTATTGGAATTGCACAAAGCATCTTCCTTTATTGGAATTGCACAAAGCATCTTCCTTTATTGGAATTGCACAAAGCACCTTCTTTTATTGGAATTGCACAAAGCATCTTCCTTTATTGGAATTGCACAAAGCATCTTCCTTTATTGGAATTGCACAAAGCATCTTCCTTTATTGGAATTGCACACGGCATCTTCCTTTATTGGAATTGCACACGGCATCTTCCTTTATTGGAATTGCACACGGCATCTTCCTTTATTGGAATTGCACAAAGCATCTTCCTTTATTGGAATTGCACAAAGCATCTTCCTTTATTGGAATTGCACAAAGCATCTTCCTTTATTGGAATTGCACAAAGCATCTTCCTTTATTGGAATTGCACAAAGCATCTTCCTTTATTGGAATTGCACAAAGCATCTTCCTTTATTGGAATTGCACAAAGCATCTTCCTTTATTGGAATTGCACAAAGCATCTTCCTTTATTGATTCCATATTTCTTATTTCATGATACTCATTAGATTGTCTCAGAATGACTACTTGATCAGAGCAATCAAAAAGACAACAATCTAAGAGTTTCCATACCCACTTTATCATCAATAGTTGTATACCTGGCCAGGGTTTACAAATACTGAGATCAAGTAGTATGCACTTACATGCTATCATATTCCTTGCTATTCATATCATTATACACACATGATTTTCCCTTGTTCCAACATGACTAAGTCATTTAGGAACTCTTTTAAAGCTCAAACTTTCTGTATTAAGGACTGATAACCTAGATTGTAAAGCTAGTATCCAGTCCCCTATATGCATTATTGTTGCCCTAATCTGCCCAACAAGAGCATGATCATAGGATTCTCTATCCTGATCAGGTCTTAATGGGGATTCTCAGACACTCATTCTATTCTTGCATGATCCTTGCACCACTTCTTAGTGCAACAACATTGCCCTAAGCAATGTGTTCCTTGTGCTCTCCAGTCATTTTAAAACTTTACCCTTTCTCTACACAAGCAGAAATCATTATAGGGTATACTGGAGGACACTAACACATACTCGATACCTTAGTCCTATGTCTCTGTAGACTCAGCGAACCTAGAGCTCTGATACCACTTAATTGTGATGACCGTCTCGCAAAAACATGATTAACTAATGCGGAAGCGTTCATCAAGCAACGGATTAGCAAAAATCACTAAAAATTAAAACTTTTTGCAAAGAGATCCACACATAGGAAATCTTTTCCAACAAATGCCATTGTATATCATATACATTCAGTTTCAAACGTACATATCCTATACCATCTCTTTCCAGAGACTACATCATCAGCTGCCTTATAAACATATATGCAGGCAGCATACAAATCTCGAGGCATCAAGCCAAAAACACTGACTAAAAACTCCGAGGACCTGAGAGTACAGAGACGACACATAGGACTATTATCTATATGACTAGATAGACAATATCTCCACCTGAGATCTTATTGCTATCCCTGCTGTTGTTGTTGCTGCTGCTCTTTCCCTGTTCTAGGGTTTCTTCTCTGCCTTTCATGCATACCTAAAAATGTTTCCCACGGGGGTGAGACAATTGTAAATTGCCCCAGCGAGAGATATAACTCTCCGCCAGAAACATTGTTATAGCAGATTATGAAATTAAACTGAGCAGGGGTTACTTTTACATTAATAGGCAGAATTATTCTTCATAGAACAGAATAAGAAAATCTCCATTTTCAATAAGAGCATTGCATCTACCCATGGTAGACTCATAGTTCATCCATCTACTTGTAATGAATACAACAGATATGAATAATCATCAATGAACTATAGATATATAACAGAAATGTAACATCAGCCAAATTCTCTAGCATAACTTATTAACACAAATGCTACAAAGAAACATGATACTTGTTACCCAAGCATCACACATGGCTCACAAGGCCATTCATATCTTGTCACCTCTTACTAGGCAACAACTTATTCACATGGCTCACAAGACCATTCACATCTTGTCACCTCTTAATAGGCAACAACTTATTCACATGGCTCACAAGGCCATTCACATCTTGTCACCTCTCACTAGGCAACAACTTATTCACATGGCTCACAAGGCCATTCACATCTTGTCACCTCTCACTAGGCAACAACTTATTCACATGGTTCATAAAATCTGTACACATTGTTACTTTTATAAAGCAACAACAACATCAACGCACAAAAAGCCAATCAACATTTATTATATAAATGTCACAGCCCAAACTTGGCTATATTCATCATCTCATCATACCTGCATGGTTATTAGGCATGATAACAGTCATACAAGATATTCATCACATCATGTGATACAATAGTAACACCATCATTCCTTAACCAGGAATTAGGGTTCACTATCAAACATGGTTTATCATTCCCTTTCCCCCAAATTAGGGTTAGGGTTCCCCATTTCTCATTAATTCAGACCATCTTGAGTTAACCAACTTTATCTTGTATTAAGGTATTTTCCCTCTTAATACATTCCATCACAGAATACTCACCCTTAGCATATAATGTATAGGGCACACATTAGAATTGTCCAACTATCTCACGTGATATGGACTTATCTTAGTTTAAGGCATTACTTTATTATAAAGTTGCCTATAAACAATCGTAATGATACACCCTCAACTAGGGTTTCACAAGGATACACCCTCAACCAGGGTTTATAAGGATACACCCTCAACTAGGGTTTCACAAGGATACACCCTCAACTAGGGTTCACAAGGATACACCCTCCACTAGGGTTTCAACTCAATAACCCAGTCGATTAGGGTTTATGTTCATGATTAGGGTTTCATGATCTCAATACTTAAGGATCATACCCTTAATCACCACATGAATCATATTCATGTATGAATTCATGCTATCATCATCTCAGCTTGATTAGGTCATATCAACCCTTCAATCAAGTACATACAACTATGATTAACATAGTGTATCAAGTCATTGGTCCAATAAGCAATTAGGGATTCATTCCTTAATTGGTACTAGTCCCTTAGGTACTGTTAGGGTTTCAACCTTTGTACCTTCTTTGTTTATCATTACTAATCATAATTGGGTCAATGGATCATTCATTATCTTTATTCTCAAGAGATTCAATCACATTGAACCTCCATTACATAAGGTATCCAATTGAATTAGGGTTTTCAATGTTGATTCCTTCAATCATTGAATTCTTGGAACCAATCATCAATTGGACCTATACTCATACTTTAATTAAGTTTAATAGGTCAAACTTCAACTGATTTGACCCTCAATTGACCCTCATTTGGTCATCAATTAGAGTTTGATTCAATTGAATTTGGGTTTGGAATCGATGATTCAATAACACTAATCAATGTAAGATTAGTTACTTTGAAACCATTGAACCATCAGCCAAATTGGGTATGACCTGACCCCAAACGGTCTTGAGGTCGTTTGGATGACTTCCAAACGGTCTTGAGACCGTTTGCCCATCATATCACTCAAATATAAGCAATCCAATTAGGGTTTGGTTCATTGGATTGATCACCAAATCAGCATTACATTGTTTAACAGCTTGGTACCTTTAGACCTTCAAACACCTAACCATACTCAACCCTAGACCTCCAAACGGTCTTGGGTGACCACCAAACGGTCTTGAGACCGTTTGGATGAGCTCCAAACGGTCTTGAGACCGTTTGCCCATCCAACCTTTGGACTCTAGTGAAAATTCATCATGGATTGGTCTATCGAGTTGATCAACAAATCAGCACTACATTGCAATATGATTAGTACCTTTGGACCTTCAATTGGTCAACTATACTTGACCCCAGACCTCCAAACGGTCTTGGGGTGATCCCCAAACGGTCTTGAGACCGTTTGGGTGATCCTCAAACGGTCTTGAAACCATTTGGGCTAATCAACCCAAAATCTCTAATTAACTCATTGGAATTTCAGCACTGATTTCAATTAGGGTTTTCCCAATTGATTAGCCTTCAACTCACGACTCGTTTGGAATTAATCCATAAATTTGGTGAGTAATTAACCAACATCATTAGGAACAGTAATATCATACGGTCAACGCTTAGTCAACCATCTTATACGGTCTTGAGACCGTTTGCCCAAAACGTTCAATTAAATCAGATTGAAAATCAGCACTTAATCCAATTAGATTTCCCTAATTGATTAGGCTTCAACTCACGATTCCTTTGGATTTAATCCCTCAAATTTGGAGGGTTATTAATAAACATAATTATGAACAGGAATCCCATACGGTCAATGCTTGTTCAATCATCTTATACGGTCTTGAAACCGTTTGCTCAACCAGGTCAAGTTAATCAGCTTGAAAATCAGCACATAATTCAATCTGATTGCCTAATCGATTGGCCTTCAACTCTCGATTCCTTTGGAGTTAATCCCTCAAATTTGGAGGGTTATCAGCCTACATAATTAGGAACACAATTCCTAAACGGTCAATGCTTGGTCAACCATCTCAAATGGTCTTGAAACCGTTTGCTCCCAAACGGTTTCAAACCGTTTGCCCTTAAACGGTTTGCTGAAACCGCATAGCCAATCAAATTAAAACGATTTGGAGTAGCTATCAAAACGGTTTTGCTTGGTAATTTTCTTTGGATAAGCATCTAGGATTATGTCATCATCCCTTTCCTTCGAACAACCAAGAACAACAACCGTTCTTGATGGAAATTGCAGCAAAGAAACAAGAGTGTATCAAATTGAAGAAATCAATCAACAAAGCATAGAGAATTGATGCAATATCAATGTTTAAGGGTTTGAGTTATAAAACCCGCCTCCAATTGAGCTCCAAATCTCCAAGATCACGCCATTAATGGTGGATGAAGCTATATCAACTCCCCCTAGGCTCGTCCTCAAGCTTTTGATTGCAAAAGTTGGCTAGGGTTGAAGAGGAGATCGAAATAAGAAGGAATCCATAATTTATTTTCGATTTCCTCCATGAAATCAAGGAGAACGAAGGTCAAGAGCTTACCAAAAGGTAGGGAGTCATCCTCCTTCTCCTCTCTAGCTCCTTGGTCGGTTTTGCAAGCAAAGGAAAGAAGAAAATCCGAAAAAGGCCTTGGTTTGGGCTTGGAAATGGCACTTTTATAAAGAAATTGATGAGAGAGAATATGCCTTATAAAAATCCAATTAATCCAAAAATTATGGCCGCCTCTTCCCCCTCAACTCCATGGATACGAGGCATATCCCTTTTCCTTTAATTCTCTTTCATTATCCTCAATTTAAAGAAAAGCAAATTAAGCACCTTAATGCTTATTATAGTAATATCCCATATGTGAGTGGAAATTACTTTTCTTTATAATAAGGTGAGTGGAATTTCACCTACTTAAGATATTTTCGTTCCTTATCTTGGCAAAGGAACGTCCATCCTTATTTAAAATCAACCCAAAACATTTTGGTTGAAATCCCTTCAATTATTTTTATTCATTTTTGCCCTAAATTGAATTAGGGTTTCAATTAGGATTAAATCTTGATTATTTTAATATCAAGATTCTCTCTCCTCCATCTTAATTCAAATGAGAAGTAACTCTCATTTTATTTGCTCTACATGATTCCAGGAAACATTAGGGACTTTATTGAAGTGGTAATTTGCATATTGAACCCTAGATTTTGGGTAAATTGCACTTTTCACCAAAACTAGGTTTTAATGCACAACATTGCTTTACAAGCTTAATCTTGGTGCCCAAGCTTGTGGAAACCATACCACTACATCACATCCATTATTATGATGTCTTAACATCAGAGGAACATCTTATCATGCAACATTTGCAAGTTAACCCCTCGACTTGGGTAATTTGCACTTTAGTCCAAAATAAGCAAACATTGCTTCAACATTGCTCAAACAGGACCAAAATTGAAACATAAGTTTCTTATGAGGCCTAATTACTTTTCCCAAGATAATATTAAGAATCTACTCAACCTTATTAGGCAAAACATCTAGGGTTAATTCATAACCCAGGTCAGGGATGTTACAGTTTCTATCTTAGTCTTTATATTTATCTTCTTTTGTTTGAGTATTTTCTAGTTTTTATTGTTTACATCTTTCTAGGATCCACATCTATCTAGTGTAATCTGTGGATGTCTAATTTTAAATGTGTTTCATCCCTTGTTTTCATATGGGGAAAGTTGAAATTTGAGCATTAATTTGAAAAAATTTTCAAGTAATTGTAAGCTTGCTTTGTTTGAAATTGAACACTTAACTTATGAAAACAATTGGGTAGGTCAACTTAAAAACATATGATCATAATTGTACATCCGGATGATTCAAGAAATGTGGACGGTTTTGGATGTTGAGCCTGAACTGACGAAATGGTAACGAGACCTTAATCATAAGTGAGAGAGAGAGACCCCTTGATTTAGTGGTACACAAGTCGGTAAGGAGGGACATATAATATCTTTTGATGGTTCTGTCAATTAGTCTTGTGATCTATCCACCGCAATGTCATTCACACTCCACCATAAGAAGTGGGAGAACATTACTATCTTTCACTCTTTGGCTGCATTCCATGTAGGTAGGTCTTGCATTACAGTCATTTTTGCATATTCCTTTAAAAAAAATGAAAAGTAGAGAATAGTTATACATACACATTATCTTTATGTGCATGTCATAGTAGTTGCATAATTCACATTATGTATTTGCATTTGTATCTTTTGAGAATACAATACATCATGTGTCTTATGTTTTTATAAAAATATTAAAGGTGTTGAACTTGTTCCATACCCTCCAAAAAGAATGCATCAAATGTACAAGTTATGTAAACTCATTGTCATTTATGAAAATGAGGGCTTAAAAAATTGATTTGAGAAATAATAAAGAAGAAGAGGGAGAAAGGAACATGTTCTCATCTGAGAATTAAGAAGAATAATGTAACATCCCTGACCTGGGTTATGAGTTAACCCTAGGTGTTTTGCCTAAATATGTAATTAAATCCTTGTGATTAACTTTGGGCATGTAATTAAGTTTCTCAGAAACATATATTTCAGTTTTTGCTCCTTTTTATATAAAGTTGTAGCATTGTTTTGTAATACAGGGACCTATGTGCAAATTACCCAGTTAGAAGGGTTAACTTGCAATTGCACATGTTGAGATGTTCCTCTGATGTTGAGACATCATGAGAATGATGATGGTAAGGTTTGAGGGATTTCCCAAGCTTGGTCACCAAGGTGCAGCTGTGGAAGCAATCCCGGTACTTGAAAACCCTAAATTGGAGAAAAGTGCAATTTATCCAATTTGAGGGGTGCAACGTGTAAAATACACCATCTAAAATATATTGTAAAACTATTGTCATCATCTAGAGAACAAATGATAAAGAAGTCACTTCAATTGAATAATCATATAATGAAAAACACCTTTATGATTGAATAATCAAGGTGTATGTGCTATAGCCCTTTTATGTGTATGCTTAACTAATAGGTTGATATTCTTTGCCCTCATTTCTTGACCTTAGAAGAAGGTTTGTCCTTAGAATTAATATGAAGGGACGAGCATAGAAGGATGGAGGGACTTAGTTGAAAATATGGAGAACTTATGAGCTTATGTTGAAAATCTCACCCCAAGTATTTATACTCTCCACTTCACTTAGCAAGGAAACCCTCCCTTCGTTCCTTTCACTGTTCTATTCACCCAAACCGACTAAAGAGGAGCTGTGGAGCTCAGGAGGACGACCAAGGAGGGCAAGGTAGGTTTGAATCCTCCCTTTTGCTTAAGTTCATGGTTAGAACTCGAATTCAAGGTCAAATTGATGGCTAGCTCACATAGCTCTACCTTTCTAGCCATCTCTTCTCGACTTTCCTTGGAAGGATCACCTTGGCCGACCTATGGAAACTCAAGGACGCCATTAAAAGCTTGGAGCTTGAAAGCTTGGAGCTCAAGGAGCAAGGTTTAGGCGGGTTTTATAACTCTAAACATATGCTTTGTTATATACATCTCGTTTATGCTTTTAGATGATAGTTCTTCTTCTTCTCTACCTTCCTTTGCTACCTTGCAAGCAAATCCGTGAGAAATCCTTGCTGTTCTTGAGCTAGGAGATGAAGACGTTATTTACAAAGTTAATCCACTACTTTTCACTTTACTAAACGGTCTCCACAAATTGCTCTCTCGGTTTGCAAAACCGTGTAGTGAGCAAACGGTCTCAGGACCGTGTAAGGGCAAACGGTCTTCAAGACCATTTAGCCGCATTGATCGAGCGGGGACCGTATAATATTTCTGTTTATAATTATGTATGCTAATCACCCACAACATTTGAGATGATAACTCCAAAGGAATCGTGAGATATGGCCTTTTTAATCAACAACTTTAATTGAATTTACTTCTGATTTCCAATCTGTTGAAATCGCCCTTTTTGGGAAAACGGTCTCAAGACCGTGTAAGAACGTTGAACAAGCGTTGACCGTATGAGATTACTGTTCAAAATAATGTTGATTAACAACTCATCAAATTTTATGGACTAATTCCAAACGAGCTAAGAGTTGAAGGATGATTACTACGGCAAACCCTAATTGAAATCAGTACTGAAATCTCAATGATTTGATTAAGTGTTTTTGGGTTGATTAACCTAAACGGTCTCAAGACCATTTGGGGATCAATCAAACGGTCTCAAGACCGTGTGGGGAATCACCCAAGACCGTGTGGAGGTCTGGGGTCAAGTATAGTTGACCAATTGAAAGTACAAAGATACCAAATTACATTGCAATTAAGTATTGATATGATAATCAATTCAATAGATCCAACCTTGAAGAATTTACACTAGAATACAAAAGTTGGATGGGCAAACGGTCTCAAGACCGTTTGGAACTCATCCAAACGGTCTCAAGACCATGTGGTGACAACCCAAGACCATTTGTAGGTCTAGGGTTAAGGTAATTTGATCAATTGGGGGCCCAATTGCAATAGGTTATTGAATTAATCAAAAATACTAAATTGAGACTCAATCAAGGTTCAACTCCTATCAAATCACATTATATTTTGATGAAATCTTGGGAAAACGGTCTCAAGACCGTGTGGAGTTCATCCACACGATCTCAAGACCGTTTGGGCCAAGTTTGGGCCAAATTGGAGCTCAATTGAAGGGTTCAACCTTGTGTTGATTCACATTGTTGAGTGTTGATGGTTGAACGTTGATGGACCTTAATTGAACCAACTTCAACCCTAATTGGATAACAATTGAGGGTCATTTGAGTGACCAATTGGTTAAGCATAACCCTAATTAACTCAATCTATAAGTGGTTACCATGGCTTTGACCATTTGGAGGCTTCAACATTGATAATCATAAACGATTGAAATCATTGAACCATGTTGGAGGTCCAAACGGTTTGAGACCAAATGGACCAAACGGTCTCAAGACCGTTTGAGGCCTCATGGTCTCAAGACCGTTTGAGACCTCACGGTCTCAAGACCATTTGAGGTCACACGGTCTCAAGACCGTGTGAGGCCTCACGGTCTCAAGACCGTTTGGGGCCAAATGGTCTCAAGACCGTTTGGACTCAAACGATCTCAAGATCGAGAGACACCAAACGGTCTCAAACCGTGTAAGCCCTCTCGGTCTTGAAGTTAAACTTGTTAAACGGTCTACACCCTCACACGGTTTGGGAAAACGACCTTGAAGGTCACACGGTCTTGGAGTCAACCCTAGCAAACGGTCAACTCATCCAAACGGTCTCAAACCGTTTGGAGGTTGAAGGTTGAAACCGTTTGAGGTTTTCAAAGGTTGATTACACTTAATCAATTGAAGGTGTAAATGGTTCAATGATGCTCTAATCTAAACCATAATGATAACCTAGGATATTAAGGGATTAAGTGACTAATGAATTGAACCATGATGGTGATCAATGGGATGAATTACCAAAATACCTTGATGGGTTCAATTGAGTAATACCTTGTTCAAATCAAACCCTAATCACATGATAGTGATGTTTTGGCTTATGTTAGCCCATGAGGACTTAACCCAACCTGATCTAGAGTGGTGTTATCACCATCTACTAGTATGAGGAGAGAGAAAGTATCTTAAGAGAGAGAAAGTACCCTTTTAGGGTGGAAACTCAAGTAAAGAACCTTCAATACACATGAATGTGCATGATTAGGGTATGATCCACCTATATGAGATCATGGAAACCCTAATTATGATATATGATGAATCTTAAGCTAATCTGAGAGTATCAATGATGATGTTCCTCATACATGATGATGTTATGAGTTCAATTCACCATGTGATGTGAATAGTAAACCCTAATTCAAGGGTAATGACATGTGATGTGAATAGTAAACCCTAATTCAAGGGTAATGACATGTAATGTGAATAGTAAACCCTAATTCAAAGGTGATGACATGTTATATGAGTATTAAACTCTATTTGATAAGAATCAAAGAACTTAGCTCTTATGACAAGAGTGGAAAGTATAATCATTGTTTTGAATTACCTTTATTAGTTGAATTAACCATGCAGGTTCTGATATGGAGGTGATCATATCCAGGTATGGATGATGATACTATATTCATTAAAGGCATATTGATAGCTTTATGAATAAGTAAAGTATCTTGATGCCTTGTCAGTGACATTCTATGATAATAATGGGCTGTGAGAGCCATGAATACCATCAAGGTCATGCTTTAGAGATGACTTGTGATGAGTATAATGAGAAATGATGATTGATGTGAGTTAGGCTTGTTACATTTAGTATTCTCCTTTTATAGCTGTTATGCTACTGTTATTGTTTGAAGAACAATGTGTGATGTTAAATGAATACTGAATGTACCTAACTAATCAAGTATAATGTAGAGCCCTAATCATAGACCCATCATTGTCAGAGATCAAATGATGGTGAAATAGGTTTTCCTAAGGGAACTCCTGGATCACATACTATTGAGTATGTGGGGTACATGGATGTGTAGAACCTTACATCCTAGTGTAGGGATTTGATGTAGATATGTAATCCGTCAATCCTTCACTACTTTTCCATACCGTATCAGTAGTAGGTAAACACGAAACCTCCTGATGATGAAGAAAACATAGATATCCGTATCAGTGGAGATAAACATGAAATCTCCTGATGACGAAGAGAGTACAGAACGCCACTGTAACTCTAAAATAGCGAAGGACCAGATTACCCTGGTGAGCTATAATAGTAGAGACACAAGATGTCCTACAAGTGATCCTCTTACTGACTGAGGAAGGTGAAGGTCATGAGAATCCGACTCTTTCAATGACCTAGTATGATACTAAGGCACTTAACAGTGATTGGTTGGGGTATGAGTGGTAAACCTCGTCTCCACAGGGCATAATAATAAGACTGTTTGAAAAACATAATCTACAAGCGTAGTATACCTGTTAAAGGTAACTATGAGCTAATTGATTGATGTTACACTGAATAGTGCATATGTTCTTTATGCTTGATAAATGTTGAGCTCTTGTATACAACTGTATCTGCTATTGAATACTTTGTAAGCTTTTACTGCTTAAGTTATTCTTTGATGTTATAATAAAGCTTCTGGCGGAGAGTTATAACTCTCGCTGGGACAATTATGTACAATTGTCTCACCCCGTAGACTTCAACTTTTTAGGTGGACGTCGAGGACGGAGGAACAGGTCTACAGGTGACCAGTCCCAGCAGCAGCAGCACCAGGAGCAACAGTAAATCTCAGGTGGAGATTTAGCCTGCCATGTGGTGTAGTTAGAGTCAGTCCTATGTGTCCTCTGTACTCTCAGGTCTTGGAGTCTTTTGTTATGAGTTCTTGAGATTTTGTATCTTGATGTATATAATTACTCAAGAAGTAATTATCATGAGATGTAAACAGTTTATCTCTTGTTATGAAAGAAGCTTTTAAGGATTCAAGCTCTTGTCTCGAAAAGTTTTAATTTCCCGTGATTTTTGTCTTCCGCTGTTTATCGAATCGCTTCCGCTAAGTTTAAATCGTGATTATATCATGGTTTGGAGATCAGAGCCCACAAATAAGTACATGGTGTAGTTTTCTTAGATATTCCATCTCACCTTGAGACGGAATGATAGTACATGCATCATTCCACCAAAAATGTAGCATGAGGACATTCTCATTTGCATTTTGTATCATGATAGGTCATTAATTTTTGTATTGCATGATTGATTGTTATGTGCTTCTTTTTCTTCCACAACCACCCATTCCATCCGCCCGTTGCTCAAAACGGTAGGACACCCATGATTATCTCCTCATTCTTGTATATCAGGAGATCTGCTTCTATGTAGATGGTAGTTAGGATATGAGCAACGCAGATAGGAGATCACGAGATGCACCAAGCCTGAATCGGAGGATTTTATTATATTAACTGCCTTATTTGATGGTGTTCGTTGATCTTGGGGTGGATATCTCTTATGAACGATCATTGTTACCTTTAGGGTAGTTATCGTTCCGTGGTCAGTGAGATACCATCGATTGTATATACAATTGTCGATACCATCGATTTCCAGGTTAAACAAATATATACAATTGTCGATACCATCGAGGACTGTCGATAGTATCGACAGGGCCACAGAGAGGTAACTGCAAAAGAGCAGAATTAGTCGATACCATCGACCCAGGAGTCGATGGTAGCGAGATAGCTTCAACGAGTCAGATTTCTACACGTCCATACAATCAACCAAATAGTCGATACTATAGACTCCGTCTCAGCAGAATCAACTTAAGCGTCAGATTCCACAGAAAAGCGACGCCTAAGGTGTCGATACCATCGACCCAAAAGTCGATGGTATCAAGATCATGTCAGAGCAAACCCAGAAAAGTAGAGGACTTCCGGTATCCGGGTGGGTCGATACCATCGACCCGCGTCGATGGTATCAACGCCGTCAGATCAGGTTAATCTACAGCTCGAGTCTAATTGTACGGTGGTGATGTTTTGGCGGCCTAAAGTGGTGCTTATACCTAAAAATGGTGGCTCTAAGCCATCTATCACGTCATTAGCCGATGTACAAGTCTCGAGGAGAAGAGAGGAGGAAGAACGGAGCCAGAGCTATGCACCGATTGTTCCGGAGGTCGTAGAAGGAGTTTTCCACCACCGAAAGGTTGTAGAACGCTCATCCCACGCCTAGGAACGTCTGGATCTTCTCCGTTCAGGGGTTACTTCACATCTATCCATGTTTTCTCCATGTTTCCTCTTTCCTTCACCATGTTTTCTACTGAGATGAACATGCGGGGCTAATCCCCTTTGTCTTTAGGACCGGGAGTAGCCCGGATGATCATTGTATGATAATTTCGACATAGTTTGTCATAATTTGTCTCTAAAATTCATGATATGCTATCGTTTTCTCTATTATATCATTGTGCTTGATCACCATAGTGATAATCCAATACCTTTAATTTCTTTTGACGAAGAATTAACTGTTGAAAAGAAACGATAATCACATTAATCAATAAATTCCTTGGAAAAGGTGATGTACGATTAATGGTGGGAACCTTTAGACCTAAATTTCATGCACCTTATCTAAGGCATAGGTTACTACTGACGTGAAACCAACTTAGGTTAAGGTAGTGAATTGTATCGCGGAAGCGAGCAATTCTAATTCCAGGCCACTACCCGAATTAGGAGACATTTCATGGTAATTGTGTAAAACTTAGTACAACGAGAACCCGCGGTGAAACCGCAATCCTAAAGATTCCATTGAAATTGATTAAACCAACCATTTAATCGATCGTTCTATTTTCTTTTATTTTATTTTTCTTTTTCAAAACAATTCTAAAACTTTTGAAACCAGTTTAGCTGATCGTGAGTAGTTAGTAGTAGTCTACCGAGAATTCCGTTTCCCTGAGTTCGACTCGGGCCTCACAAGGCCTATATTACATTGACGCGTGCACTTGCATTATACGCACGGTAAAATCGTGTCAGTGGTCTTCTATTTGTTGATGAATTTCACTTATATGAGAAAAGCATAATATATTCAAGAAAATAAATCATACAATTGTGGATCATCCTCCAAGGCCTAATAGAATAATTTGGCTCCATGTATCATGTTCAAAATCCTTGGTAAAAATTATAACCATGATATCATTTTTCAGATAATCGATCAACATCATCAAATACCATTCTAACAATGAAGAAGATAGTCATATGTCAACACCATGCTATTAATATTTTCGTATATGCATCTGATGAATGACTAAAGACATTAATATTAGAAGTGTGGATATAGTCAAAACGTATCAATGCCCTTGTTAATGGTAAAAGTATATGTAGGATACATATGCATGCATATATATTTATATTCTATATATTACATTATGATATTTGTCGCTAAAATCGTTTATTGATTATATGTGTGCGTATGAAATAAATGATGTGGAATTTCTAATGCCCTTGCCGACAATAATAGTGGAAGTTGACTAACATTGGTATCTTATTCGTTTCATTTTCTTCACCAAATTTGGAAAGTCTTTTAATAGGTAAATGTAAAGTCGGGTGAGTATTCATCCATTAAGTAATCATATCATTCACTTAATATGTTCTTATATGGATGCTCATTTCATGAGCATTGGGTATTGTCGCTGTGCCCCGTATTCATGAAGGTATATCATTTTGACTCATTAAGAAGTTTCTCTCTTGAAGGACATATATGAAGGCCAATCTCACAACTGAATGTTTTCAAGAGGGTCAATGCATATGTTTTTAAAGGCCTTGCGACATTTTTTTAGAAGTGCATCCAAATGACGTATGTAAAAAACTCTGATTATATCCAACATCAAAGATTAAAAGAGTGTAATTCAAGTTAGAATATATACTTGTACAAAAGTAAATGTGTACTGTCTCAGTCTGCGGTCCGCACCGCTTCACCTCCGTGTACATGTTAGAAATGATGGGGCATCTTCTGTTCAGGACGTGAGGCGATAACAATTAAAAACTATAGACACAAAACTTGTTTTTTCTACTCTCTTTTGTGTCGAGGATACGTTTTTGTACTTAGTCGGATGTCTGTATGTGAACCCTCCCTTATATTGACTTATTACTGAAGAACGCAATGAATAAAATTTCCTATAATTTCTTAAAAAATTGCTAAATACTCCAACCACTCCAAAACCAGACAGATTGAAACCGAAAGGACTGGGACAGATTGAATCCGAAGGCCTGGCCTGGCCGTCCTGTCAACCAGATGGGTCGTGCTTTGTCTTTTCTTCAGTCAACAAGAACGCATGCGTCTCAAATAACTGCCCGAAAAATCTTCATGGTCGAACAACTTTCCAGAGGTAGAACCAAACGTCCTGTTGGCGCTTCACGTTCCCTTACATCATTTCCACATTGGAAACGGCGTAAGATTAGTTCCAAAGTGGGAGATTAATAGTTAGAGAAAATATATGAAACGTCTTCCAATTATTAATGCAATTAGGAGATTAACTACAGTACATATCGGCTGTGCCGCCAAAAACCAATGGGTTTCACGTTTCCCAAAACTTACTAGTTAACTAACGAATAAAAGATTTTAGTGGCAAATATCGTAGTTATATAAATAAAACATAAATATATATGTACGTGTATGAAACGTCTTCCAATTACTAACGCAATTAGGAAATTAATTACAGGCGCTGCATTTTGGCTGTACCGCCGGAGCCCAATGGTTTTGCGTTTTCCAAAACTGAATTCTGCACAAATCGGTCGGACGCACTGGCGTCCGGATACGGTCGGGATCTCCTTTTCACGAGACGTCTTAAATTCGTTTTCTGGCTTTTCACTACTGAATTCCAGTGTACAGATGGTTTGAATCCCATTGGCCATTGCACACATCACTTAAATCTTGATGCCCGTACTGCTAAATATTGCTACAATCGTACGATACCAAAATCTGAATTCTAGTGTATACTGATAAAAAAAATCTAGTTTATCTTTATACGAATGATCATGGTGTGTGTAAAACACGAGTCCGAGTGTACTTGCTAGTTACCATGCGTGTCTACTTGTAAAGGAATCCTATTTTAAATACGGACTCCGTTTAAATACTCGTACTCGTCCGTGTGTTAGCAATCCATGAGTCAGATTTCGAGTCCTATTATAGCTACTGAAAAATCTTAAGTCTACCGATATTTTAATCATAGTGCACACAAGAAGCAAACTCACTATTCTGTTATGTTGTATATGTCACACCGCTTCAATCATATGCTCTGTTCGGCAGAGTGTGTGCGAGCGGCCTGTAAAGATCGGGCAGCATCGGGCAGGGCAGGCTAGCGAAAATTGATGCACACCAAACACCGGTGAAATTAACCGTTGTTTAAGTACTCTTTCTCAGTACAACTGCAGCGATCCGTAGCGGCTAATGTCACCGCACCAAAACAGAGCAGCGGCCAGCGGCGGAATCGGCCTCTTTGCCGAACGACACAATAGCACACTTTACTAACGATAGCCATTTACTACTAAATCTTGATGCATTGACACACGTTTTGAATCGTAGCACATTTACTACTAAATCCTAGTGCACCCATCTCCATGTGCGTCCATTTGCATTTGGATCATGTTTCAAATCCATTCGAATCTTAGTGTGCCTGTTGCTTAGCATGTCCACTTGCATCTGAATCATGAATTTTAAACTTTATGCATTGACACAGATCTTGATCCTAGCATACTTACTGTTGAATCTTAGTGCACGCACTGCCAATCCACTTGCATTGGAATTGTATTTTCAATCCTTGCGCAGTGACATATACTATAAATCCCAGCACACTTACTACGAATTCTAGTGCACCCACTGTCAAACATGTCCATTTGTATGCAAAATCCTATTTCAAATCAACTATGCATTTCCAAACATATCGAATTCTAAAACACATACTACTTTATCTTAGTGCACATGTGTTTGAAACTTAGTGCGCATACAACTTCAATCCTAGCACACTTACTAAAAAATCTTGGATCACATGGTTTTGAATCCCAGTGCACACAACGCTTTAATTCCATCACAATCAGCCAAGAACTTGCTACTAATTTTAGGGCACCTGCTGCCAAACACGTCCACTTGCACTCAGATTTTGTTTCAAATCCTTATGCCTTGAGGCACATTTCTAGTATACTTACCACTTTATGGTAGTGCACCCACGTTTGAGTCATAGTGCACACAAAACTTGAATCGTAGCATGCTTACTATTGAATTTTGGATCACCTGCTTTTAACCGCTCACATCACTTTAGTTCTAGCATAGTCATTCAACACACTTCCTACTGAATTTTGGTGCATCCGTTATCAAACATGTTGATTTGCATTTTAATCAATTGTGCATTGGCACACATGTTGAATCCTAGCACACTACTACTTTATCCTAGTAAACTGGTATTTGAATCCTGGTGCACACAACACTTGAATCCTATAACACTTACTATTAAATCTTGGATCGCCTGCTTTTAAGTCATTGTGCACATGTTACCTAAATCTAGCAAAATCATCTATTACACTCTCTAATAAATTCTAGTGAACCCAATATCAAATGTTTCCACTTGCATTCAAGTCCTAGTTCAAATACTTGTGCATTGCCACACCCGTGTTTGAATCCTAGTGTAGACAAAACTTGAATCCTAGAATAATTACCATTCAGCCCTGGATCACCCTCTTTTGAATTCTACTGCACACAACAAACTAATTCTAGCACAATCATGGAACACACCTACTACTAAATTCTAGTGCACCCGCTACAAAATGTGTCCACTTCCATTCAAATCCTTGTGCGTCGAAACACATTTTGCATGCTTGCATGCTTACTAATTTATCTTAGTACATCCACATTTCAAACCTAGTGCATACAACACTTGAATCCTAGCACACATACTAATGAGTCTAGGATCACCAGTTTCGAATCATATTGCACAAAACATTTTAATTCTAGCACAATCACCCATCATGCTTGCTATTGAATTTTAGTGCACCTATTGTCAGGCATGGCCACTTGCATTGAATCCTATTTCAAATCAGTGTGCATTGACACATATTTTGAATCTTAGCGCACTTACTACTTTAGCCTAGTGTGCCCAATTTTCCATCTTCTATAGTTTACGGTCTTAAAATGAATCTTCTAACCATGGTAGCTAGTGTCGACAATGATTGTATGTTTTATATGAGAGTGTGGGTACATTTTGTTAATTTGGTGACGGGACATTAATAATTAGAAAAAATATGTGAAACACGTTCAAGTTATTATTACAATGGGAAATTAATTACACGTGATGCATGCTCTATGTATTATTGGAAGCCAATGGATTTCACGTTTCTTAGAATTGAAAAATGCACTACAGACTATAGTAGGTTGAATGTTTCTACTAAATACATATATTTCACCTTTTGACCAGCTTTCTTTTTCCTTTCATTTTCTAACGTTCAGACCCTTGTGCACTATTGAATCCTAGTGCATTACATTACTTGCTTCTAGGTGCCATCACTTGTATTTGAATTATGTTTCAATTCTCGATGCATTGTCAAACCTTTTGAATCGTGGCACATTTACTGTGGGCTCTGATCTCCAAACCATGACATAAACACGATTAAAACTTAGCGGAAGCGAATCGGTAATCAGCGGAAGACAGAAATCACGGGAAATTAAAACTTTTCGAGATAAGAACTTGGATCCATAAAACTTCTTTCATAAAGAGAGATAAACTATTTACATCTCAGGATAATTACTTCTTGAGTAATTATATACATCAAGATACAAAATCTCAAGATCACTAAACAACAGACTCCAAGACCTGAGAGTACAGAGGACACATAGGACTGACTCTAACTACACCACATGGCAGGACAAATCTCCACCTGAGATTACTGCTGCCCCTGGTGTTGCTGCTGCTGAGACTGGTCACCTGTAGGCTGGTTCCTTCGTCTCCGACGTCCACCTAAAAAGTTGAAGTCTACGGGGTGAGACAATTATACATAATTGTCCCAGCGAGAGTTATAACTCTTCTCCAGAAGCTTTATTATAACATCAAAGAATATTTTAAGCGGTAAAGCCTTCAAAGTATTCTATAACAGTTGCAGGTATAACAAGATCTCTATAATTTAGGAGATATGGAGAATATAAACATTATTGCAATGTAACATCAATCAACTAACTTGGAGTCATCTCTAACAAGTTATACTACATGGTTGATTATGTTTTACAAACAACATTATGCCCTGTGGAGATGAGGCTTACCACTCATACTCCAACTGATCGCTGAGAAGTCACATCAGTATCATACATAGGTCATTAAGAGAGCCGGATTCTCATGACCTTCACCTTCCTCAGTCAGTAAGAGGATCACTTGTAGGACATCTTGTGTCTCTACTTAATATAGCTCACCAGGGTAAACTGGTCCTTCGCTATTCTAGAGTCACAGTGGCGTTCTGTACTCTCTTCGTCATCAGGAGGTTTCATATTTACCTACCACTGATACGGATATCTGTGCTTTCTTCGTCATCAGGAGGTTTCATGTTTACCTACCACTGATACGATATGGAAATATAGTGAAGGATGGATGGATTACACATCTACATCACTTTCCTATACTAGGATGTAAGGTTCTACACATCCATGTACCCCACATACTCAAAAGTATGTGCTCCAGGAGTTCCCTGAGGAAAACCTGTTTCACCATCACTTAATCTCTGACAATGATGGTTCTATGATCAGGGCTCTACATTATACTTGATTAGTTAGGTACATTCAGTATTCTTTAACAACATACATTGTTCTTCAAACAATAACAGTAGCATAGCAGCTATAAAAGAAGAATACTAAATGTAACAGGCCTAACTCGTATCAATCATCATTTCTCATTATCCTCATCACAAGTCATCTCTAAGGCGTGACTTTGATGGTATTCATGGCTCTCACAGCCCATTATCAGCATAGGATGCCACTGGCAAGACATCAGATTACTTTACTTATTCATAAGGCTAACAACATGCCTTTAATGAATATAACATCATTATCCATACCTGGATATGATTACCTTCATATCAGAACCTGCATGGTTAATACATCTGATAAAGGTAATACAACAATAAGGAATGTACTTCCTACTCTTGTCATAAGAGTTAAATCTTTAATTAAAATGAAATAGAGTTTAATGCTCAAAAGCATGCCATTACCCTTGAATTAGGGTTTACTATTCACATTACATGTCATCACCCTTGAATTAGGGTTTACTATTCACATCAAGGTGAATTAAACTCATAACATCATCATGTATGAGTAACATCTTCATTGATGCTCTTGGATTAGTTAAAGGTTCATCATTTATCATAATTAGGGTTTCTATGATCTCACACAGGTGGATCATACCCTAATTATGCTCATTTCTGTGTATTGGGGATGCTTCAATTGAGTTTCCACTTAAAAAGGGTACTTTCTCTCTCTAGAAGTACTTTCTCTCTCTAGAAGTACTTTCTCTCTCATCATAAGGTTAGGTGATGTCAACATCACTCTAAAACAGGTTGGGTTGAGTCATCATAGGCTAACATAGCCAAAAACATCACCATTATGTGATTAGAGTTACTTTCTCTCTCTAGGGTACTTTCTCTCTCTAGAGTACTCTCTCTTTCATCATACTAATGGTTGATGATAACATTAGACTAGATCAAGTTGGATAGAGTCATTATGACTAAAAACATCATTCTCATGTAATTAGAGTTTGAATTGAGCAAGGTATAACTCAATTGACCCTTCAGGGGTATTTTGGTAATTCACCCCATTGATCATCATCATGGTCAAAAACCTTAGTCAAAATAACCCCTTACTATCCTAGATTATCATTAGGGTTTGATTTGGGCAACAGTGGACCATTTATATTATGAATTGATTGAAAGAAGTCAACTTGGAATTACATTGATTGATTTCAATCATTAATCATCAATTGAGTTGAGATCGGTTGAAAGTGTTGACCGTTTGCCCACTTTGACTTTCCAAGACCGCGAGCCTCTTTCTAACTCCAAGACCGCGAGCCCCCTTAGGCTTCAAGACCGCGAGCCTCTTCAAGTGGTTCAAGACCGCGAAGCCCTATCATTGGTTCAATTGATGTTGAGACCGCGAAGATCAAATTGGAGTTGAGACCGCGAAGAGACGTTGACCGTTTAGTTAGTTTGACCTCAGGACTGCGAGCCTCCTCTCGGTCTTGAGACTGTGAGCCCCCTCACGGTCTTGAGACCGCGAGCCCTCTCACGGTCTTGAGACCGCGAGGCTCACATGGTCTCAGCCGCTTGGTCCATCAACAAAATCAAAGATACAATCGATGATGTTAACCGATGTTGAAGCTCTCAAAAGGTCAAAGTTATGTTGACCACCTATGGATTGGGTCAACTAAGGTTATGCTTAACCAATTGGTCATTCAATTGACCCTCAATTGTTGACCAATTAGGATTGAAATCGATTCAATTAGGGTCTATCAATGTTCACCCATCAACACTCCACAATGTGACTCAACACAAGGTTGAACCCTTCAATTGAGCTCCAATTGGGCCCAAACTTGGCCCAAACGGTCTTGAGGTCATGTGGGTGGACCCCACATGGGCTTGAGACCGTTTTCTCAAGGTTTCATCAAAATCTAAGGTGATTTGATAGGGGTTGAACCATGATTGAGTCACCAAATCAGTATTTTAATCAATTGATAACTTATTTGCAATTAGGTCCTCAATTGGTCAAAATACTTAACCCTAGACCTTCAAATGGTCTTGGGTGATTGTCTTCTCGGTCTTGAGACCGTTTGGATGAGTTCCAAACGGTCTTGAGACCGTTTGCCCATCCAATTTTGGATTCTAGTGCAAATTCATCAAGGTCTGACCCATTGAGTTGGTGATCATATCAATATTTAATTGCAAAGTAATTTGGTGTAATTATACCTTCAATTGGTCAACTATTCTTGACCCCAGACCTCCAAACGGTCATGGTTGATTGCCCTCGCGGTCTTGAGACCGTTTGGGTAACCCCTAAACGGTCTTGAGACCGTTTAGGTCAATCAACCCTAAAAACCCTAATTAGGTCACCATAATTTCAGTACTGATTTCATCTAGGGTTAGCCCTAGTATTCACCCTTCAACTCTTAGCCCGTTTGGAATTAGACCATAAAACTTGGTGAGTTGTTAATTAACATTATTTTGAACAGTAATCTCATACGTTCAACGCCTGGTCAACGACCTTACACGGTCTTGAGACCGTTTGCCCAAAAAGGCAATTTCAGACCGTTTGAGAATCAGGAATAAATTCAAATAAAATTGTTACTTAAAAAGGTCATATCTCCCGATTCCCTTGGAGTTAGCCTCCCATATTTTGAGGGTACTTAGCCTATATAATTAGGAACAGGTTTCTTATATGGTCCACGCCCGGTCAACGGGGCCAAACGGTCTTAGAGACCATTTGCCCTGTCGCGGTATCGAGACCGTTTGCTCACCTCGCGGTCTTGAGACCGAGAGAGCAAACTTTTGAGACCGTTTAAGGAAGTGAAAAGCGGTGGGTTTTTCTTGGAAATCACGACTTCATCTCCTAGATCAAGAACAGTACGAATATCCCATGGTTTTGCTTGCAAAATAGCAGAGAAAAGTAGGGAAACATAGAGAGCTATCATTAAACCGCATATAAAAGATGTTCATAATAAAGCATGGTTTAGAGTTATAAAACCCGCCTAAAGCTTGCTTCTTGAGCTCCAAGCTTTCATGCTCCAAGCTCTAATGGCGTCCTTGAGTTCTTACAGGTTGGCCAAGGTGAAAACTCCAAGGAAGGATGAAAAGAGACGGCTAGAAAGGTAGGGTTTCAAAAGTTAGCCATGAAGATGACCTTGAATTCGAGTTCTAACCATGGAATTAGGCAAGAAGAGGGGTTTAAACCTACCTTGCACCCCTTGGTCGTCCTCCTTAGCTCCAAGGCAGTCCTTGGTCGTCTTTGGTAAAATGAAACAGTAAGGGAACGAAGGGTAAGTTCCCTTGCAACTAAGGGAAGGAGAGCTTATATACATGGGGTAGGATTTTCAACATTTGTTCATAAGTTGTCCATAATTCCAAATAGGTCCCTCCTTCTTTACTTGATCGTCCCTTCCTCTTTATTCTAAGGACAAACCTTCTCTTAAGGTCTTAGGAAAAGAAGGTAAAGGAGAGCAAGCTAATAATGAGGTACATACATAAAGAAATATTGCACATATACCCTGATTATTCAATCACAAGGCATATCTCATAACTTGATAATTCAATTGAGGTGACTCCCTCATCATTTCTTCTCTAAATGATGGCAAGAGTCTAAAAAGATACATTAGATGACATATTTCACAATTTGTATCCCTTAATTTGGGTAAATTGCATTTTACCCCAAACTAGGGTTTCAAGCACCGGGATTGCTTCCACAGCTGCACCTTGGTGCCTTAGCTTGGGAAATCCCTCAAACTTTGCTAAAAAGATTTCTCATGATGTCTCAACATCAGAGGAACATCTCATCATGTGAAAATTGCAAGCTAACCCTTTTAACTGGGTAAATTGCACATATGTCCCTATATATCAAAACAATGCTACAACTTTAAATAAAAAGGAGCAAATACTGAAATATATGTTTCTGAGAAACTTAATTACATGCTCAGAGTTAATCACAAAGATTTATTCACATATTTAGGCAAAACACCTAGGGTTAACTCATAACCCAGGTCAGGGATGTTACATTTACTACTAAATCCTAGTGCATCCATTTTCAATTGTGTCCATTTGCATTCAAATAATGTTTCAAATCCATTTGAATATTAGTCGACCTGCTGTCTAGCGTGTCCACTTGCATCTAAATCACAATTTTCAAATATTTATGCATTGACACATATCTTATTTCTAACATACTATTGAATCTTAGTACACGCACTACCAATCTAGTTGCATCGACATCATACTTTCAATCGTAATGCAATGATAGATATTATGAATCCCAACACACTTACTACTGTATTCTAGTGCACCCACTGCCAAACGTGTCCACTAGCATGAAAATCCTATTTTAGATCATTATGCATTTCCACACATTTTGAATTATAACACACTTACTACTTTATCTTAGTGACTCTTAGTACACACAAAACTTGTATCCTAGCATGTGTACTACAAAATCTTGGATAATCTGGTTTTGAATATCGATGCACACAAAAACACTTTCATTCTAGCACAATCATCCAACAAATTACAACATAATGTATCAGACACCTGGTGCCAAACGTGTCCACTTGCTATCATATTTTGTTTCAAATCCTTGTGTCTTGAGACACATTTTGAATCCTAGTACTTGTGACGACCGTCTCGCGGAAACAAGATTAACTAATGCAGAAGCGTTCATCAAGCAGTGGATTAGCGAAAATCACTACAAATTAAAACTTTTTGCAAAGAGATCCACACAGGAAATATTTTCCAATAAATGCCATTGTATATCATATACATTCTGTTTCAAACGTACATATCCTGTACCATCTCTTTCCAGAGACTACATCATCAGCTGCCTTATAAACATATATGCAGGCATCATACAAATCTCGAGGCATCAAGCCAAAACCTCAGACTGATATATCAAAAACACTGACTAAAAACTCTGAGGACCTGAGAGTACAGAGACGACACATAGGAATACTATCTATATGACTAGACAGACAATATCTCCACCTGAGATCTTATTGCTGTCCCTGCTGTTGCTGTTGCTGCTGCTCTTTCCCTGTTCTAGGGTTTCTGCTCTGCCTTTCATGCATACCTAAAAATGTTTCCCACGGGGGTGAGACAATTGTAAATTGCCCCAGCGAGAGATATAACTCTCCGCCAGAAACATTGTTATAGTAGATTATGAAATTAAACTGAGCAGGGGTTACTTTTACATAATTAGGCAGAATTATTCTTCATAGACAGAATAAGAAAATCTCCATTTTCAATAAGAGCATTGCATCTACCCATGGTAGACTCATAGTTCATCCATCTACTTGTAATGAATACAACAGATATGAATAATCATCAATGAACTATAGATATATAACAGATTTGTAACATCAGCCAAGTTCTCTAGCATAACTTATTAAGACAAATGCTACAAAGAAACATGATACTTGTTACCCAAGCATCACACATGGCTCACAAGGCCATTCATATCTTGTCACCTCTCACTAGGCAACAACTTATTCACATGGCTCACAAGGCCATTCACATCTTGTCACCTCTCACTAGGCAACAACTTATTCACATGGCTCACAAGGCCATTCACATCTTTTCACCTCTCACTAGGCAACAACTTATTCAAATGGTTCATAAGGCCATTCACATCTTGTCACCTCTCACTAGGCAACAACTTATTCACATGGTTCATAAAATCCATACACATTGTTACTTTTATTAAGCAACAACAACATCAACGCACAAAAAGCCAATCAACATTTATTATATAAATGTCACAGCCCAAACTTGGCTATATTCATCATCTCATCATACCTGCATAGTTATTAGGAATGATAATAGTCATACAAGATATTCATCACATCATGTGATACAATAGTAACACCATCATTCCTTAACCAGGAATTAGGGTTCACTATCAAACATGGCTTATCATTCCCTTTTCCCCAAATTAGGGTTAGGGTTCCTCATTTCTCATTAATTCAGACCCTCTTGAGTTAACCAACTTTATCTTGTATTAAGGTATTTCCCCTCTTAATACATTCCATCACAGAATACTCACCCTTAGCATATAATGCATAGGCCACACATTAGAGTTGTCCAGCTGTCTCACATGATATGGACTTATCTTAGTTTAAGGCATAACTTTATTATAAAGTTGCCTATAAACAATAGCAATGATACACCCTCAACTAGGGTTTCACAAGGATACACCCTCAACCAGGGTTCACAATGATACACCCTCCACTAGGGTTTCACAAGGTTACACCCTCAACCAGGGTTCACAATGATACACCCTCCACTAGGGTTTCACAAGGATACACCCTCAACCAGGGTTTATAGGGATACACCCTCAACTAGGGTTTCACAAGGATACACCCTCAACCAAGGTTCATAAGGATACACCCTCAACTAGGGTTTCACAAGGATACACCCTCAACCAGGGTTCATAAGGATACACCCTCAACTAGGGTTTCACAAGGATACACCCTCAACCAGGGTTCATAAGGATACACCCTCAACTAGGGTTTCACAAGGATACACCCTCAACCAGGGTTCATAAGGATACACCCTCAACTAGGGTTTACTAATCATGTATTGGATCCATGCATTTGTTATGCATTATTGATTAGTACCATTAAGGGTGTCTCTCACCTAATTACATTAGGTTTCCAAAAAGGTTTGATCAATCGGACCTTCAATAACATGGGGTATCCAATTGAATTAGAGTTTCCAATGTTGATTCCTTCAATCATTGAATTCATGGAACCAATCATCAACTGGACCTATACTCATACTTCAATTGAGTTTAATAGGTCAACCTTAAATTGATTTGACCCTCAATTGATCATCAATTAGGGTTTGATTCAATTGAATTAGGGTTTGGAATCGATGATCCTTCAATACTAATCAATGTAAGACTAGTTGCTTTGAAACCATTGAACCATCAACCAAATTGGGTATGACCTGACCCCAAATGGTCTTGAGGTCGTTTGGATGACCTCCAAACGGTCTTGAGACCATTTTCCCATCATATCACTCAAATCCAAGCCATCCAATTAAGGTTTGGATCATTGAATTGATCACCAAATCAGCAATTGATTACACTTCAACTTAGTGACATTGGATCTTCAATTGCTTAACCATACTCAACCCTAGACCTACAAACGGTCTTGTGTGACCCCCAAACGATCTTGAGACCGTTTGGATGATCTCCAAACGGTCTTGAGACCATTTGGCCCATCCATCCTTTTGATTCTAGTGAAAAATCATCAAGGATTGGTCTATCGAGTTGATCAACAATTCAACATTTAACTGCAATATGATTGGTACCTTTGGACCTTCAATTGATCAACTATACTTGACCCCAGACCTCCAAACGGTCTTGGGGTGACCCCCAAATGGTCTTGAGACCGTTTGGGTGATCCCCAAATGGTCTTGAAACCGTTTGGGCTAATCAACCCAAAATCTCCAATTAACTCATTGGAATTTCAGCACTGTTTTCAATTAGGGTTTTCCCAATTGAATAGCCTTCAACTCACGATTCCTTGGGAGTTAATCCCTCAATTTTGGTGAGTCATTATACCACATCATTAGGAACAATAATCCCAAACGTTCAACCCTTGGTCAACGCACTCAAATGGTCTTGAGACCGTTTGCCCAAAAAGTTCAATTAAATCAGATTGATAATCAGCACTTAATCCAATTAGGTTTCCCTAATTGATTAGCCTTCAACTCACGATTCCTTGGGAGTTAATCCCTCAAATTTGGAGGGTCATCAATTACCATAATTTTGGGCTCTGATCTCCAAACCACGATATAAAAACATTTTAATCTTAGCGGAAGCGATTCCATAAACAGCGGAAGACAAAATCACGGGAAATTAAAACTTTTCGAGACAAGAACTTGAATCCATAAAAGCTTCTTTCATAACAACAGATAAACTGTTTACATCTCATGATAATTACTTCTTGAGTAATTATATACATCAAAATATCAAGAACACATAACAAAAGACTCCAAGACCTGAGAGTACAGAGGACACATAGGACTGACTCTAACTACACCACATGGCAGGCTAAATCTCCACCTGAGATTTCACTGCTGCTCCTGGTGCTGCTGCTGCTGAGACTGGTCACTTGTAGACCGGTTCCTCCATCTCCGACGTTCACCTAAAAAGTTGAAGTCTACGGGGTGAGACAATTTTACATAATTGTCCCAGCGAGAGTTATAACTCTCCGCCAGAAGCTTTATTATAACATCAAAGAATAACTTAAACAGTAAGGCTCTCAAAGTATTCAATAGCAGTTGCAGCTATAACAAAGCTTAACATTTATGAGATATGAAGAAATATAAGCACTATCACAGTGTATCATCAATCCACTAACTCGTAGTTATCTCTAACAGGTATACTACGTGGTTGATTATGTTTTACAAACAACATTATGCCCTGTGGAGATGAGGCATACCACTCATACTCCAACTGATCGCTAAGAAGTCACATCAGTATCATACATAGGTCATTAAGAGAGCCGGATTCTCATGACCTTCACCTTCCTCAGTCAGTAAGAGGATCACTTGTAAGACATCTTGTGTCTCTACTATTATAGCTCACCAGGGTAAACTGGTCCTTCGCTATTTTAGAGTTACAGTGGCGTTCTGTACTCTCTTCGTCATCAGGAGATTTCATGTTTATCTCCACTGATACGGATGTCTATGTTTTCTTCATCATCAGGAAGTTTCATGTTTACCTACTACTGATACGGTATGGAAAAGTAGTGAAGGGTTGACGGATTGCACATCTACATCAATCAGCTACACTAGGATGTAAGGTTCTACACATCCATATACCCCACATACTCAATAGTATGTGATCCAGGAGTTCCCTTAGGAAAACCTGTTTCACCATCATTTGATCTCTGACAATGATGGATCTATGATTAGGGCTCTACATTATACTTGATTAGTTAGGTACATTTAGTATTCTTTTATTATTAAATATTGTTCTTCAAACAATAACAGTAGCATAGCAGCTATGAAAGGAGAATACTAAATGTAACAAGCCTAACTCACATCAATCGTCATTTCTCATTGTACTCATCACAAGTCATCTCTAAAGCATGACCTTGATGGTATTCATGGCTCTCACATCCCATTAAATCATAGGATGCCACTGACAAGGCATCAAGCTATTTTACTTATTCATAAAGCTTATAACATGCTTTTAATGAATACAGTATCATCATCCATACCTGGATATGATCACCTTCATATCAGGACCTGCATGGTTAGTTCAACTGATAAAGGTAATTCAAAACAAGAAATACACTTCCCACTCTTGTCATAAGAGTTAAGTCCTATGATTCTCATCAATTAGAGTTTAATACTCATAATGCATGTCATTACCCTTGAATTAGGGTTTACTATTCACATTACATGACATCACCCTTAAATTAGGGTTTACTAGTCACATTACGTGTCATCACCCTTAAATTAGGGTTTACTATTCACATTACGTGTCATCACCCTTAAATTAGGATTTACTATTCACATTAAGGTGAATTGAACTCATATCATCATCTGGTATGAGGAACATCATCATTGATGCTCTCAAATTGGCTTAAGATTCATCATATATCATAATTAGGGTTTCCATGATCTCACATAGGTGGATCATACCCTAATCATGCACATCTATGTGTATTGAAGGTTCTTTACTTAAGTTTCCACCCAAAAAGGGGTACTTTCTCTCTCTTAAAGTACTTTCTCTCTCTAAAGTACTTTCTCTCTCTAAAGTACTAGTAGATGGTGATAACACCACTCTAGATCAGGTTGGGTTAAGTCCTATTTGGTTAACATAAGCCAACACATCACTATCATGTGATTAGGGTTTGATTTGAACAAGGTTTTACTCAATTGAACCCTTCAGGGGTATTTTGGTAATTTACCCCATTGATCACATCATGGTTCAATTCATTAGTCACTTAATCCCCTAATGTCCTAGGTTATCATTAGGGTTTATATTTGATCATCATAGCTCCATTTACACCTTCAAGTGGTTAAGTGAATTCAGCCTTTGAAAACCTCAAACGATTTCAACCTTCATCTTCCAAACGGTTTGAGACCATTTGGATGGGTTGACCGTTTGCTAGGGTTGACTCCAAGACCATGTGACCTTCAAGGTCGAGAGAGGGTGAAGACCATTTGGCAACTTTGACTTCAAGACCGAGAGAGCTCACATGGTTTGAGACCGTTTGGTGTCTCTCGATCTTGAGACCGTTTGAGTCCAAACGATCTTTAGACCGTTTGGCCCCAAACGGTCTTGAGACCGTGAGACCTCACACGGTCTTGAGACCGTGTGACCTCAAATGGTCTTGAGACCGTGAGGTCTCAAACGGTCTTGAGACCGTGAGGCCTCACCCGGTCTTGAGACCGTTTGGAAGGGTTCCAAACGGTCTTGAGACCGTTTGCCCATCCAACTTTTGGATTCTAGTGAAAATTCTTCAAGGTTGGATCCATTGAGTTGATGATCATATCAAAACTTAATTGCAATGTAATTTGGTATGTTTGTACCTTCAATTGGTCAACTATACTTGACTCTAGACCTCCATACGGTCTTGGGTGATTCCCCACACGGTCTTGAGACCGTTTGGTTGATCCCCAAACGGTCTTGAGACCGTTTGGGTCAATCAACCCAAAAACACTTAATTAATTCATTGAGATTTGAGTACTGATTTCAATTAGGGTTAGCCCTAGTAATCACCCTTCAACTCTTAGCTCGTTTGGAATTAGTCCATCAAATTTGGTAAGTTGTTAATCAACATTATTTTGAACAGTAATCTCATACGGTCAACGCATGGTCAACATCCTTACACGGTCTTGAGACCGTTTGCCCAAAAAGGGCGATTTCAACAGATTGGAAATCAGGAGTAAATTCAATTAAAGTTGTTGATTAAAAAGGTCATATCTCTCGATCCCTTTGGATTTATCTTCTCAAATTTTGAGGGTGATTAGCCTACATAATTTTGTACAGAAATCTTATATGGTCCACGCTCGGTCAATGGGGTTAAACGGTCTTGAAGACCGTTTGCCCTCACTCGGTCTTGAGACCGTTTGCTCACCACACGGTCTTGAGACCGAGAGAGCCAAAGGTAGAGACCGTTTGGTAAAGTGAAAAGCGGTGGATTAACCTTGGAAATAACGCCTTCATCTCCTAGCTCAAGAACAGTAAGGATTTCCCACGGATTTACTTGCAAAGTAGCAAAGGAAAGTAGAGAAGAAGAAGAACTATCATCTACATGCATAAACAAGATGTATATAACAAAGCATGGGTTTAGAGTTATAAAACCCACCTAAAGCTTGCTCTTTGAGCTCCAAGCTTTCGAGCTCCAAGATTTAATGGCGTCCTTGAGCTTCCACAGGTCGGCCAAGGTGATCCTTCCAAGGAAAGGTGAGAAAAGATGGCTAGAAAGGTAGAGTTAAGGGAGCTAGTCATCAATTTGACCTTGAATTCGAGTTCTAACCATGAACTTAAGAAAAAGGGAGGATTCAAACCTACCTTGCCCTCCTTGGTCGTCCTCCTGAGCTCCACAGCTCCTCTTTAGTCGGTTTGGGTGAATAGAACAGTGAAAGGAACGAAGGGAAAGTTCCCTTGCTTAGAGAGGTGGAGAGTATATATACTTGGGGTGAGATTTTTAACATAAGCTCATAAGTTTTCCATATTTTCAACTAAGTCCCTCCATCCTTATTTGCTCATCCTCTCTTCTTGATTCTAAGGACAACTTTTCTTATAGGGCCAAGAAATGAGGGCAAAGAAGATCAACCTATTACTAAAGCACACACATAAAAAGGGCTATAGTACATACACCCTGATTATTCAATCATAAAGGTGTTTTTCATAACTTGATTAATCAATTGAAGTGACCTTTCATCATTTCTTCTCTAAATGATGACAAGAGTCTTAAAAGATATTTTAGATGATGTATTTTACAAGTTGCACCCCTCAAATTGGGTAAATTGCACTTTTCTCCAATTTAGGGTTTTCAAGCACCGGGATTGCTTCCACAGCTGCACCTTGGTGCCCAAGCTTGGGAAATCCCTCAAACCTTACCATCATCATTCTCATGATGTCTCAACATCAGAGGAACATCTCATCATGTGCAATTGCAAGTTAACCCTTCTAACTGGGTAATTTGCACATAGGTCCCTGTATTACAAAACAATGCTACAACCTTATATAAAAAGGAGCAAAAACTGAAATATATGTTTCTGAGAACTTAATTACATGCCCAAGTTAATCACAAGGATTTAATTACATATTTAGGCAAAACATCTAGGGTTAACTCATAACCCAGGTCAGGGATGTTACAAATTATCCACCCCTTACAAGGATTTCGTCCTCGAAATCGATAAGACATATTAAGAGAAAAGGGCAGGATACTTCCTTCTCATCTCATCCTCTAGTTCCCAAGTGGCTTCTTCAACACCACGGTGATTCCAGAGGACTTTCACAAGACTTATATCTTTCTTCTTTAACCTTTTAATTCTATTATCAAGGATTGACACTAGTCCCTCCTCATAGGATATATCATCATTCAATTCTACCTCCATAGGTTGTAGAACTGACTCGGTGTCTGGGTGACATTTCTTCAGCATAGAAATGTGAAACACAGGATGTAACCTCTGTAACTATGGTGGCAGCTCTAGTCTATATGCTACCTTTCCAATCCGTTCAATGATTGGATAAGGCCCCATAAATCTAGGAGCTAACTTCCCTTTCCTTCCAAAACGAAGGACCCCTTTCCAAGGTGAGACTTTGAGATACACTATCTCCAACCTGGAATTCTAAGGGTCTACGACGTTTGTCAGCATAAGATTTCTGCCTATCCTATGCAGTCTTAATCTTTTGTTGTATTACTTTAATCTTCTCTGTAGTCTGCTGCACAAGATCAGGACCTAACAGCTGACGTTCACCAGTCTCAAACCAACACAAAGGTGATCTACAACGTCTACCATATAAGGCTTCATATGGTGCCATATCAATACTATGCTGATAGCTATTGTTATAGGCAAACTCTATTAAGCTTAGGTGTAGATCCCAACTTCCGGTAAACTGGAGAACACATGCTCTCAACATGTCTTCTAAGGTCTGTATGGTCCTTTCCGATTGTCCATCAGTTTGTGGATGAAAGGCCGTACTAAACCTTAGCTTGGTGCCTAAGGCTCTGTGTAACTATTCACAAAAATGACTTGTAAACTGAGGACCTCTGTCGGAAACTATTGTGACAGGAACTCCGTGCAAACGCACTATCTCTTGCACATATAACTGTGATAACCTTTCAGCAGAATAGGTTGTTTTGACAGGTAAGAAGTGCGATGTCTTTGTCAACCTATCAACAATTACCCAGATGGAATCATGTCCTTTGTTTGTCCTGGGTAGGCCAACAACAAAGTCCATGGTCACATGGTCCCACTTCCACTGTGGTATGGGTAAAAGTTGCATTGTTCCTGTAGGCTTCTGGTGTTCAGCTTTAACTTGCTGACACACAGGACACCTCAGAACAAACTCTGCAACATCCTTCTTCATTCCAGGCCACCAATACAGTTCCTTTAAATTATGATACATCTTGGTGCCCCCTGGATGCATAACATACATGGAAGAATGAGCTTCTTCCAATACTAACTTCCTCAAGTTACCCACATCCGGCACTATCATCCTTCCATTATAACAGGCTACATGATCATCCGAGTCATGGAAACCATCTTGCTTCTCATTTCCATACTCTGATCTGATCTGCTGAACTGCATCATCACCTTGCTGTGCTTCCTTAATCTACTCTCTTAAGGTAGGTTTAATATGCATCTCAGCCAACAACCCGGCTAACAATGACACCTTCAACTGTACATTGTCTTGCCTTAAAGAGATAAACATATCTCTCTTAGAGCACACTAAAGAGTTTATTTGTGCCCTATCCATGGTTGATGTTGTTGATTTCCTACTCAAGGCATCTGCAACAACATTGGCCTTGCCTGGATGGTAATCAATCGTACAGTCGTAGTCCTTGATTAACTCCATCCAACGACGTTGCCTCATGTTAAGCTCGTGGTGAGAGAAGATATACTTAAGGTTCTTGTGGTCTGTGAAAATCTGGAATGTTTCTCCGTAGAGATAATGCCTCCAGATCTTCAAGGCATGAACCACAACAGCTAACTCCAGATCGTGTGTCGGATAATTCTCCTCGTCTTTCTTAAGCTGTCGAGAAGCAAAAGAAATCACTTGTTTATCCTGCATCAACACACATCCAAGTCCATTCTTGGAAGCATCACAGAAGACTACATATCCTTTTCCTTGTTCAGGTAGTACAAGCACAGGTGCACTTGTCAACCTTTCCTTCAACAATTGGAAAGATTGTTGACACTTATCACTCCAAGAAAAAGGAACATCTTTCTGGGTCAACTTGGTCAAAGGTAAGGCTATAGAACTAAAGTTCTTAATGAACCTTTGATAATAGCCAGCTAACCCCAAGAAACTTCGAATCTCCGTCGGTGTCTTCGGTTGTTCCCATTGTAGAACAGATTCTACCTTTGTAGGGTCAACACGAATTCCCAAGGCAGATATTACATGTCCAAGAAAGGATACCTCTGGTAGCCAAAACTCACACTTGCTAAACTTAGCATACAACTTGTGTTCTCTTAGCAAGGCCAAAGCTTGGCGAAGATGCTGCTCATGCTGCTGGGCATCCTTACTATAGATCAGAATGTCATCTATGAAGACGACAACACATTGATCAAGGAAAGGTCGAAAAACTCTATTCATGAGTTCCATAAATGCAGCTGGTGCATTGGTTAGTCCAAACGACATAACCGTGAACTCATAGTGACCATACCTTGTCCTAAAGGCAGACTTGGATATGTCACTATCCTTAATACGGAGTTGATGATATCCAGACCTCAAGTCTATCTTTGAAAAGACTGTTGCACCACACAACTGATCAAAGAGATCATCAATCCTCGGCAGAGGGTACTTATTCTTTATTGTTACTTTATTGAGTTGTCTGTAGTCGATGCACAACCGCATTGACCCATCTTTCTTTTTAACAAACAAGACCGGAGCACCCCAAGGTGAAGTGCTCGATCGGATAAAACCCTTCTCAAGTAACTCTTGAAGCTGTTTCTTGAGTTCTGCCATCTCGGCAGGCGCCATCCTATACGGAGTCTGGGCTATGGGTTTCGTATCTGGGATCAGATTGATTTCAAAATCAATCTCCCGAGGTGGTGGTATACCAGGAAGTTCTTCAGGAAACACATCCTCGAATTCCCTGACTATGGGAACTTCAGCAGGATTGGACCTTTCCTTGGTAACATCTACCACATGGGCTAAGAATGCATAACATCCTTGCCTCAACAACTTATCAGCAACCATAGCTGACACAAGACAGGTGGGCAGAATCTTTCTTTCTCCTTGAAAGATCCATGTGTTGCTTTCATCAGCAAACACAGCCAACTTGGATTCACAATCCAAGATAACTCTATACCTCTCTAAGGTATCCATCCCGAGGATTATATCAAATCCTTGCATATCAAGCGGTATAAGATCCACTTGAATGCGATGGTCAGAAAAGAAGAGGATGTAGGGAGAGCATACCTCCTGCAAAACGGCAAACCCACTCAACGGAGTCTCCAACAACAAACTATCTGCCCTATGACTAACAGTCACATTGCAGTTATGAATCACTCTTCGAGTGATGAAAGAGTGCGTAGCACCCGAGTCAATCAGAACAGATACAACTTAGGATGTAGACATATCAGGATATAAAAGTTCCATCTGACCTGCCACTACCCGTGAATTGACCACTGCATCTGGTGGGTTCATAGCATAGAACCTCATTGTCGCCTGGTGTTGAGGTGGTGCTGATGATCCAGCTTGAGACGCTTGTCCACGTCCTCGAGCTGCTCCTTGAGATTGCATTCTCTGAGATCCTTGTTGATTCTGTCTCGGAGGCTGTGTCACACTGACAGGCCTAGAACGGTAATCCTTCATCAAGTGTCCCATCTTACCACAGTTGCAGCATCTCCTCTCCTGTTGTTGCGGTCGGGGTGGTCCAGTAACTGACATCGATGCAGAACTGTGAGTCCCTTGAAGCGGTTGACTCCGTCCTCTGCCTCTGCTTGGTGACCATTGAGTTTGAGAACTTGATCTGGGTGGTGGAGGGTTAGGTGCAGAGAATCTAGGTTTCTTGAAATCCCTAGATGAAGAACCCTGGAACTGTGGATATCTATTCTGGGTTTGCCTCTTCTCAACCACATATCTCTCTATCCTTCGGACTGACTTAACGAAGGTAGAGAATCTCTCTCGGTTTTCTAAGGTAGACACAGGGGTTGACATATCATCATTCAAACCCTTCTCGAATCTCCTGATTCTTTCCTCATCTGTGGCAGCCATGTGCGGACAGAACCGCAGCAATTCCATGAACTTAGCTTCATACTCGCTAATGTTCATCATGCCCTGCCTCAATCTCTCAAATTGAGAGATCTTCTCATCTAGGAAGGTCTTTGGAAAATATCTATTGATAAATTCCCGACGAAACTCTTCCCACGAGAACTCTATTCCAGGTCTCTTCTGCTCTTCCATGTTCCACCAGTGACCAGCACTGCCTTTGAGAAGATAGACAGCATGTCTAACCTTCTCAGCCTCCGGGATAATAAGAATTCTGAAAGCCTTCTCCAACTCTGTCAACCATAGGTCAGCATCTGTGGGGTCGGCAGTCCCAAAGTACTCGGTAGCTCCGACACGACAAAGTCGCTTGAACGTCTTACCGATACCTTGTCCTTCAGGTTGGGCAGGTGCCCTAGGTGCAGGCATGGGCATCCTATCGGTTATGTGTGTCATGGCAGTCATGAACTGCCCAAACATCGTCTGTACAACTGGGTTACCCATGTCGGCTGGGTCAAACTGGGGTGGCTCTCTTGGTGACTCTGGTGCAGGCTGTTCTATTCTTGGAACCCTTGCACCGCCTTGAGGTGCACTAGCACTACTCTCTGCCACGTACTCATCATGTGGCTCAGCCATCCTTAAGTATCTTCTTCTCCTGAGGAGTAGAAGGTTCTATTAGATAGGGAAAGAGTACTAAAGATAGACTCAACATCCTAAGTCCTATGCCTCTGTAGACTCAACTGAACCTGGCTCTGATACCACTAATTGGGGGCTCTGATCTCCAAACCACGATATAAACACATTTTAATCTTAGCGGAAGCGATTCGATAAACAGCGGAAGACAAAATCACGGGAAATTAAAAATTTTCGAGACAAGAACTTGAATCCATAAAAGCTTCTTTCATAACAACAAATAAACTGTTTACATCTCATGATAATTACTTCTTGAGTAATTATATACATCAAAATCTCAAGAACACATAACAAAAGACTCCAAGACCTGAGAGTACAGAGGACACATAGGACTGACTCTAACTACACCACATGGCAGGCTAAATCTCCACCTGAGATTTCACTGCTGCTCCTGGTACTGCTGCTGCTGAGACTGGTCACCTGTAGACCGGTTCCTCCGTCTCCGACGTTCACCTAAAAAGTTGAAGTCTACGGGGTGAGACAATTTTACATAATTGTCCCAGCGAGAGTTATAACTCTCCGCCAGAAGCTTTATTATAACATCAAAGAATAACTTAAACAGTAAGGCTCTCAAAGTATTCAATAGCAGTTGCAGCTATAACAGAGCTTAACATTTATGAGATATGAAGAAATATAAGCACTATCACAGTGTATCATCAATCCACTAACTCGTAGTTATCTCTAACAGGTATACTACGTGGTTGATTATGTTTTACAAACAACATTATGCCCTGTGGAGATGAGGCATACCACTCATACTCCAACTGATCGCTAAGAAGTCACATCAGTATCATTCATAGGTCATTAAGAGAGCTGAATTCTCATGACCTTCACCTTCCTCAGTCAGTAAGAGGATCACTTGTAAGACATCTTGTGTCTCTACTATTATAGCTCACCAGGGTAAACTGGTCCTTCGCTATTTTAGAGTTACAGTGGCATTCTGTACTCTCTTCGTCATCAGGAGATTTCATGTTTATCTCCACTGATACGGATGTCTATGTTTTCTTTGTCATCAGGAGGTTTCATGTTTACCTACTACTGATACGGTATGGAAAAGTAGTGAAGGGTTGACGGATTACACATCTACATCAATCACCTACACTAGGATGTAAGGTTCTACACATCCATATACCCCACATACTCAATAGTATGTGATCCAAGAGTTCCCTTAGGAAAACCTGTTTCACCATCATTTGATCTCTGACAATGATGGATCTATGATCAGGGCTCTACATTATACTTGATTAGTTAGGTACATTTAGTATTCTTTTATCATTAAACATTGTTCTTCAAACAATAACAGTAGCATAGCAGCTATGAAAGGAGAATACTAAATGTAACAAGCCTAACTCACATCAATCGTCATTTCTCATTGTACTCATCACAAGTCATCTCTAAAGCATGACCTTGATGGTATTCATGGCTCTCACAGCCCATTAAATCATAGGATGCCACTGACAAGGCATCAAGATATTTTACTTATTCATAAAGCTTATAACATGCTTTTAATGAATACAATATCATCATCCATACCTGGATATGATCACCTTCATATCAGGACCTGCATGGTTAGTTCAACTGATAAAGGTAATTCAAAACAAGAAATACACTTCCCACTCTTGTCATAAGAGTTAAGTCCTCTGATTCTCATCAATTAGAGTTTAATACTCATAATGCATGTCATTGCCCTTGAATTAGGGTTTACTATTCAAATTACATGACATCACCCTTAAATTAGGGTTTACTATTCACATTACGTGTCATCACCCTTAAATTAGGGTTTACTATTCACATTACGTGTCATCACCCTTAAATTAGGGTTTACTATTCACATTAAGGTGAATTGAACTCATATCATCATCTGGTATGAGGAACATCATCATTGATGCTCTCATATTGGCTTAAGATTCATAATATATCATAATTAGGGTTTCCATGATCTCACATAGGTGGATCATACCCTAATCATGCACATCTATGTGTATTGAAGGTTCTTTACTTAAGTTTCCACCCAAAAAGGGGTACTTTCTCTCTCTTAAAGTACTTTCTCTCTCTAAAGTACTTTCTCTCTCTAAAGTACTAGTAAATGGTGATAACACCACTCTAGATCAGGTTGGGTTAAGTCCTCTTTGGTTAACATAAGCCAACACATCACTATCATGTGATTAGGGTTTGATTTGAACAAGGTTTTACTCAATTGAACCCTTCAGGGGTATTTTGGTAATTTACCCCATTGATCACATCATGGTTCAATTCATTAGTCACTTAATACCCTAATGTCCTAGGTTATCATTAGGGTTTAGATTTGATCATCATAGCACCATTTAAACCTTCAAGTGGTTAAGTGAATTCAGCCTTTGAAAACCTCAAACGGTTTCAACCTTCATCTTCCAAACGGTTTGAGACCGTTTGGATGGGTTGACCGTTTGCTAGGGTTGACTCCAAGACCATGTGACCTTCAAGGTCGAGAGAGGGTGAAGACCGTTTGGCAACTTTGACTTCAAGACCGAGAGAGCTCACATGGTTTGAGACCGTTTGGTGTCTCTCGATCTTGAGACCGTTTGAGTCCAAACGATCTTGAGACCGTTTGGCCCCAAACGGTCTTGAGACCTTGAGACCTCACACGGTCTTGAGACTGTGTGACCTCAAATGGTCTTGAGACCGTGAGGTCTCAAACGGTCTTGATACCGTGAGGCCACACACGGTCTTGAGACCGTTTGGATGGGTTCCAAACGGTCTTGAGACCGTTTGCCCATCCAACTTTTGGATTCTAGTGAAAATTCTTCAAGGTTGGATCCATTGAGTTGATGATCATATTAAAACTTAATTGCAATGTAATTTGGTATGTTTGTACCTTCAATTGGTCAACTATACTTGACTCTAGACCTCCATACGGTCTTGGGTGATTCCCCACACGGTCTTGAGACCGTTTGGTTGATCCCCAAACGGTCTTGAGACCGTTTGGGTCAATCAACCCAAAAACACTTAATTAATTCATTGAGATTTCAGTACTGATTTCAATTAGGGTTAGCCCTAGTAATCACCCTTCAACTCTTAGCTCGTTTGGAATTAGTCCATCAAATTTGGTAAGTTGTTAATCAACATTATTTTGAACAGTAATCTCATACGGTCAACGCATGGTCAACGTCCTTACACGGTCTTGAGACCGTTTGCCCAAAAAGGGCGATTTCAACAGATTGGAAATCAGGAGTAAATTCAATTAAAGTTGTTGATTAAAAAGGTCATATCTCTCGATCCCTTTGGAGTTATCTTCTTAAATTTTGAGGGTGATTAGCCTACATAATTTTGTACAGAAATCGTATACGGTCCATGCTCAGTCAATGGGGTTAAACGGTCTTGAAGACCGTTTGCCCTCACTCGGTCTTGAGACCGTTTGCTCACCACACGGTCTTGAGACCGAGAGAGCCAAATGTAGAGACCGTTTGGTAAAGTGAAAAGTGGTGGATTAACCTTGGAAATAACGCCTTCATCTCCTAGCTCAAGAACAGCAAGGATTTCCCACGGATTTGCTTGCAAAGTAGCAAAGGAAAGTAGAGAAGAAGAAGAACTATCATCTACATGCATAAACAAGATGTATATAACAAAGCATGGGTTTAGAGTTATAAAACCCGCCTAAAGCTTGCTCTTTGAGCTCCAAGCTTTCGAGCTCCAAGCTTTAATGGCGTCCGTGAGCTTCCACAGGTCGGCCAAGGTGATCCTTCCAAGGAAAGTTGAGAAAAGATGGCTAGAAAGGTAGAGTTAAGGGAGCTAGTCATCAATTTGACCTTGAATTCGAGTTCTAACCATGAACTTAAGAAAAAGGGAGGATTCAAACCTACCTTTCCCTCCTTGGTCGTCCTCCTGAGCTCCACGGCTCCTCTTTAGTCGGTTTGGGTGAATAGAACAGTGAAAGGAACGAAGGGAAAGTTCCCTTGCTTAGAGAGGTGGAGAGTATATATACTTGGGGTGAGATTTTTAACATAAGCTCATAAGTTCTCCATATTTTCAACTAAGTCCCTCCATCCTTCTGTGCTCGTCCTCTCTTCTTAATTCTAAGGACAACTTTTCTTATAGGGCCAAGAAATGAGGGCAAAGAAGATCAACCTATTACTAAAGCACACACACATAAAAAGGGCTATAGTACATACACCGTGATTATTCAATCATAAAGGTGTTTTTCATAACTTGATTAATCAATTGAAGTGACCTTTCATCATTTCTTCTCTAAATGATGACAAGAGTCTTAAAAGATATTTTAGATGATGTATTTTACAAGTTGCACCCCTCAAATTGGGTAAATTGCACTTTTCTCCAATTTAGGGTTTTCAAGCACCGGGATTGCTTCCACAGCTGCACCTTGGTGCCCAAGCTTGGGAAATCCCTCAAACCTTACCATCATCATTCTCATGATGTCTCAACATCAGAGGAACATCTCATCATGTGCAATTGCAAGTTAACCCTTCTAACTGGGTAATTTGCACATAGGTCCCTGTATTACAAAACAATGCTACAACCTTATATAAAATGGAGCAAAAACTGAAATATATGTTTCTGAGAACTTAATTACATGCCCAAGTTCATCACAAGGATTTAATTACATATTTAGGAAAAACATCTAGGGTTAACTCATAACCCAGGTTAGGTATGTTACAATAATTATGAACAGGAATCCCAAACGGTCAACGCTTGGTCAACCATCTCAAACGGTTTTGAAACCGTTTTCCCAAACAGGTCAATTTGATCAGGTTGAAAATCAGCACTTAATTCAATTCGATTTGCCTAATTGATTTTCCTTCAACCTATGATTCCTTTGGAGTTAACCCCTCAAAGTTTGTGGGTTAACAGCCTACATAACTAGGAACAAAATTCCCAAACTGTCAATGCTTGGTCAACCATCTCAAACGGTTTTGAAACTATTTTCTCCCAAACGGTTTCAAACCGTTTGCCCTTAAACGGTTTGCTGAAACCGCATAGCCAATCAAATTTAAAACGATTTGGAGTAGCTATCAAAACTGTTTGGCTTGGTACTTTTCTTTGGATAAGCATCTAGGATGATGTCATCATCCCCTTCCTTCGAAAAACCAAGAACAGCAACCGTTCTTGATGGAAATTGCAGCAAGAAACAAGAGTGCATCAAATTGAAGAAATCAATCAACAAAGCATAGAGAATTGATGCAATAGCAATGTTTAAGGGTTTAAGTTATAAAACCTGCCTCCAATTGAGCTCCAAAGCTCCAAGATCACGCCATTAATGGTGGATGAAGCTCTTACAACTCCCCTTAGGCTCGTCCTCAAGCTTTTGGATGAAAACGTTGGCTAGGGTTGAAGAGGAGATCGAAATAAGAAGGAATCCATAATTTATTTTCGATTTCCACCATGAAATCAAGGAGAACGAAGGTCTAGGGCTTACCCACAGGTTGGGGACGTGCTCCCTGCTCCTCCCTAGCTCCTTGGTCGGTTTTGCAAGCAAGGGGAAGAAGAAAATCTGAAAAAGGCCTTGGTTTGGGCTTGGAAATGGCACTTTTATAAGGAAATTGATGAGAGAGAAAATGACTTATAAAAATCCAATTAATCCAAAACATTATGACCGCCTCTTCCCCCTCAACTCCATGGATACGAGGCATCTCCCCTTTCCTTTTATTCCCCTTCATTATCCTCAATTTATAGAAAAGCAAATTAAGCACCTTAAGGCTTATTATATTAACATCCATAATTTGAGTGGATATTACTTTTTATTTATAATAAGGTGAGTGGAATTTCATCTACTTAGGATATTTTCGTTCCTTATCTTGGCAAAAGAACGTCCATCCTTATTCAAAATCAACCAATAACATTTTGGTTGAAGGCCCTTTAATTAATACATTCATTTTTTTGCCCCAAATTGAATTAGGGTTTCACTTATGATTAAATCTTGATTATTTTAATATCAAGATTCTCTCTCCTCCAACTTAATTCAAATGAGATGCCCCTCTCATTTTCTTTGCTCTACATGATGCCAAGAAACATTAAGGACCTTATTGAAGTGGTAATTTGCATATTGAACCATAGATTTTGGGTAAATTGCACTTTTCACCAAAACTGGATTTTAATGCACAACATTGTCCAACAAGCTCTATCTTGGTGTCTAGACTTGTAGAAACCTTACCACTACATCATATTCATTCTCATGGGGTCTCAACATCAGAGGGACATCTTATCATGCAACATTGGCAAGTTGACCCCTCAACTGGGGTAATTTGCACTTTAGTCCAAAATAAGCAAACATTGATTCAACATTGTTCAAACAGGACCAAAATTGAAACATAAGTTTCTCATGAGCCCTAATTACTTTTCCCAAGATAAGATTAAGAATATACTCAACCTTATTTGGCAAAACATCTAGGGTTAATTCATAACCCAGGCCAGGGATGTTACAAATTATAAACCCCTAACAAGGATTTCGTCCCCAAAATCTCAGACAAAAAGAGGAACAAATTGTTCATTAATCATGTCCTCAAGTCTCCACATATCATATTAATATCATGGAGATATCATGAACTCTGTGATTCCACAGAAAGCTCCTTTCATTAGTTCAACCTCATCAATGTTTATGCAGAGCATAAACCCCTAACATACGATGTCCATATCATTGAAAGGAAAAAGCATAAAAGAACATACATCTATCATCACCTAAGAATATTATCAAAGGGGTAAAACATATATGTCTAACAAAGATAATTCATTCAACAATCCTTTATTTGTTTGGGAAAATTCACCGAGAAGTTTCACGGAGTATGTTCACTGAGTATGTTCACTAAGTATGTTCACTAAGTATGTTCACTGAATACGTTCACAGAGTCTGTTCACTAAGTATGTTCACAAAGTATGTTCACAGAGTATGTTCACAAAGTATGTTCACAAACTATGTTCACAAAGTATGTTCACTAAATATGTTCACAAAGTATGTTCACAGAGTATGTTCACAGAGTATGTTCACTGAGTATGTTCACTGAGTATGTTCACAGAGTATGTTCACAGAGTATGTTCACAGAGTATGTTCACAGAGTATGTTCACAAAGTATGTTCACAAAGTATGTTCACAAAGTATGTTCACAGAGTATGTTCACTAAGTATGTTCACAAAGTATGTTCACAAAGTATGTTCACAGAGTATGTTCACAGAGTATGTTCACAGAGTATGTTCACTAAGTATGTTCACAAAGTATGTTCACAAAGGATGTTCACAGAGTATGTTCACAGAGTATGTTCACAAAGTATGTTCACATAGTATGTTCACTGAGTATGTTCACTAAGTATGTTCACAGAGTATGTTCACAAAGTATGTTCACAGAGTATGTTCACAAAGTATGTTCACAAAGTATGTTCACAGAGTATGTTCACAGAGTATGTTCACTAAGTATGTTCACAGAGTATGTTCACAAAGTATGTTCACAAAGTATGTTCACAGTATGTTCACTAAGTATGTTTTTGAAAATATTCACTAAGGAAGTTCACTGAGTATGTTCACTAAGTATGTTTTTGAAAATATTCACTAAGGAAGTTCACTGAGTATATTCACTAAGTATGTTTTTGAAAATATTCACTAAGGAAGTTCACTGAGTATGTTCACTAAGTATGTTTTTGACAATATTCACTAAGGAAGTTCACTGAGTATGTTCACTAAGTATGTTGTTTGGGAAAATTCACCTAGCTCTTCCTATTTAATTTCATTATATTCTCTAGATTATTTCAGAATGACTACTTGATCATAGTAATAAAAAAGATAACAATCTAAGAGTTTCATACTTGCCTTATCTACAATAATCATATACCTGGCCAGGGTATACAAGTATTTTAAGATCAGGTGGTATGTACCTTATTTACTATCATATTCCTCACTTTTCATACCATTATACATACATGATTTTCCATTCCTAGATTTCCTCCAGACATCATTTCTATATCTCTCTCTTGCCTGCTCCCATGCACCTTTTCCTAGTGCAACATTGCTTCTTCCTGCAGCAACCTCCTCATGTGAACCAGTCATCTTTAAGTTCTTCTTCTCTTATACGAGCAGAAGGCACTTTCAGATACACTGGATGACACCAGAACAGACTCTACTACCTTAGTCCTATGTCTCTGTAGACTCAGCGAACCTAGAGCTCTGATACCACTTAATTGTGACGACCGTCTCGTGGAAACAAGATTAACTAATGTGGAAGCGTTCATCAAGCAGCGGATTAGCGAAAATCACTAAAAATTAAAACTTTTTGCAAAGAGATCCACACATAGGAAATCTTTTCCAACAAATGCCATTGTATATCATATACATTTTGTTTCAAACGTACATATCCTATACCATCTCTTTCCAGAGACTACATCATCAGCTGCCTTATAAACATATATGCAGGCAGCATACAAATCTCGAGGCATCAAGCCAAAACCTCAGACTGATATATCAAAAACACTGAATAAAAACTCTGAGGACCTGAGAGTACAGAGACGACACATAGGACTACTATCTATATGACTAGACAGACAATATCTCCACCTGAGATCTTATTGCTGTCCCTGCTGTTGCTGTTGCTGCTGCTCTTTCCCTGTTCTAGGATTTCTGCTCTGCCTTTCATGCATACCTAAAAATGTTTCCCACGGGGGTGAGACAATTGTAAATTTCCCCAGCGAGAGATATAACTCTCCGCTAGAAACATTGTTATAGCAGATTATGAAATTAAACTGAGCAGGGGTTACTTTTACATTATTAGGCAGAATTATGCTTCATAGACAGAATAAGAAAATCTCCATTTTCAATAAGAGCATTGCATCTACCCATGGTAGACTCATAGTTCATCCATCTACTTGTAATGAATACAACAGATATGAATAATCATCAATGAACTATAGATATATAACAGAAATGTAACATCAGCCAAGTTCTCTAGCATAACTTATTAACACAAATGCTACAAAGAAACATGATACTTGATACCCAAGCATCACACATGGCTCACAAGGCCATTCATATCTTGTCACCTCTCACTAGGCAACAACTTATTCACATGGCTCACAAGGCCATTCACATCTTGTCACCTCTCACTAGGAAACAACTTATTCACATGGCTCACAAGGCCATTCACATCTTTTCACCTCTCACTAGGCAACAACTTATTCACATGGTTCATAAGGCCATTCACATCTTGTCACCTCTCACTAGGCAACAACTTATTCACATGGTTCATAAAATCCGTACACATTGTTACTTTTATTAAGCAACAACAACATCAACGCACAAAAAGCCAATCAACATTTATTATATAAATGTCACAGCCCAAACTTGGCTATATTCATCATCTCATCATACCTGCATGGTTATTAGGCATGATAATAGTCATACAAAATATTCATCACATCATGTGATACAATAGTAACACCATCATTCCTTAACCAGGAATTAGGGTTCACTATCAAACATGGCTTATCATTCGCTTTCACCAAATTAGGGTTAGGGTTCCCCATTTCTCATTAAATCTTAGCACACACATCACTTCAATTCTAGCACAATCATTGAACACACTTACTACTGAATTTTGATGCATCACGTTGCCAAACATTGAAGTTGTATTTGAATCACTTGTGCATAGGAGGGTGACTCCTAGGGCGTCTCTGCCCTAGGCGGCGACGGCCAGTGCCCTCCCCCCCACACCCATCAAAGGCGGCGGATCTGAGAACGATCTCTGATGGGGACCATAGATGGCTGGGCAGCGACCGACTACGACTCACAACATTCGATCGCGGACTTTAGGGCGCGTCTACATGAAGCAAAAGAGCTCTGGGCGGTAAAAGGGGAATCGCCAGGGGTGTCTGAGTCGGAGGCTGGTGGCGGGAATGACTCCGATGATGGAATTAGGGGCAATGAAGACTCTATCATATCCCCCTCAATTTCCCCCTTCCGAGTTCGGTTCCTGCTTCTTCAAAATCAGTGGCTTCAGGCGGAAGCGCTGGATCTTGGCACGGAGATCCCCTCTCCCACGGCGCCTGATGATGAAGGTGGTGTTGCCTTGGGCAGGGGGTCAGCCGCGACGGTTTCGACGACGGTAGCAGACTGAGATGACAGTGCTAAAGATGGGAGTACAACTGAGGTGGATACAGATATGGAGGCCCTTGTGGTCAGAGGACCTTCTCCCCCTATTTCTCTTGCAGGTGGGGAATGGAGTAGTTTGGATGGTGATCCCTCGGAGGGTCAGATCATTCCCGAGGATCTGGAGGTGCCAGATGCGGCGGAGGAAGTCGTGCAGCTAGATGATGCAGACAGGGTAGTCGAGGTTTTGCCGGAGACAGATTCCGCTGGTGTCGCTGACAACGTTGGTATCATTGGGGGCTGTTTTTGGGTGGGGTCTATCCGTATTCCTCTCTCGGGTACATCCTCGATGAAGGCGTCATCAGGGAACGGAGTCGCTGATGCAAGGTTGGCCTTGGTGGAGATGGTGGCTCCCAACCAAGGCTGTCATCGCGTCAAATGCTTCCGCTGTTTGCAACGAGGGCACAAACGGATGCACTGTATGGCGGAGCCGGTCTTCTTCAGGTGCCGATCCCCTGGCCATCTAGCGAGGGACTGCAGTTTTCACCGGAAGGCCATGGGGAGACCCCCCTCACATAGAGGTAGGTGCTTCCGTTGCTTGCAGAGGGGCCACTGGAGGAACAACTGCACCTACCAGATTCGTTGCTTCCGGTGCAAGGCCTCTGGACACACCGCGGAGGGCTTCCCCTTATGCAGGTCAGCTTCTTGTTCGCTACCATGTTCGACGGGTGTGCATCCATGGCACGTGAAGACAGCTGAAGCCCCTGCCGATGGAGGTACACCTGGTGGCGACCAGAACGAGACCATAGTGAGATGGGTGGAGGATGCAGCTGGTGAATGTCGGCGCCTACGTTCTCCCTATTTTGGTGATTTTTTGAGGCCAGTATGGGGTGGTGATCTTACAATACCGCGGGCACACAGCGACGACGATATTTGCTCGAACAGATCGTCTGTGAAGGTGACGGTCAGCGAATCATATGGAGATGGTTACTCAAGCTAGTCTGAGGATGAAGATGATACAAGGGAACCCCTAGCTGGAATTTGGGGGTAGAAGCATGCGTGCAGATGGCTTTGATTCAAAGTACAGTGATGAGTGTAGCGAGGTCTAGATGTTGAGGGGGTTTTGATGGGGTCTATTTTTGCAGATGTATTTGCAGATGATGATAATTTTGCCTGCGTGAGGTGCAGGATGAATAAGATTAACCTCAATTGCGATAAAAAAAAAGAATCACTTGTGCATTGGCACACATGTTGAATCATAGCACACTGCTACTTTATCCTAGTAAACTGATATTTGAACACTAGCGCACACAACATTTGAATCCTATCATGGTAAATCTTAGATCACCTGCTTTTGAATTGTTGTGAACATATCACTTAAACTCTAGAAAAATCACTCAATACACTTGCTATTGAATTCTAGTGAACCCACTTTCAAATGTTTCCACTTGCATTAAAGTCATATTTCAAATACTTGTGCATTACCACACATTTTGAATATTAGCATACATACTACTTTATTATCGTATCACACCCATGTTTGAATCCTAATGCAAACAAAACATCCTAGAAAAGCTACTATTGAACCTTGGATCACAGTCTTTTGAATTCTACTACACACAACAAACTAATTGTAGCACAACTACCCAACACACTTACTACTGAATTCTAGTGCACCTGCTACAAAATGTGTCCACTTGCATTCAAATCTAGTTTCATATCCTTGTGCATTGACACACATTTTGAATACATGCCCACTTACTAATTTATCCAATTACATCCAAGTTTGAATCCTAGTGCACACAACACTTGAACCCTAGCACACATACTAGTGAATCTAGGATCACCATTTTCTAATCGTATTGCACACAACACTTTAATTCTAGCACAATTAGCCTTCACACATACTATTGATTTGTAGTGCACCCACTGCCAAACATGTCGACTTGGATTGAATACTATTTTAAATCATTGTGCATTGAGACATATTTTGGATCTTAGCACACTTACTAATTTACCTAGTGCATACATATTTTCTAGCTTCTATAGTTCATGGTATCAAAATGAATTTTCTAACCATGGTAGCTAGTGTCAACTCTGACTATATGTTTTATATGAGAATGTTGGTACATTACCCTTAATTTTATGATGGGAGAATAATAGCCAGAGAAAATATGTGAAACACATTCAAGTTATTACTACAATGGAAAATTAATTATAAATGATATGTGGTTGATGTATTGTCGGAAGCCAATGGGTTTCATGTTTCCCAAAATTGAATTCTGCACTATGGACTATAGTTAAGTTGAATCCTTGTGAAAACCATATATTTCACCTTTCAACTTGCTTTCTTTTTACTTCCATTTTCTAACATTCAAATCCTCATGCGATACTAAATATTAGTTCATTGGATCACTTGAATCCTTGTACACCTATTTCCAATTCTTGCTTTAATCCTAGAACACCCAAATTTGATTTCTAGTGCATCCTTGTATGAATCATGGTGCTTGCAATACACAAATCCAAGTGCACTTAATACCAAGTACATTTACTTGTAGTGGAATCTTATTTCAAATCCTTATGCACATATTACCAATTCTTGAGATAATTTTGAGTCCTAGCATAGTTCATGTTGAATTGTACTGCACTTGTGTTTGAAACCATGTGCGCACGACACTTGAGTCCGGGCATACTTACTATTGTCCTAGTACACCCATCATTGAATCCTAGTGCACATACCACTTGAATCCTTATGAATATGTGTTTGAATCTCAATTCCCATCTCTCCAAGCTTTCATGCTTGCATTTAAATATTATTTTATAATCCTTATGCACATACTACTAAACTTTGACATGTATTATATATCATAGAACCCTTACTACTGAATCCTAATATATATGTTCATTTCAAATACAACTATACACAACACATGAATCCTATCACACTAGTTATTAATTAATGAATCATCTGTGTTTGAATCCTAGTGCATCCACATTTGAATACTAATTCGCTAACACTTGAATCCTAGCACATTTACAATTGAATCTTAGATCGCATGCTTTTCAATCCTAGTGCACCTACTTGCAATCATGCCCACTTACATTTGAATTCTATTTTCAATCATTGTGCACAAGCTACCTATCATCGACACACAACTATCTCGCTTACCAAGAAATCCTACTACAATTTCTTCTAAGCACCTCCACTTGTGGTTGAATAGTGTCTTAAATCCTTGTGCATGACACACATATTGAATCCTAGCACATTTACTATTGAATCCAAGTGCAGTCACTGCCAAGCGCATACATTTGCATTCAAATGATGTGTCAAATCTATATGCATTAACATTTATTTTGTATACAAGAAAACTTACAATTGAATCCTAGTGCATGCAACACTTTGATTCTAGCAAAATAACCTTACACACTACTGAATTCCAGTGCACCCACAGACACACGTGCTCACTTGTAGTCAAATTTAGTTTCAAATATGTGTGCATTGACACAAATTTAGAATCCTAATACACTTTCTACTTTGTCATGATTCACATACATATGAATAATAGTGCACAAAATAGTTAAATCCTAGCACACTTACTATTGAATCTTGGATCACCTACTTTTGAATCCAAGTGCACACAACACTTTAGTTCCAACACAATCACCCAACACACTTACTACTAAATTTTAGTGCACTTGTTGCCAAAAATATCCACTTGCATTCATATCATGTATCAAATCCTTTTTCATCGAGAGACTTGTTCAGTCCTAGTTTACATAACACTTTATTGTAGTGCACCCTTGTTTGAATCCAAATGCACACAACAATTAAATCCTAGAACACTTACTGTCGAACTTTGATCACCACTATAAATCTAAGTGCACCTGTAACATCCCTGACCTCGGTTTAGGGATAACCTTATTTTTTGGCTTAAATAAGTTGCTTAGGACCTTAATATTATCCTCTAAAGTGTTTTGTTATCAAGTGACAAACTTATGTTTCAAGTTTGGTCCTGTTTGAATAAAGTTTGAGCAATGTTCTTTTGTTTTGGACCAAAATGCAATTTACCTAAGATGATGGGTTATATTGCAATATGTCACATGTTGAATGTGACTTAAGTGTTTTAGTATCTTAAGAGAGAGTATGATGCTAAGTGGTGGATTATGGAAAGCCTAAATTCCAAGTTTGAGCTTGTTTGAATAATGCTAGTGCCCTGTGTACCAATTCAGGTAAAAATTGTAATTTACCCAAAATGTAGGGTTGATATGCAAATTACCACCCCTAGAGTGTCCCTACTCCCTATATGTATCTTTAAGAGGAGATAGAAAGAAGGAGACACTATGTTTGAATCATCTTTGAGTGATGGTACTCTTGGTGATGAAAAGACCAAGAAATGATGTATAGTTGAAGCTCTTACTTGAGCTGTATCGGGTTTGTAGACTTTATATGGGAGTGCCTATCAGCCAAGGATCCATATAGGAGATCCCATATCAGTTTGTTAACTCTTGGAAAAGGCCATGTCGAGAAAAGCACCTCAAGGAGGTGGTCCATGATGAGTTAGATGCTCCTTGCAAAAAGTGTATCGGATTGCATAATTTGTGAGATAAAGATGAGATATCTTACCCAACAAGATAAAGGATGGCCAAAATATCATCTCTAGATTATACTCAAGACTTTTGCATGGAAATATATACATGTGTGAATTCATGGACATGGGTCAACCATGCATGTCCACGTGTCACCTAGTAGCATATGGTGATGACACCTCTTATACACTCTCTCTCATGAACCCTAAGTATATATGCCTCTCCTTTCCCCTACTAATGGAAGTTTACGAACCCCACAACTCTCTTTCTTTGAGATATTGTGCAGACCCTATAAGATATCGTGCATAGTAGCACAAGGAGCAAGGGGAGCTCGAGCACCAAGCTTAAGGTAAGGTCATGGTCATCTTCAATATTGGTTGAAGTATGATTCTCGGGTTATAGTCACTACAAAAAAATAGCCTTTAACTACAAAAAAATGTAGCTAAAACCCCAAATTTTGTAGCTAAAAGCTTTTGGTACATTTATGGTTACATTTAGAATATGAAGCTAAAGCCCGTGTAGCTAATTGTTTTTGCTACATTTTTTCAAATTGTAGTTATATATTCATCTAGCTATACATACATATGTAACCCCAATTGTAGGTAAAAGATTTTCTTACACATTAAAATATAATTGCAATTGTAGTTAAATATATGACTACAATTGTATTTGTAGCTATGATATGTAGGGGTAAATGGTATTTGTTACAATTGTATATGTAGTTCATGTATAGTAAAAAGTAGCTCATACTACATTTGTAATTGCAGTTACTGTATAGTAAGAGACATCATGTACTACACATGCATGCATATGTAGTGAGATGATGTATACAATATTGAATTATCAATACAAAAATATTTTCAAAAAGAAGCTGAAATCAATATTGATTTAGATCAAGTTGTGGTCGTGATGTCAATAATCATACTTTTATTTATATTGAAACATGAGTAGACATGGGGAGGACATAAACCTTGCCCCAATTTTGCATCATGAAAAGAAGATATATGTATACAATGACACCCATTAGAATATAAGTTTACATCACTTTTGAAGTTTCACCCCACATTGTACACTAACTCTCATAACTTTTTCAACAATTTTGAAATCAAAATTGTCATGTAGCTGTCACTAGGATTAGGACCAATAGAGTCAAGTTCAAATTCATTATCATCAGACCGAATTACCATTGAAGCAAAAAGCTGAGTTGAAACATCTTCAACCCAAAGAACAAATATCTTAGGCCATGTAAAGGTATATCACATTGAGCACATGTATCCATCAATCTTCCCAATCAAAAGATACGATGATGACAAGTTCAGATGATCCAAGAAACTGAAGAAAATAGAGTAAGTCCACCTACAAGATTCAATAAATTCAACATAAGGAAATATGAGTATACAAATCATCTTTTGTATGTGTAGCATAGGTATGAGTCCTTATTTAAACAAGCAAGATATAGAAATGTTGAAGCACACCTGGAAAGTAGGCATTGCAAACAAAGGCAATGGAGAAGCTACTGACATCAGTGTCCCAGTAGTCAGACACTGCTATATTAGGAGGATTGTTCTACTTAGAACATGCATCTTGGGTACATATATTGGGGTCGCTACAACATGATGAAAGATCTAATTCAAAATATCAGGGTGAAATAAATATCACCTACCATTATGACGGGGCAACATTTACTATATTACACACTCTCACCTTCCATTGCCTAAGTAATATCAGTGGGCAAACAATCAAATTGCTACCCTGAATAAGTGAGAGCTTCCTAGGTCTCATTATCATTCTAAAATTGGATTCAGCACAAGCACTTTGTATAGTATCTGAAGACTCTAAATATTAATCAAACATATTGGAAGCAACATCTAAAGCATTGTTACGCTTTAAGTCAGAATGATGGGTCTAAAAGTTACATGCATTAGTATTGTATTTCAAACATACATCTGTTAGCATTGTTTTTGCATCTAAAACATAAAAATAGGACATATTTATCTACAGAAAAAGCATTAAAACATGGGAAGAATCATGTTAGCCCTCAGTCTTTTGGTTTGAACATGGGAACATGATTCATAGGCGGAGTTGAAGAAGGTTCAGTCTCCCATGGAGAAACTTTCTTCAGGTGATGAAAAGAAGATGGTCCATCTGATCACACTGAAAAAGGCTGCACACAAAGAGAATCATCAAGAGCAACAAGGTAGTAAAATAGCAAGACTTATTTATTAATATGGTCAAATAAAAGCCATACCATTAAGGCATCTACATTTTCGGATTACCATAAGCAGTTCCAGATTACCATCAACAGTTCCGACAATAGACTCAATAAACCTAAAATAATAACAAATTGACATCAAGTAAGAAAGATATAAAATAGTTCATACTATAACCTTTAAGTAAGTTTTGCAAAACTGGATGATCAATTGATTAGACATATACATACCACTTCCCAGGGGGCTCCTTACAAGATGGAGCATCTCCTTCTCAAAAAGGGCAGTAGTGAGACATTTCAGTGCAACAAAATACATGACTACTACTAGGTGATAAATATGAATTCTTCACTTGATTGTCACAGTACACTAAACATGGGACATTGAGATTCCCCATATTCAAACAACAGTAGCAGGTCCCTTTTTCATCAACATTCACATCCACAACCAGATCTAACAATATTACTAATATAATTCGCACCCACAACCCATGATGCCCTTTATTGTCTAGCATGAAAATTGCATGAAGAAAAATGCAGTTGTTGGTAGTAGGATGGTGCATACTGCAAAATTGGCTCGATGAATCAGTGAATTTGATTTAATTTATAAAAATAAAACATGATAGGATGAAGGGAATGGGTCTCATTAAAATTTGTTGATAAAAAAATATAGCCTTTTTCCCTTCTGTAGTTATCGTCAACCATAGATTGTTACTCCATCTCCTTTGTTATCACAGTCTTGTAAGAAGTAAGCATTATGTAATTATGCCCTTTGTTAAAATTTCATCAAGTTTGAAAATATAGAGTATAGATCCAGCTAACGAAATTTAGGCGTTCCTCTCAATGTGTTTTCTATACAAAGGAGTAAAGAGCGCCACTATCATGACTTGGAACTAAGTATAGAAATAGCTTCAACAAGCTGTGATACAACTAAGTTAACACTACATTGTATTCTTTATGATCACATTGTTGTTTTGTGTAAAATTTGTTCTCAATGCAAGAAGATTGGGACATTTCTTTGTATTGGTGGTATTCGCATGAAAAGTTGTTGCTTCAACATGAACATTTTTATGTAATCCTTTACAACAGAGTAATGTACAATAATTTTTTATTACCTTCATTGCTTAATATGCTACTTGAAACTATAGTTTTACTGGATTATTTAATAGGTAAAGTGCTTGTCAAGATTGGGATTCATTTGCAAACTCTATGCATTAACAAATGGCAAATAACAACAGTCAATTAGTAAATAAGAAATAAATATGTAAGGTAAGCATTTTTTATGCTAATACATCATCAATACAAGTTGTTAATGTTGGTTATAATTAATGAATAAATTTTAACATCACTTGATGCGAAGTAGGACAGAGCATATTTGTAGAAGGCCTGGCAAGAATGAATTTGGATTGAAAAAAAATTAAATGCTACACACTCAAATCCTAAGACCCTATTTGGTTCGAGATCGAGACTTTGAAATCCGGACCGGGTTAGTCCGGGTTAGTCCATACATCCGAATTAGTATATCTGGAGTGGATCCTATTTTTATTTGGCAACCCAATCCCACTGCAAGCACTCATCAAATTGGACTGGCCTCATAACTTGTGTTTTTCAGTCTGACATATAAAACAAAATAACACAAAAGACAGAGCCAAATCTAGACTGAGATCCTTGAATCCTACCCATAGAAGGACTGAGTTGGTCCGAATTAGAGGATTACATAATCTAAAACAGACCCCGTCAGTCCAACTTTTGCCAAATAAAACAAGACTGGATCCTGACTGGGTTAGTCGGGATTAGTGGTGACATGGCACAAAAAGACAGCGCCCAGTCCAGTTTCAATCTCGAACCAAACAACACCTAAGACTGCAAGCTCCGAATAAAAATGTACAATTTAGCTTTAGAAATAGTTAACATCTTGTAGGTTTGAGTCCAATATGATCTTGTCTATATAGTTGGTCATATTATGTAATCTTCTATTGCATGAATTATATGAGAGGGATTTTTAATGGTGCTAAAGTAGCATAATTAAAAGTAATTAATTAAATTATATCATCACTAATATTGCGTAGACTTACACTTTATTACTCACATGCTAATGTCACCTTTAACTAGTTTCCTATTTATACAGTTTCAGTTTTCTCTTAGTACTACATGGTATTTTTAATTTAAATAGGTGTAATTGTTTATAATTGTGACAACCATGATGCATCTTATATCATTGAGAATTACACATTAAAAAAGAGGGGTAATTTGAGCAAAGTAGAAAATATTACAGCAAAGTTTTTTCCCGTGTTAAAATTATGCAAAAAAAGGATAGTGAGGTCTCACACAAGGAATGCAATTTTGTATCATATGGGGTGTAACCATACGAAAGTCAAACACATATTAAGCTCCCTAATCAACTAACTTGATCATCTAAACCTTCAAGCAAATAATATTTTATTTCATATAGTCTATCTAACTAGTGAATTTCCGACGAGTGCCTCCTTTAATGTTCATAATCTGAAAATTATGCCAACTTAAGTTGTTAATCCATGTTTTTTTTATTATGGTTACAGTGCAAATTTGCAGATATATATTCATATATATATATATATATACATTCTATCATTTTTCAGATTTAAATCATATGCAAACAAATAAGGGAAACAATAACGATATTGTCTAAATGAATTGGTCTAAGAAGTATCTAAAATTGTTAGTAAAAATGTGAACCCTACATTTGTAATCTTAAAAGTTTTGATATGAATTATGCTACTGCTAAAATTGGTATACAACAATAAAATAGCAATTATATGATACTATCTTATTCATTGCCAAACAACTAAATATGCAAACAAAAGATAAAACTAACCAGATAAGTGATAACCTCCTCCTTCCTAATCGGAGCTCCATAAAGCTAAACTTTGCTATGTTCCCATCTTGTTCTTGTAATCATTTCATACATAAAGATTTGCGTTCTTTTTCTCTTCTAAATCTTGAAGATAGTATTTTAATACAGTTCACCATATATATATGAAAAAGAAACAAATAATTAAACTTAAAACTGTAACGTAGTTGGAAATTTTAGAATTTTCACACCAGTAGACATATCTAAGCCAAATAGTTGATAAGTATTTTATACGTTCAGTAATTCCTTTTGCAAGTGCTACTCATTAGACACCTACATACAAATAGTAGAATACCTCATAAACATGTCGCTAGCTCAAAATCAATTAGGTGCTAAAAAAAGTAATCCACCAGCCGGCATACTTTCTGAAAATTCTATATTCAATCTGCTTCTTTTGGAAATGCAATGAAGCAGCATTCGTCAAAATATGCATTAAATTAGAAAATACCAATATCTGAGCATTATGCTCAATTCTTTGATGATTTAGATAGGCCAATTATGGGAGTTGTGCGGCTTCCAATGCAATGGAGATGTGTAGTTTCCAAGTCAAACTACCCAAGACAACAAGCATGTATATTGAAAAATGGATCGAGGAACTAGAAATTCAGAAGATCGAACTACATAAAAGGTGAGGATAAACAAATCCTTTTCTAACTATCACTCCACTAATTATTAATGTATGTATTTGTAGTCAAGATTGAAAATAAGAAAGTATACAGATGAATGGCACATGTTTCTCTAAAGTCAATGGATTCAGAAAGGCCTCTGGAATAAAAACAAAGTTCAGCACAGTAGGTCAAGCAAAAGATATGAATGATTAGTTAATAATTTCAGTCATGACATTCCTTCTCAAACAACAAATTAAAAGACTATAAATTCTTCACTCAACCACTAGACGCAGCCTTTGTTCTGATAAAATCATGGCCATAAATAATTCTTAGTATTCTATCTCATTTTCAGCATGCTTCGTGTATGAAGCACAACATCGAGGAGCCAACATGAAGAGCAGATTCTAACGGAAATAAACTAAAATGGGGAATTCAAGGTGCCATACCTATATGCCGCTAGTAATAACTATTTTGAGTGTGTCATGTAAAGAAATATACACATAGGATGATAGGAGTGAAGAAGATAGTGGTGGTGGCGTAAGAAGACAATACAAAAATATCCTCAAACACGACAGCTCTTCAGGTTGGTGATCCGGCTCGGCCGCACGCACAGTGACTCTGCTCTTCACAGCGAATGAATGTTGTTTTTCTTGATGGGTAGACCAGAATGAAGGAAAGGGGAAATGAGAGAGACTGGAAAACCCTTGATTTCGTGTTGTGAACAGAAGCACAACCAGTTTTTATTTCCTCCTGATTGAGAAAGAGCACTTGTGAGCAATCAAGGGCCTGCACCGAGCAAGCGGACGATCGTCTTTGAGTTCTTCTTCGACAGCGGAGAGCTTCTTCTCCGGATCTTCACTGAGCTCTCTTCCTCGCTACTCCTTTCTAATCATCATGGTGAGGAATGCCGCTTCATCGTCTTCGAGCGCTGCGCTGATAGAGATTGAGACTTTCATTCCACCACCACCAGGCTCCGTCCCTCATCCCCGGCTTGCACATCTTACTGCGGATGTGAAAAAAGTTTATGAGGAGCTTATGAAGAGGACTATCGAGCTGACTCGATATTGCGACTGGCGCATGATCCGAGATCTCAGCTTTGAGGATAACTTGATGTATGTCCTCCATGGCCAAGAGGGGAGGATGGGTAGGATCGATGACGTGGTCACCCATCATGTGGAGGGCCACCCCTTTTTCAGCGAATGGCCGACCTACAAAGAACTGGTGGTGGAGTTTATGGCATCGCTAGATATTTGTGTCGTTCCAAACGACCTCAATGCCTCCGACAGGGAATGGATTAAAGGTCGAGTGTCTTTCCGGCTTTTCAACAAAAACTACAATCTGACGCTGCAGCAGTTCAATTCAATTTACAACTGGTGGCACTCTCCCGAGCAGCATCGATGGCCAGACAACCGGGATGATTATGATGCCATGTTTACACGGCTGGTGATAGCCCCTCAAGGCAAGACAATCAGCTATCACAATGCAGCAGTTGCTGATTTCGAGCATCCTTTAGTGTGGGTCCTCCACCGCATGCTTTGTATCACTTTCTTTGCTCGAGGCGAGCTGTCGCTGAGCAAATTTCAAGAGACCGATATCTTTTTCCTGTACAATCTACTGACAAGGGGCAAGCTTAACTAGGGCGCGTTTTTCTTAAAGCGCGTGATGGCCGTGAAGAGGAGCACCGGGCGAGCCCCAATTCATTTCGGGGGACTCATCACTCCTCTAGCCCTCTATCTCAGACTAGATCTTTCTTCAATGCCTCCCCTGGTAAGTAAGAGCTCTGTCAGCCTCCATCATCTACATCGGTCTAATTTGTTGACAGATCGTGATGGCATGGTCTATGTGCACTGCCACGTCAACAAAGAATATCAGGAGTGTGTGCATCGCGGTCCTGTCTTCAACATTCAGGTGGCCCATTATTGCCATCGACGACTCCGACAGTGCAGAAGACGAGGAGGACAATGACAACGATGACGGTGACGAGCATGAGGAGGAAGAGGAGATTGTTACTCCTCTTCGGACACAAGTGGCACCGAGGAAGCGGCCACACTTCTATCCAGGTGCATCATCATCCTCTTAGCCTCCGCCACCACAACCCTCTCAAGAAGGAGAGGATGCCTTTTCGATGCAGGGAATGTATGCCATGCTGCAAGGCATTCAGGAGACGGAGCAACTGCATATCGCATCCTTTGCAGATATACAGGACATGACCAACATGTTGTATGTGAATCAGCAGGTGATTTTTGAGAATGAATGTCAGTTGTTCGCCAACCAACAGCAGGTCTACGACCGGTTGGAGAGGATCGAGCAACAACAACAGCCGTTCTACGATCATTATTGGAACTGCGACTACTTCGGAGGGTATCCACAGCCACCGCCCATGCCGACTTATGATCCGAGCTTTCAGGGGCAATATCCTGAGTGGGACCCCCATACCCAGTAGTACCCGCCATTTCCACCGCCACAGCAATAGAAGGGTATCACAGTTCCACCTTCTAAGGTTATTTTTTACTATGAGGCCATAGTTGAATTCAAGCTTGGGGGGGAGATGGAACAATTTCTATCTTTGTCTTTATTTTTATCTTCTTTTGTTTTAGTATTTTCTAGTTTTTATTGTTTACATCTTTCTAGGATCCACATCTATCTAGTGTAATCCGTGGATGTCTAATTTTAAATGTGTTTCATCTCTTGTTTTCATATGGGGAAAGTTGAAATTTGAGCATTAATTTGAAATTTTTTTCAAGTAATTGTAAGCCTACTTTGTTTGAAATTGAACACTTAACTTATGAAAACAATTGGGTAGGTCAACTTTAAAACATATGATCATAATTGTACATCCGGATGATTCAAGAAATGTGGACAGTTTTGGATGTTGAGCCTAAACTGACCAAATGGTAACGAGACCTTAATCATAAGTGAGAGAGAGAGACCCCTTAATTTAGTGGTACACAAGTCAGTAAGGAGGGACATATAATATCTTTTGATGGTTCTGTCAATTAGTCTTGTGATCTATCCACTGCAATGTCATTCACACTCCACCATAAGAACTGGGAGCACATTACTATCTTTCACTCTTTGGCTGCATTCCATTGAGGTAGGTCTTGCATTACAATCATTTTTGCATATTCCTTTTAAAAAAAATGAAAAGTGCAGAATAGTTATACATACACATTATCTTTATGTGCATTTCATAGTAGTTGCATAATTCACATTATGTACAAGTTTTCTAAAAATATTAAAGGTGTTGAACTTGTTCCATACCCTCCAAAAAGAATGCATCAAATGTACAAGTTATGTAAACTCATTGTCATTTATGAAAATGAGGGCTTAAAAAAAGGATTTGAGAAATAATAAAGAAGAAGAGGGAGAAAGGAACATGTTCTCACCTGAGAATTAAGAAGAATAAGCACATGGTGTAGTTTTCTTAGATATTCCATCTCACCTTGAGATGAAATGATAGTACATGCATCATTCCACCAAAAATGTAGCATGAGGACATTCTCATTTGCATTTTGTATCATGATAGGTCATTAATTTTTGTATTGCATGATTGATTGTTATGTGCTTCTTTTTCTTCCACAACCACCCATTCCATCCACCCGTTGCTCAAAATGGTAGGACACCCATGATTATCTCCTCATTCTTGTATATCAGGAGATCTGCATCTATGTATATGGTAGTTAGGATATGAGCAACGCAGATAGGAGATCACGAGATGCACCAAGCCTGAACCGGAGGATTTTATTATATTAACTGCCTTATTTGATGGTGTTCGTTGATCTTGGGGTGGATATCTCTTATGGACGATCATTGTTACCTTTAGGGTAGTTATCGTTCCGTGGTCAGTGAGGGTCGGCATGTGCATGTCAGGTGTGAATCATACAGTGATGTCGTTTATGCTAGTATGTTCTTTAGTGGACCCTCACAATTCTATTCTACAGTTTTGTGCTCGAGGACGAGCAAAGATCTAGCTTAGGGGAGTTTGATGCGAGGATTTTGAGTCTCTTTTATAGGCTAGTTTCATTTGTGTTTTATGCAATTATTGGTCATTTTCATGGTTAATATTGCATGATTCAGTTCCTTCAGCCTATAATCTCATTATGCATCAAATTTACCTTGTTTTATCTCACTTGGTATGAATGATCATATTTTTCAAAGTTATCAAAGTTGATTCGAGTTTATCTTTGATTTTCAGGTTAAACAAATATATACAGCTGTCGATACCATCGACGGCTGTCGATAGTATCGACAGGGCCACAGAGAGGTAACCGCAAAAGAGCAGAATGAGTCGATACCATCGACCCAGGAGTCGATGGTAGTGAGATAGCTTCAACGAGTCAGATTTCTACAAGTCGATACAATCAACCAAATAGTCAATACTATCGACTCCGTCTCAGCAGAATCAGCTTAAGCGTCGGATTCCACAGAAAAGTGACGCCTAAGGTGTCGATACCATCGACCCAGAAGTCGATGGTATGAGGATCATGTCAGAGCAAACCCAGAAAAGCAGAGGACCGCCGGTATCCGGGTGTGTGATACCCCGTTCGGACTAATTAGCCGCGGAAGCGATTAATTAGCAGCGGTATTATTGAAAATCACTAAAAATTAAAACTTTTTCATAAAGGTCCACAAACTATAGGACTCTTTCATAAATAAACAAGATAAGTTATTTACAAGTTGATACATCAGCATATCTCTACATCATCACATCTCGAGAGTCACAAGCATCAACTGCCCTGTTAAACTGTACATAAATAGTGTACAAAATTCTCGAGGCATTACGCCAAAAATCTCAGATCTATATCAAACCATCTACTGACTCCTAGGACCTGAGAGTATAGGGACGACACATAGGACACTCTATATACAAGACTTGACAAATAGTGTCTCCACCTGAGGATCACTGCTTTCCCTGATGTTGTTGCTGTTGTTGTTGCTCACCCACTGAAGGGTTTCTTCCTCTTCTTCGGCGATTACCTAAAAATTTAATCCCACGGGGGTGAGACAATTGAATAATTGTCCCAGCAAGAGTTATAACTCTCTGCCAGAAGCATTTTTATTGCAGTTAGAGGAATAATACTAAGCAGTAGAATTATAAATATTCAACAGCAGGCAATTCAATAAATAAACTAAGTAGAGCAGTATTCTCTATGCAATCATTTCAATTATAACTTGATTGAGTAACAAGTCATTCAATCAATAAGGAATATGAAGAACATGTATATTATCTATCAAACTAGGACATATTAAACAATGTATCATCAATCATTATTTCTCATAGTTCAACCTTAAGAAAATATGCTACACGGCTGATTACGTTTTACAAATATACTTATGCCCTGAGGAGATGAGGTATACCGCTCATACTCCAACTGACCATTAAGAAATCGCAATCGGTACCATACATAGGTCATCAGAAGAGCCGGATTCCTATGACCTCGTCTTCCTCAGTCAGTGTGAGGTACAACATGCAGGACATCTTGTGTCTCTTCTATAATAGCTTTCCAGGGTATTCTGGCAGCTTCGCTATTAGAGTTACAGTGGCATGCTGTACTCTTCGCAATCGAGGGATTTCAAGTTATCTCACATCGATGCGGCATTAACAACATCATCGGGAGATTAGTGATACATCATCCCGGCATATTCATATAATGAATGATTGAGAGATTAAATGTTCATCTCACATCAATTCCCCCATTAGGACGTAAGGATATTCACGTCCATAACCCCCACATACTCAAAAGTATGCTCTTCAGGAGTTCCTTTAGGAAAACATGTTTCACCATCATCTAGCTTCTGACGATGATGGATCTATGGTCAGGGCTCTACATGATATCATTATACTTGATTATTTAAGTATATTATAGCATTCTTTTAGCATCAGGCATGTTTTCAAACCTAAACCATTAAAACAATTGCTATAAGAAAGAGTACTAATTTATCAAGTTCATTTCACAACTTTATCAACATTGGGATCTCAATCCCCTATCAACTCATCATCATGATCCAAGATTATGGGTGTTTAAACCCTTAAATCATCAAAACACTTGTTACCAAGTAACATATTGCCATCAAGTCATTTGATAGTATAAACATGATAGTAGCAATGCAGATATTTCATATGACTCATACAGCCTGTTAATCTCATTTGTTACCTTTCAATAGGCAGCATATCATATCATTACTTTCAAAGTTTGTAAAGTGTTTTCAATGAATATGGCATTATAGCCCGATGTCACACCCCGATCTCACACAACCACGTGTGCTCCAGACTCCTCCTGACAAACCTGAGCACACAGGCGGAGAGTCTCACAGGGTTACCTTCGCGACACAAGCACGAATGGTATTAGATAACCCCCCCCCTTTTTCCCAGTGCCATCGTGACACAAGCACGATTGTTGTTAGACACTGCCTCTCTTTCCTCGTTTGTCCGTGACACAAGCACGGATGATGTTGCAACACGAGTTTCACCCCTAAGAAGCAGATCTGTCAAAGGGGTTCTACGGTGTTAGGGCACCTATGTCTATTAATTGATTAACATATAAACATTTAAACAGGAATATCACATTTACTGATTTCATATCAGATCACAATACACTATCATTCTAAGCTGACCGAGCAATATATTTCAAATCATTGTAATTTCTGAGAAATTCTCATACCATGCATTCAGACAAATTAGAAATGCATAAATAACCCAACTTATTTCAATCTGGCACATACATAGCGAATTTAAGCAATTGAACATCTTATTGCACAAATTAAATAAATTTACTTCACATACGAGAATCATACTCAACATTTGTCAATTCTCTAAAATTCTCGAAAAACGTGCACATTAACCCTAATCTTGGTTTGTGCATCACTTAACTCAATTAAAAGTTAATTACCTATCACAACACAATTTAATAACAATACTTGCGAATTTCTGGTAATAATTCAGAGAAATGTGCCATTTCATGTAAATATCAATTTACACATATTAACGTCAAAAGATATATATGCAATTAAGGTTTTTATTGAATATTTTTATTTATTCATATCAAATTTGAAATCGTACATCTGATAATTTATCAGAAATCCCTATTGTCTGGGTTCATACCCAAACCATACCATTTTCAGATATGAATTTCTAATTTCAACATTCAAATAAGCAATTTAGGTTCCAATGAACCATATAAATCAACCGATTCAATCCACACTGATCAAATGCTAAATTTAATCATATAACAGCGTATAGAAGCAGTTTATGAAATAAAAAGTCGGGCGACGCCAAACGCTGCCCAACGCCTGATAACGCCTGTTATCAGCGTAATTCACGCACAAAACAGAAAATATTCAGACGCCTGAGTTTATTAATGATAAATAAATGAAATCCTACTCACAGCGATTTGAGATGTCTGGATTCGTCCAGAAATGCGTCCAGAGACCAGTTTCTGGGCTATTTTTGGTTGTCTTCAACCACTAGCTTGTCGTGGATTCAATTTACTTCACGCTCAGGTTGGAGAGGGAGTTCGATTGAAAACTAGAAACTGTAGATTCATGAACAGACCTCCAAATTAGAGTCGAGGCGGATAATATCATGGTGCTTTGCTATGCCAAGATGCTACTGGATCGAACTCACTACAAGCATTAGGAGCTTCCTCACGTATAGATTGAAAAAGACCAAGATAGGAGCTAAACCTGAGCTGTTGGCTGCGGATGCTTGTTTAGGCCTCTTGGTCGAACTCATGGGTGCTGATTTCGTGGTGCTTCTCACACCAAAATGACCTCTGGCCGCTGCCCCACGCAGCAACAGCTGCTGCTTGGCTGGCCGCTCAAGCTGGTCGAGCTACTGTTAGGGCGCCGCTAGTCCTGGCTGGAGGAAGAAGAAAGGAAGGAGAGGAGATAGTGCTTGGCGACGCCTTGCTGGCTCGATGGTGCTGCGAAGCCGCCCCACTCTCCCCCTTAGCTGCTAGCCGTAGCCCTGAGCAGCAGGTCGGCTGCAGATGGGGCGCCGCCCTAGACAAGGAAAGGGAAACGAAGGAGGAGGAGGTAGGAAGGATGGGGAAGGAGAAAGGGAGGTGGGGTGCTGCTCATCGGAGCTAAAAAGCCAAGATATCGCCCGCTATTTCCCCCCCTGCTGTTGCTCGATCAGGCGCAGTCGTGCGCCGCTTTTGCGGCTGTTCTGCTTCGATCGGGAAGAGAAAGAAATAAGAGGGAAAAAAATAGTCGGTCCACTAAAGAGGTAAGGAAAAGAAATAGCCAATTAATTGGAGAAATTTCAGATTCAACCCAAAGGTCTTGTAAAAGCCATAACCTTTGTGTCGTGAGTCCAATCCGAATAATTCTTTTTGCAACATTTCAAGCGTGAGATTCTCTACACCTTCAGTGTAAGAAATCATGTTGATTATCTTGTCACAACGGGTCAAAGCACTAAACACATCAGTGAGTTTTTAATTCAAATTAATTAACTTAACGATCCACTTTGCTATTATCATTAATTGCCTCAGGTGATTAAATCTCAACTATTGAATCACATCTTAGCTTATCATGATTATCCATGATGTTTAACAGAGTGCTTAGCACTAATCAAGATACTCACTCATTAATCACAGTGTGGGTCATAACAATCTCCCTCCCTTATAAGAATTTCGTCCCGAAATTCCTAAAAGAGAAAAAGAAACTTGTTACGCATCTCAGACTCAAGATCCCACGTGGCTTCCTCTAGGTTATGGTTTCTCTATATAACTTTCACTAACGATATCTCGTGATTCTTAAACTTTTTGATCCTCTGATCAATTATCCATTCTGATCCTTCAACATAGGACACATCAAGTCTGAGCTGGACAGGTTCTGGGTTCACTATCTCCTCTGTACCAGGGTAACATTTCTTTAACATAGATACATGAAACACGTCATGTAAATTAAACAACTTAGATGGCAAATCCAACTTATAGGCTACATGTCTGATCTTCTCAATGATAGGATATGGGCCCATGAACCTAGGAGTCATTTTGCCTCTCTTACCAAACCTCAATACTCCTTTCCATGGTGAAACTTTCAGGTACACTTCATCACCAACCTCTAACTCGAGAGGTCAATGCCTCTTCTCAACATAGCTCTTGCCTATCATGTACAACTATCAACTGCTCTCAACATGTCCTTAAGAATCTGAATAGCCCTTTCTGACTGACCATACGTATGTGGGTGAAAAGTTGTACTGAACCTCATCTTTGTGCCCGAAGCATGATACAACTAATTCCAAAACCTGGATATGAACTTAAGATCCCTATCTGATATAATTTAAACTGAGATACCAAGCAACCTGACTATCTCATCCACATATATCTTAGCCAAATTTCGAGACATCAAAGGTTGGCTTAATACGAAGATAGTGTGCAGACTTAATTAGTCTATCCACAATCACTCATATCGAGTCACAACCTCTAGGTGTCCTGGGCAACCCTATCACAAAATCCATTGTGATATGTTCCCATTCTATTCTGGTATAGGAAAAGATTGCAAAGTATCTATAGGTTTCTGGTGCTCAGCCTTAACCTGCTGACACACATTGCACCTAACCACATACTCAGCTACATTCTTTCCACGCCAGGCCTCCAAAACAAACTCTTGAGATTCATGTACATCTTAGTGTCACCTGGGTGTATAACATACATTGATGCATGTGCTTCCTCAAGAATCTATTCTTTCAAATCATTATCTCGAGGTACATGCAACCTGTCATGCTAATACAACACAACATCATCTGAAAACTTGAACTCTGGTCTCTTCCCCCTGCCATGTCATGCATGATCTGGTTTAACTCACTATCACCCTATTGTAGTTTCTTGATTTGATCTTAAGTAGTAGGCTTGACTTGCATCTGTGCAATCAAACCACTATGTGTTGTCACCCCTAAGTCTAAGTTCAGCTTCTGCATTTCCACTAGCATGTCTCTTTTGAAATATGCCATGGAAAATACATCCACTATTGAACTAGACTTCCTACTTAGGGCATTAACTACCACATTTATCTTACCAGGATGATAATCTATGGTCACATCATAATCTTTGATCAATTCTAATCATCTGCGTTGTCTAAGTTTCAGATCCTTCTGAGTGAAGATATATTTTAAGCTCTTATGATCTGTAAACACCGGACATGTCTCACCATAAAGATAGTGACGCCATGTCTTAAGAGCATGAACTACAACAGCTAACTTCAGATCATGTATCAGGTAATACTCCTCATTCTATGCTACTTACTTATTGTTACATTTCAAATTTATATTTCACTCTTTCCGAGCCATTTTCACATTATTTATCTACCTTTAAACCCTAGATTTTATTAATTCTAGCTTACCTTTCATAGAACAAATCTCATGATCTTATTTTATAGGGATGCTAGTACTCAAGGTCAAATCACTATTGATATCCCTTGAACTACTACAACTCTAAACATTCTAGAGTTTCTTCTTTATCAATAACATAGCGTTATTGTGATGTGACTATGTTCCCTTAGTTTGAAATTCAAACTTTAGATCTCATAAGTTTTACTAAATTCTTCCTTATCTTATCACTGGAATTTCCTTTCTCTCATTTGTTCTGGACTTTGGTATTTCCATGATATCTCTTCAATTTAATGGAAACTTATAACGTAACATGAGTATCATTTCAAACTGGACAAGCCATATATTCAGGTATAGCAAATATCAAGAGATTCAACATAATAAGCATGCATGCATATTTCAAATTCTTAAATAATCTAATTACATGTCCACTTGTAATTTACTGAGAAATCAATATCAATATGCATGCAGGTAGACAGGAATTATCAAATAAACAGAATGCATGTCAATTTGGCACTTTATACACTAAAATTGTGCAATTGAACTGTTAAGCCTCACACATCTTATACTGAGAATTTTGATATCAAAATACTTGATTCATTGAACACCCTATCCTTAGAGTTTCAGTTACCTCATTCATTTGATTGCAGTTCAAATCACAATATGATATCATTCTAGAACTGTCAGAACAGTGTACCTAAAATAATTGTAAATACTGAGAAATTCTTATATCATGCATTCATTTTCTAAGTTATGTGTTTGTTCTTTATTTTAAAAACTAATTTGTTAGTCTATAGAGACTTAGAATCCAAAGGTAGTATGTATAATTGTATTTAACTTTATAATAAAGATATGCATTCCATACTCTCAATTACGTCTTGTAATTCTCGTTCCTTAATCAAAGTCATCATTTCTAACATTTCTTTTGATTCAACTAAATTTCTTGTCCTGGTCTTATGATTTACATAAGGCTCTTTGTTTCTATGTACTTAGTGTATACTTAACTCTTTTCTTCTATTTTCTATTTGCTTTGAAGTACATAAAAGTATTTTACTCCATTCCATGATCCAACCCAAAGTTGATTCCTACTATCTTAGCCATTACATACTTTTCTCATATCTTCTCCATATTCTCATACTTAGAGTTCATATAATACAAATCAGTAAATTTAATTTGAACCTTATATCGTGTCCCTTTATTTCCAATTAAAGATTGCTCATATGAGACTCCAATATCGTGCCTCTGATATCAGTTCCAGCTACTTCTTAGCTGCTCTAATCTTTCCCTTACATCTCAATATCTCAACGTATGTACATTCTCACGATGATTCGGGTCCAAATTATCCAGAATCTATTTTTATTATACTGTAAATAGGAGTCATTAAATCCCAGTAATGCATCCTGCTAGCCAGACCAGGCCGAACCTGTAGTCCTGAAGCCAAGAGCTACTCAGGATTAACCAACTCCTATTGATTTCAAACATGTTGAATGAATATCCACTTAAGGCAAACTCATTTAAACATAACTTCGGGTCTACTTTAATACAAAGAAAACAAACACTAAACAATTCGCTTCATGACACAACAATATAAAAGAATCATATTTGCTTTACAAACTGAAAATTCTAATTTCATGCATATAAAAGCATTTCTAGTAATTTCCAATCAAATAAGCAATAATAGACAAGAGTTGAATCACATCTTATATGTAATCTCTTATTCCTACATTAATTTCTTATCTCATAACCCTAAGATTTCTAGGGTTTCTCTCTAGCCCATCCTTCCTCTACATACCTGGCCAGGGCATCCAGAGAAGAACAGACAGAGTAGCTTGATACTGGTCAATCTAAGTATTCAGACACCTGGCCAGGGTATCTAAACACTCAGACCTTCCAGAGCTAAAACTCATCATTTATTATTCGCCTTACTTATAACTTTATCCTTTGACCTTAATGATTCTTAATGACTCAACTTAAGCTCATTACTTGATTCGTGTGACCACATCCTCTTCCTGGTATCTGCAATAATATAACAGAACACTTCCTGTTAGAAAATTACAGATAGAAGAATGACTCATAAACCTTAATCCTATTGGTCTCTTATCGTCCCATGACTTCGAATCTGAGTAACTATGTACTCAACCTAAGCTCTGATACCAAGATGTCACACCCCGATCTCACACTAGCCACTATTCACGAGATTAGGGCGCGACGGAGGGATTATCACATAAACAAACCACTGAGAACTTTTTCTTTTTTTTTAAAACCTCGTAATGCTATCCGGATTATTGCTGTAAACTAAAACATAATAAATTATTGCGGAAGCATTTCAATTAAACTGGCTAGAGAACATAAACAGAGTTTACAACATGTAACATTCTTTAACAGAAAGTAAAACATAACAGTTAATTTACACCTTTTACACATTCGCCATACATTCTCTCTCTCACCCACACCATGTCCCAAGGATCGAGGGGAAAGGACTAAGAGACCTCTAACTAGACTAACTACAAACCTTCTATAGACTAGGCGTTAGGATGAAACGATCCTTCCGATTCCTGTTGCTGATGCTGACCTGAAAATGTTTTGAGTAGAGGTATGAGCCTACTCGCTCAGTGAATAGCATTTCACTTAGCTATCACTAAACAACTCATCAGATTTATAAAATTGAAATAAAATATAAGTGCAGTACAAACAGGGTAGTTCTAATGACATAGCAGATTACAAAATATAATCGCATTTCTATGCATCAATAGGTATTTCAGGTAAATGAACAGATATATAAATTTACTGTGATCCTATATGATTACTTATTCATATTATTATTATGCCCTAATCATATGCAGTGTACTCTGCATATGAAGATCTGTAGCAAGTTCATGCTACGATCCCACCGTACAAGACTTAGCGACACACCCGGGAAATGCTAAGTCTGACGCCAGCCCTATTCTGCTACAGGACCCCAGACTCCACGGCCTCAATGCACAACCACGTGTGCTGCACAACCACGTGTGCTCCAGACTCCTCCTGACAAACCTGAGCACACAGGCGGAGAGTCTCACAGGGTTACCTTCGCGACACAAGCACGAATGGTATTAGATAACCCCCCCCCCCTTTTTCCCAGTGCCATCGTGACACAAGCACGATTGTTGTTAGACACTGCCTCTCTTTCCTCGTTTGTCCGTGACACAAGCACGGATGATGTTGCAACACGAGTTTCACCCCTAAGAAGCAGATCTGTCAAAGGGGTTCTACGGTGTTAGGGCACCTATGTCTATTAATTGATTAACATATAAACATTTAAACAGGAATATCACATTTACTGATTTCATATCAGATCACAATACACTGTCATTCTAAGCTGACCGAGCAATATATTTCAAATCATTGTAATTTCTGAGAAATTCTCATACCATGCATTCAGACAAATTAGAAATGCATAAATAACCCAACTTATTTCAATCTGGCACATACATAGCGAATTTAAGCAATTGAACATCTTATTGCACAAATTAAATAAATTTACTTCACATACGAGAATCATACTCAACATTTGTCAATTCTCTAAAATTCTCGAAAAACGTGCACATTAACCCTAATCTTGGTTTGTGCATCACTTAACTCAATTAAAAGTTAATTACCTATCACAACACAATTTAATAACAATACTTGAGAATTTCTGGTAATAATTTAGAGAAATGTGCCATTTCATGTAAATATCAATTTACACATATTAACGTCAAAAGATATATGCAATTAAGGTTTATATTGCATATTTTTATTTATTCATATCAACTTTGAAATCGTACATCTGATAATTTATCAGAAATCCCTATTGTCTGGGTTCATACCCAAACCATACCATTTTCAGATATGAATTTCTAATTTCAACATTCAAATAAGCAATTTAGGTTCCAATGAACCATATAAATCAACTGATTCAATCCACACTGATCAAATGCTAAATTTAATCATATAACAGCGTCTAGAAGCAGTTTATGAAATAAAAAGTCGGGCGACGCCAAACGCTGCCCAATGCCTGATAACGCCTGTTATCAGCGTAATTCGCGCACAAAACAGAAAATATTCAGACGCCTGAGTTTATTAATGATAAATAAATGAAATCCTACTCACAGCGATTTGAGATGGCTGGATTCGTCCAGAAATGCGTCCAGAGACCAGTTTCTGGGCTATTTTTGGTTGTCTTCAACCTCTAGCTTGCCCTGGATTTAATTTGCTTCACGCTCAGGTTGGAGAGGGAGTTCGATTGAAAACTAGAAACTGTAGATTCATGAACAGACCTCCAAATTAGAGTCGAGGTGGATAATATCATGGTGCTTTGCTATGCCAAGATGCTACTGGAGCTTCCTCACGTATAGATTGAAAAAGACCAAGATAGGAGCTAAACCTGAGCTGTTGGCTGCGGATGCTTGTTTAGGCCTCTTGGCCGAACTCATGGGTGCTGATTTCGTGGTGCCTCACACCAAAATGACCTCTGGCCGCTGCCCCACGCAGCAGCAGATGCTGCTTGGCTGGACGCTCAAGCTGATCGAGCTACTGTTAGGGCGCCGCTAGTCCTGGCTGGAGGAAGAAGAAAGGAAGGAGAGGAGATAGTGCTTGGCGACGCCTTGCTGGCTCGATGGTGCTGCGAAGCCGCCCCACTCTCCCCCTTAGCTGCTAGCCGCAGCCCTGAGCAGTAGGTTGGCTGCAGATGGGGCGCCGCCCTAGACAAGGAAAGGGAAACGAAGGAGGAGGAGGTAGGAAGGATGGGGAAGGAGAAAGGGAGGTGGGGTGCTGCTCATCGGAGCTAAAAAGCCAAGAGATCGCCCGCTATTTCCCCCCCTTGCTGTTGCTCGATCAGGCGCAGCCGTGTGCCGCTTTTGCGGCTGTTCTGCTTCGATCGGGAAGAGAAAGAAATAAGAGGGAAAAAATAGTCGGTCCACTAAAGAGGTAAGGAAAAGAAATAGCCAATTAATTGGAGAAATTTCAGATTCAACCCAAAGGTCTTGTAAAAGCCATAACCTTTGTGTCGTGAGTCCAATCCGAATAATTCTTTTTGCAACATTTCAAGCGTGAGATTCTCTACACCTTCAGTGCAAGAAATCATGTTGATTATCTTGTCACAACTGGTCAAAGCACTAAACACATCAGTGAGTTTTTAATTCAAATTAATTAACTTAACGATCCACTTTGCTATTATCATTAATTGCCTCAGGTGATTAAATCTCAACTATTGAATCACATCTTAGCTTATCATGATTATCCATGATGTTTAACATAGTGCTTAGCACTAATCAAGATACTCACTCATTAATCACAGTGTGGGTCATAACACCTTACCTGGCTATGCTCACCATTTCATAAAAAACTGCATGATTAATACAAATGATAATAGACACATTAGCACAATATATAATAACGATAGCATCATTATTTCAAGGGTTGCACCACTATGCCCTTACTAGGGTTTGGGTTTCCCTTTTCAATTCATTCAGGGTTAATCATCCCCTTAGCTCAATTAGGGTTAATGACTTATCATTGCATTACCCAGCCATAGAGCTTCATGCTATAAAGTATAATACAGAATTTAGGGTTTACTATTCACATTACATCACATTATCCTATATTAGGATTTACTATTCACATTTTATTACATTACCCTAGATTAGGGTTTACTATTCACATTGTATCACATTACAATGAATTAAGATCATACCATCATCGTGTATTAGGATTACTTCCATTAATGCCCTCAATTAGGGTTATGATTCATTAGCTCTCATAACTAGGGTTTCATGATCTCACTATCATGGATCATACCCTAATTAGGTATTCATTCATATTGGGAGTCCATTACTTGATTATCATTCATATAAGAAGTCTTTTCTCTCTCATCCTTTATAGGATGATATTAGCATCACCCTTGATAGGCTAAGTCAATTCAACATTGACATCATGGGTTATGTCATTTCTATTGTGATCGTTAAGGCTTACTCATTCAAAGAGTACTAATCACTCTATCCCATCAAGGATACCTTTATTATAATCACCATTGACTACATCATGCTTTAATCAACTAATTACTTGGTTCTTTAACCATTTTAACTACCCAAGGGGTTTAGGTTAATCAACTACCAAACCATCTTGACCACTAAGGCATCAAACAATCTTAACCTTCTCAGACCTCAAACGGTCTTGTACACTAAACCTCCAAATGATCTATGACCATTTGGACCTTCATGCGGTCTTGGTCTTCCCTTGAGACAGTTTGGTAAAGTTGGGGTGAAGACCGTTTGGTAAAGTTGGGGTGAAGACCATTTGGTCAAGTTTGACTTTGAAACCGCAAGGACACAACTGACCTTGAAACCGCATGAGCCTAAACGGTTTGGGATCATTTGGTCCCAAACGGTCTTGAGACCGTTTGGTCCAAACCACCTCAAAACCGCATGGACCAAGTATGGTCTCAACATGTCAAATTGAATTAGGGTTTCCATTGTTGGTTCCTTCAACAATTGAATGTATGTATTCAATCCTCAATTGGACCTATCACCATCATTCAATTGGGTTAATTAGGTCAACCTTCAACTGATTTGACCCTCAATTAACCCTCAATTGATTATCAATTAGGGCTTGAATTTATTGGATTAGGGTTTGGAATTGATGACCCTTCAACATTAATCAATGTGAGTCTAATTGATTTGAACCCATTGAACCATCATCAAATTTGGTCATGACCTGACCCCAAACGGTCTTAGGATCGTTTGGATGACCTCCAAAAGGAACCAAACATCTTAAAGAGTTATGTGTTAATATCCATCCTTTAATTGGATGTTGTTATATATTATTATTAATGTGAGTAACTTCCACTCAAATAAGATCCTTTTGGTGCCCAAGCATGGCACAAGCTCGTCCAAACTATTGCAAAATCATCCTCTAACTTTTGGTTGAAGGTATCCATAATTACTTTATTTTCTTTTGCATTTATATTAAAGAGCCATTTGTACTTAAATCTTGATTATTCCAATGTCAAGATTCTCTCTCCTCCATGATAATTCAAATGAGGCGCCCCTCTCATTTTCTTTGCTCTACTTGATGCCAAGAAACATGAGAGACCCTCTAGGGGTGTTATTTTACATGTTGAACCATATGTTTTTGGGTAAATTGCACATTACACCAAAACTAGGTTTTAATGTACAAGGATTGCTCTACAAGCTATAACTTGATGCCTAGGCTTGTGAAAACGATACCACTTCATCATATTTATTATTAGGATGTCTCAACATCAGAGGAACATCTTAGCATGTGTAATTTGCAAGTTAACCCCTCAACTTGGGTAATTTGCACTTTAGTCCATTATTAACAAAACAATGTTTCAACATTATTCAAAAAGGAGTGAAAATAAAATATAAGTTCCTCAAAAGCCTTAATTACTTTTCAAGAAAAGAAAGCAAGCATCTAATCAACTTAATTAGGCAAAACACCTAGGGTTAGTACATAACCCAGGTCAGGGATGTTACAAATTATCCACCCCTTACAAGGATTTTGTAACGTCTATCTCGAGAAAACAAGATTAACTAATGCGGAAGCGTTCACTAAGCAGCGGATTACCAAAAATCATTAAAAATAAAACTTTTTGTGAAGAGATTTTTAAATGGTAAAGCTTTTTCATAAAGCAACATGATAAGTTATTTACAAACTGATCCATCAGTACATCTCTGTAAGGTCGTATCTCGAGATTACAATCATCAACTACCATGTTAACTATATAAGGCAAGATACAGAAATCTCAAGGTACTGGACCAAAAACTCGAAAGCACTAACTATTACTCCGAGGACCTAAGAGTACAGAGATGACACATAGGACCCTAACTACATCTATATGTGGCATAACAGCCAGTGTCTCCACCTAAAACTTCACTGCTGTCCCTGGTAGTGTTGATGCTGCCCTTCACCTATTGAAGGATTTCTGCCTCCTCGCCCACGTCCACCTAAAAATATGTTTCCCACGGGGTGAGACAATTATAGAATTGTCCCAGTGAGAGATATAACTCTTCACCAGAAACATAATTATTGCAGCTTAAGAGAATAAATGTACACAAAGAAGTTATATTTGTCTGGGAGTAGTTAAAACAATGTTTAACAGATTAAACCATTCTTCCTATTAAAGCAATACAACTATAATTTGATAAACCCATATGTCATTTATCTTTTAAGAAATAGAAGAACATGTATGGCATTTATTTACTATAAAACCATTATTACAACAGTAACTCTCTTCAGACTTAGATCATATATCTAATGTCTGATATTATTATTGGGGAGTCATGGCCTGTAGCCATACTTTTTCTCACAAGGTGTTAGGATCTCAATTCCTCAACTTATCAAATACCTTTCTAAATTATCATCATGATTATAGAATCTAGGTACTTGAACTCATAATTTACCATTCACCAGGTATCATAGCATATCATTATACTTGAAACATGTAAATTAATTTAAATACATAAGATATCCTAATCCTTACCTGGATATGATCACCTCTTTATGAAAACATGCATGATCAATATTTACTAATAACATGCATATTGTATCATAATAGGACAATACAAGTTCTTCTCAAACTATATATATGTGATACCACGGCTGTGCTACCTTACACGGTTGTGCAACAAAGGACTCACCACGACTGTGTCATAATACCATGGCTGGTTTCTAGGGTTAGGATTCTCATTTAATCCAAATAGAGTTATTCAACCTCTTAACTAGATTAGGAATAGTGATTCCTATCTCAATTCTCAATCATGGAGTTTCATGCTTAAAATCATAACTCAGAATTAGGGTTACTTATTCATATCATCACATCTCCCTAGATTAGGGTTTACTATTCACATAGCATCACATTACCCTAGATTAGGGTTTACTATTCACATAGCATCACATTACCCAAGATTAGGGTTTACTATTCACATAGCATCACATTACCCTAGATTAGGGTTTACTATTCACATAGCATCACATTACCCTAGATTAGGGTTTACTACTCACATAGTAGTGAATTGAGATCATACCATCATTATGTATGAAGATTACTTCCATTCATGTCTTCACTTAGGTTAAGATTCATTTATCATCATAATTAGGGTTTCCATGATCCCATTGTAAAGGATCATACCCTAATTATGTGTATTCATACATGTTGGAAGTATATAACTTGATTCTCATTCATATTAGGAGTCTTCTCTCCCCTCTTATTATTAGATGATGTTTACATCTCTTATGATTAGGTTAGGTCAATTCAACCTTAATAACATAAGTCACATTATTACTACAATGTTCATTAGGGTTTGCTTGATCAAGAGGTGTTGACTACTTAAACCCATCAAGGGTACTTTGGTAAAGTCCACCATTAGTCATAGCATGCTTCAACCAACTAATTACTTGATCCCTTAATGTCTTTGGATATCATTAGGGTTTAGATTAATCAACCATTGAACCATCTAAGCCTTCAAAGCAATAAGCATTCTTGACCTTAAAAGATCCCAAACGGTTTTGCACTTTCAACCTCCAAACGGTTTTGAAACTGCATGGAATGGTTGACCGTTTGGACCCTTTGACATTTGAAACCGTTTGGCCAAGTACACACTCAAGACTGTTTGCCCTTGAACGTTCTTGAAACTGTTTGGTCATGTTGACCGTTTAGTCAAATTTGACTTTGAAACCGTTTTGAGCAAAACAACCTTGAAACTGCATGAATCTAAACGGTTTTGAAACTGTTTGCCCCAAACGGTTGCAAACCGTTTGGCCAAGGGGTGCAAGACCGTTTTCTAAAGTAGCATTGGTATTCACGCCCCCTTCTTTTACCTCCAGATCAAGGCCTGTTATCCACGGTTTTGCTTGCAAGAGTGCAAAGAAGGATGGAGGGAAGAAGAACAAGCAACGTTTGCAAGAAAGAAAGATGCATAACAAAGTTTAAGGGTTTAGAGTTATAAAACCCACCTTAGAATCTAATCTAGAGCTCCAAGCTCCGTAGATTTAATGGTGGCTTGAGCTCCAGGGGTCGTCCAAGGTCCTTTCTTCAAGAATTGGATGGAGAAGATGGCTAGAAGCAAGAGTTGTGTAAGGAATACTAGCAAACCAACCTTGTAATGGAATTTCCTCCATGAATCCGAGCTAGAAGATGACCAAACTTACCTAGATCAACTTGGTCATCTTCCTCTGCTCCTAAGCTCCTCCTTAGTCGGCCCAAAGAAAAACAATGAGAAGAGGAAATGAAGGGAACGATCCCTTGATTGTGGAAAGAGCTTGCTTATATATTTTTGGCGGCATATTTCCAAGGCAATGATAAATACTTCTTCTCTTTTACATGTATATCCTCCACGCCCCTCTCCTACTTCTTTGCCACGTTCCTCCCTTCTCATAACATGCAAACTTATCTATCAACCTTGGTTTAGAGGAAAAGAAGCCTAACACTTTATTAAGTTTTACATATATAAGGGTCATTTTGCATACATCTTGATTATTCAATTACAATGATTATCCTTCTTATATGGTTACTCAAATGAGGCGCACCCCCTCATTTTCTTTACTCCACTTGCTGCTAAAATGCATGAGAGTTACTCTAGAGGGTATATTTTACATGTTGCACCCTATGTTTTGGGTAAATTGCACTTTACACCAAAACTAGGTTTTAAAGTACAAGGATTGCTCTACAAGCTATATTTTGGTGCCCAAGCTTGGGGAATCCATATCACCACATCATATTCATTCTTATGATGTCTCGTCATCATAGGAACATCTTAACATGTGCAATTTGCAAGTTAACCCCTCTAATTGGGTAATTTGCACATAGGTCCCTATTAAACAAAATAATCTTACAACATTGTTCAAAAAGGGTAGGAATGAAAATATAGATTCTTCTAAAGCTTTAATGACATATCAAGGGTTAACCACAAGCCTCTAATCATAATTTTAAGCAAAACACCTAGGCTTAGTTCATAACCCATGTCAGGGGTGTTACAAATTATAAACCCCTAACAAGGATTTCGTCCCCGAAATCCCAGGAAAAGGAGGGACAAATTATTCATTAGTAAGGCCCTCAAGTTTCCCCATATTATCTCAAAATTATGATGATATTATGGATTTGTAATTCACACACAAAGTCCCTTTCATTAATTACTTCTTATCACTATTTATGTTTGTGCAAAGCATAAACCTCTAACATAAGGTGTCCATACTTTTGAAAGGAAGAAGCATAAAAGAACATTCTTCTAGTATCACCCAAGAATGTTTACCAAAAGAGAAACATACATACCTTAACACAGATAATTCACTCAACAATCCTTTCTTTATTTGAAACAGTTCACTAAGAAAGTTTGCTAATAAATTAATTTGGAAATATTCACTGAGAAGATTCACTAAGCAATTTGTCTTGGAAGATTTCACTAAGTAAATTTCCTAAGTATGTTGTCTCAAAAGCTTTCACTGAAGGAGTTCATTGAGTATGCTTACTAAGTATTTACTGAGGAAATTCACTGAGTATGTTCACTAAGTATGTTCACTAAGTATGTTCACTAAGTATGTTCACTAAGTATTCACTGAGGAAATTTACTGAGTATATTCACTAAGTATTCACTGAGGAACTTCACTGAGTATATTCACTAAGGAAGTTCATTGAGTATTCACTGAGAAAGTTCACTAAGTGTTCACTGAGGAAATTCACTGAGTGTGTTCACTAAGTATATTCACTAAGTATTCACTAAGAAGATTCACTGAGTATATTCACTAAGTATTCACTGAGGAAGTTCACTGAGTATATTCATTAAGGAAGTTCACTAAGTATTCACTGAGAAAGTTCACTAAGTGTTCACTGAGAAAATTCACTAAGTGTGTTCACTAAGTATATTCACTAAGTATTCACTAAGAAGATTCACTGAGTATATTCACTAAGTATTCACTGAGGAAGTTCACTGAGTATATTCACTAAGTATTCACTAAGGAAGTTCACTGAGTATTCACTGAGAAAGTTCACTAAGTGTTCACTGAAGAAATTCACTGAGTGTGTTCACTAAGTATATTCACTAAGTATTCACTAAGAAGATTCACTGAGTATATTCACTAAGGAAGTTCACTGAGTATTCACTGAGAAAGTTCACTAAGTGTTCACTGAGGAAATTCACTGAGTGTGTTCACTAAGTATATTCACTAAGTATTCACTAAGAAGATTCACTGAGTATATTCACTAAGTATTCACTGAGGAAGTTCACTGAGTATATTCACTAAGTATTCACTGAGGAAATTCACTGAGTATATTCACGAAGTATATTCACTGAGGAAGTTCACTAAGTATTCACTAAGAAAGTTCACTAAGTGTTCACTAAGGAAATTCACTGACTGTGTTCACTAAGTATATTCACTAAGTATTCACTAAGGAAGATTCACTGAGTATGTTAATTTAGAAGTTTCACTTAGCTTTTCTCATTAATTTCCTTATACTCTCTAGATTGTTTTAGAATAATTACCTGATCAAAGTAATCAAAAAGATAACAATCTAAGAGTTTCATACTTGCCTTATCTACAATAACCATATACCTGGCCAGGGTATATAAGTATTGAGATTAGGTAGTATGTATTTTACTTATCATCATATTCCTCACTTTTCATATCATTATACACACATGATTTACCATACTAGATTATTCTTCAGGTATCACATCTATATCTCATCGTTTAATACACAATTAAGGGAGATTATAAATTGTTTTAAAGAATACTGAGTAAGATATAAGTTCTTATCTCCCTTGTGTCCTTCTAGGACTTAGTCAAAGGAATTCAAAAACAGCTAATTTTCATATCTTTAACACATAGAATCCTGATATGAAATATCAAAACAAAACTTATTTCATCTGACCTATTTGGGATGTCTGTCCACGTCCTCTATTATTATATTGCCTCCCTTGTGAGCCTTGCAGACTCTGTCCTTGAGGTTGAGTCATTATTGTATTTCTGTCTGGACAATCCTTTGCCAGATGTCCCGGTTGTCTACATTGGTAACAGATCTTGGGTGCAAAGTGTCTATACGATCCAGTTACCGATGTTGATGCTATGTCGGAGGGTCTTCTTGGTATACTACTATGATCCCTACTTCCACTTGACATCCATTGTGTCTGGGTAGGAAATCCTGATATTGCTGTCGGTATAGAAAATCTTGGCTTCTTAAAACTTTTAGGCCTTTGATCTTGAGGCTGGGTGTACATCTTCTTACTACTTATCTGTTGTTTCTCGATTTTCGACCTCTCTATCCTTCTTACTGACTCCACAAAGGTGGAAAAACTTTCTCTGTTCTCTAAGGCAGACACAGGAGTGGCTAGTTCAGCGTTCAATCCCTTTTCAAAATGCCGAATTCTTTCTTCATCACTAACTGCCATCTGCGGACAAAACCGCAGCAACTCCATGAACTTAGCTTCATATTTGCTAACGTTCATCTGTCCTTGTGTGATCTTCTCAAATTGAGAGATCTTCTCATCTAGATACGTCTTAGGGAAGTATCTATTGACGAATTCTCGTCAGAATGCCTCCCATCATATTTCTTCACCTGGTCTCTTATCTTCCTCTATCATCCACCAATTACCAGCACTCCCTTTTAGGAGGCATACCGCATGTTTTACCTTTTCAGCTTCAGGAATATCAAGGATCCTGAAAGCCTTTTCCAGCTCTGTCAACCATAGATCAGCATCTGCTGGGTCAGATGTACCAGCATAGTTTATGGCTCCCACCCGGCGAAGTCTCTCAAAAGTCCTGCCGGCTCCATAACCTTCCTGATGGGCTGGTGCCCTAGGTGCAGATGGTGGCACCCTATCTGCTATGTGTGTTATGGCTGTTAGGAATTTATCAAATAAAGCATGGAGAGTTGCATTTTCTATCTCAGCTGGGTCAATCTGGGGTTGTTCAGGTACAGGCCCCTCCCTATTCTGGTCTCCTACACCTCCTCCTGGTGCAGCAGTACTGCCCTCAGTAGCATGCTCTTCATGTGGTCCAGACATCTTCAAGTTCTTCTTCTCCTATGAGAGCAGAAGATACTATCAGATAATCTAGAAAACACTTAAAACAGACTCAACAACCTTAGTCATATGTCTCTGTAGACTTAGCGAACCTAGAGCTCTGATACCACTAAATGTAACGTCTATCTCGAGAAAACAAGATTAACTAATGCGGAAGCCTTCACTAAGCAGCGGATTACCAAAAATCATTAAAAATTAAAACTTTTTGTGCAGAGATCTTTAAATGGTAAAGCTTTTTCATAAAGCAACGTGATAAGTTATTTACAAACTGATCCATCAGTACATCTCTGTAAGGTCGTATCTCGAGATTACAATCATCAACTACCATGTTAACTATATAAGGCAATATATAGAAATATCGAGGTACTGGACCAAAAACTCGAAAGCACTAACTATTACTCTGAGGACCTGAGAGTACAGAGACGACACATAGGACCCTAACTACATCTATACGTGGCATAACAGCCAGTGTCTCCACCTGAAACTTCACTGCTGTCCCAGGTACTGTTGATGTTGCCCTTCACCTATTGAAGGATTTCTGCCTCCTCGCCCACGTCCACCTAAAAATATGTTTCCCACGGGGTGAGACAATTATAAAATTGTCCCAGTGAGAGATATAACTCTTTGCTAGAAACATAATTATTGCAGCTTAAGAGAATAAATGTACACAAAGAAGTTATATTTGTCTGGGAGTAGTTAAAACAATGTTTAACAGGTTAAACCATTCTTCCTAATAAAGCAATACAATTATAATTTGATAAACCCATATGTCATTTATCTTTTAAGAAATAGAAGAACATGTATGGCATTTATTTACTATAAAACCATTATTACAACACTAAATCTCTTCAAACTTAGATCATATATCTAATGTCTGATATTATTATTGGGGAGTCATGGCCTGTAGCCATACTTTTTCTTACAAGGTGTTAGGATCTCAATTCCTCAACTTATCAAATACCTTTCTAAATTATCATCATGATTATAGAATCTAGGTACTTGAACTCATAATTTACCATTCACCAGGTATCATAGCATATCATTATACTCGAAACATGTAAAGTAATTTCAATACATAAGATATCATAATCCTTACCTAGATATGATCACCTCTTTATGAAAACCTGCATGATCAATATTTACTAATAACATGCATATTGTATCATAACAGCACAATACATGTTCTTCTCAAACTATATATATGTGATACCACGACTTGTGCTACCTTACACGGTTGTGCAACAAAGGACTCACCACGACTGTGTCATAATACCACAGCTGGTTTCTAGGGTTAGGATTCTCATTTAATCCAAATAGAGTTATTCAACCTCTTAACTAGATTAGGAATAGTGATTCCTATCTCAATTCTCAATCATGGAGTTTCATGCTTAAAAGCATAACTCAGAATTAGGGTTACTTGTTCATATCATCACATCTCCCTAGATTAGGGTTTACTATTCACATAGCATCACATTACCCTAGATTAGAGTTTACTATTCACATAGCATCACATTACCCTAGATTCGGGTTTACTATTCACATAGCATCACAATACCCTAGATTAGGGTTTACTATTCACATAGCATCACATTACCCTAGATTAGGGTTTACTACTCACATAGTAGTGAATTGAGATCATACCATCATTATGTATGAAGATTACTTCCATTCATGTCTTCACTTAGGTTAAGAATCATTGATCATCATAATTAGGGTTTCCATGATCCCATTGTAAAGGATCATACCCTAATTATGTGTATTCATACATGTTGGAAGTATATTACTTGATTCTCATTCATATTAGGAGTCTTCTCTCCCCTCTTATTATTAGATGATGTTTACATCTCTTATGATTAGGTTAGGTCAATTCAACCTTAATAACATAAGTCACATTATTACTACAATGTTCATTAGGGTTTGCTTGATCAAGAGGTGTTGACTACTTAAACCCATCAAGGGTACTTTGGTAAAGTCCACCATTAGTCATAGCATGCTTCAACCAACTAATTACTTGATCCCTTAATGTCTTTGGATATCATTAGGGTTTAGATTAATCAACCATTGAACCATCTAAGCCTTCAAAGCAATAAGCATTCTTGACCTTAAAAGATCCCAAACGGTTTTGCACTTTCAACCTCCAAACGGTTTTGAAACCGCATGGAATGGTTGACCGTTTGGACCCTTTGAATTTTGAAACCATTTGGACAAGTACACACTCAAGACCGTTTGCCCTTAAACGGTCTTGAAACCATTTGGTCATGTTGACCGTTTAGTCAAGTTTGACTTTGAAACAGTTTTGAGCAAAACGACCTTGAAACTGCATGAATCTAAACGGTTTTGAAACTGTTTGCAAACCGTTTGGCCAAGGGGTGCAAGACCATTTGCTAAAGTAGCATTGGTATTCACGCCCACTTCTTCTACCTCTAGATCAAGGCCTGTTCTCCACGTTTTTGCTTGCATGAGTGCAAAGAAGGATGGAGGGAAGAAGAACAAGCAACGTTTGCAAGAAAGAAAGATGCATAACAAAGTTTAAGGGTTTAGAGTTATAAAACCCACCTTAGAATCTGATCTAGAGCTCCAAGCTTCGTAGCTTTAATGGTGGCTTGAGCTCCAGGGGTCATCCAAGGTCCTTTCTTCAAGAATTGGATGGAGAAGATGGCTAGAAGCAAGAGTTGTGTAAGGAATACTAGCAAACCAACCTTGTAATGGAATTTCCTCCATGAATCTGAGCTAGAAGATGACCAAACTTACCTAGATCAACTTGGTCGTCCTCCTCTACTCCTAATCTCTTCCTTAGTCGGCCCAAAGCAAAAGGATGAGAAGAGGAAATGAAGGGAACGATCCCTTGATTGTGGAAATAGCTTGCTTATATATTTTTGGGGCATATTTCCAAGGCAATGATAAATACTTCTTCTCTTTTACATGTATATCCTACACACCCCTCTCCTACTTATTTGCCACGTTCCCCCCTTCTCATAACATGCAAACTTATCTATCAATCTTGGTTTAGAGGAAAAGAAGCCAAACACTTTATTAAGTTTTACATATATAAGGGTCATTTTGCATATATCTTGATTATTCAATTACAATGATTATCCTTCTTATATGGTTACTCAAATGAGGCGCCCCCCTCATTTTCTTTACTCCACTTGCTGATAAAATGCATGAGAGGTACTCTATAGGGTATATTTTACATGTTGCACCCTATGTTTTGGGTAAATTGCACTTTACACCAAAACTAGGTTTTAAAGTACAAGGATTGCTCTATAAGCTATATTTTGGTGCCCAAGATTGGGGAATCCATATCACCACATCATATTCATTCTTATGATATCTCATCATCAGAGGAACATCTTAACATGTGCAATTTGCAAGTTAACCCCTCTAATTGGGTAATTTTCACATAGGTCCCTATTAAACAAAACAATCTTACAACATTGTTCAAAAAGGGTAGAAATGAAAATATAGATTCTTCTAAAGCTTTAATGACATATCAAGGGTTAACCACAAGCCTCTAATCATAATTTTAAGCAAAACACCTAGGGTTAGTTCATAACCCAGGTTAGGGGTGTTACAAATTCGTCCCCAAAATCATTACAAAAACATATTAAGAGAAAAGAGCATGGTATTTCCTCATCATCTCTTCCTCTAGTTCCCACGTAGCTTCTTCAATGCCACGGTGATTCCAGAGGACTTTTACAAGACTTACGTCTTTCTTTTTCAGCTTTTTAATTCTTCTGTCAAGGATTGACACAGGTCCTTCAACATAAGATATATCATCATTCAATTCTACTTCTATAGGTTGCAGAACTGATTTTGTGTTAGGATGACATTTCTTTAGCATGGAAATGTGGAACACTGGGTGTAACATTTGTAACTCAGGTGGTAACTCTAGCATATAAGCTACTTTTCCAATCTGTTCAATGATTGGATAAGGCCCTATAAACCTAGGAGCTAACTTTCCTTTCCTTCCAAATCTAAGAACTCCCTTCCAAGGTGAGACCTTTGGTACACTCTGTCTCCAACTTGGAATTCTAAAGGTCTACGACGCTTATCATCGTAAGATTTCTGCCTATCCTGTGCAGTCTTTAACTGTTGTTGTATTATTTTAATCTTCTCGGAGGTCTACTACACAAGATCAGGACCTAAAAGTTGATATTCACCAGTTTCATACCAACATAAGGGAGATCCATAACATCTACCATACAAGGCTTCATAAGGTGCCATATCAATGCTATGTTGATAGCTATTGTTGTAGGCAATCTCTATCAAACTTAGGTACAGATCCCAACTTCTTGTGAATTGAAGAACACATGCTCTAAGCAAGTCTTCCAAGGTCTGTATAGTCCTTTCTGACTCTCCATCAGTCTGAGGATTATAGGATGTACTAAACCTTAATTGTGTGCCTAAAGCTTTATGAAGTCGCTCACAAAAACGACTCGTAAACTGGCGACCTCTGTCAGAAACAATGGTAACTGGAACTCCATGTAGCCACACTATCTCATCTACATACAACTGTGCTAACTTCTCAGCAGAATAGGTTGTTTTGACAGGTAAGAAATGTGTTGTCTTTGTCAACCTATCAACTATTACCCAGATGGAATCATGTCCTTTGGCTGTTCTGGGTAAACCAACCACAAATTCCATGGTCACATGATCCCACTTCCACTGTGTTATGGGTAAAGGTTGCATTGTCCAGCAGGCTTCTGGTGTTCAGCTTTAACTTGCTGACACACAGGACACCTCATAACAAACTCAGCAATGTCCTTCTTCAAACCCAGCCACCAATACATATCTTTCAAATTACGATACATCTTGGTGCTTCCTGGATGCATAGCATACATCAAAGATTGAGCTTCTTCTAGGACTAACTTCCTCAAGTTATCCACGTCATGCACTATCATCCTACCATGATAACATGCTACCTGATCATCTGAGTCATAGAAACCATCTCATTTCTCACTTTCATACTCTGATCTAATATGTTGAACTGCAGCATCAACTTGCTGTGCCTCCTTAATCTGTTGTCTCAGAGTAGGTTTTATATGCATCTCAGCTAACAATCCGGCTAGCAATGATACTTTTAACTGTACATTGTCTTGCCTTAAGCAGATAAGCATATCCCTCTTAGAGCACACTAAGGAATTCAGTTGTGCTTTATCTAGGGTTGGTGTTGCTGATTTCCTACTCAAAGCATCAGCAACTACATTGGCCTTCCCTGGATGGTAATCAATCGTACAATCGTAGTCCTTTATTAACTCCATCCAGCGGCGTTACCTCATGTTAAGCTCATGCTGAGAAAAGATATACTTAAGGTTCTTATGGTCTGTGAAAATCTGGAATGTCTCTCCATAAAGATAATGTCTCCAGATTTTCAAGGCATGAACTACAGCAGCTAGTTCTAGATCGTGTGTCGGATAATTTTCCTCATCTTTCTTAAGATGTCGAGAAGCAAAAGAAATCACTTGCTTATCCTGCATCAACACACACCCTAGTCCATTTTTAGAGGCATCACAGAATACTATATATCCTTTCCCTTGCTTAGGTAACACAAGTACTGGTGCACTTGTCAACCTTTCCTTCAACAACTGAAACGATTGCGGACACTTGTCACTCCAGGTAAAAAGAACATCCTTCCTGGTTAACTTAGTCAAGGGTAAAGCTATAGAACTAAAGTTCTTAATGAACCTTCGATAATAGCCTGCCAATCCTAAGAAACTTCGAATCCCCATCGGTGTCTTCGGCTGCTCCCATTGCAGGATGAATTCTACCTTTTTAGGATCAACACTTATACCTGAAGCAGATATTACGTGTCCAAGAAAAGAAACTACTGGTAACCAGAACTCGCACTTGCTAAACTTAACATATAACTTATGTTCCCTTTAGCAAGGTTAGAGTCTGATGAAGATGATGTTCATGCTGATGAGCATCTCTACTGTAAATCAAGATGTCATCTATGAAGACAACAACACACTGATCGAGAAAAGGTCGGAAGATTCTATTCATGAGTTCCATAAATGCAGTTGGTGCATTAGTTAGTTCAAACGACATAATTGTGAAATCATAGTGACCATACCTTGTTCTAAAGGCAGACTTAGGTATGTCACCATCCGTAATACGTAGTTGGTGATATCCTGACCTCAAATCTATCTTTGAGAAGACGGTTGCACCTCGCAACTGGTCAAAGAGATCATCAATCCTCGGTAGAGGATACTTATTCTTTATAGTTACTTTATTTAACTGTCTATAATCAATGCACAGCCGCATTGATCCATCTTTCTTTTTAACAAAGAGGACCGGAGCACCCCAAGGTGAAGTACTCGATCGGTTAAAACCCTTTTCAAGCAACTCTTACAATTGTTTCTTGAGTTCTTCCATCTCAGCAGGTGCCATCCTATACGGTGTTTGTGCTATAGGTTGTGTGTTCAGGATTAGATTAATTTCAAAATCAATCTCTCGGGGTGGTGGTATACCTGGAAGTTCTTCAGGAAATTCATCTACAAATTCCCTGACTATCGGAACTTCAACAGGGTTAAGACTCTCCATGGTAGTATCTACCACATGGGCCAAGAATGCATAACATCCTTGCCTCATCAGCTTCTCAGCAACCATAGCTGACATAAGACAGGTCGGTAGAATCTTTCTATCTCCTTGAAAGATCCATGTGTCACTATCATTAGTGAACACAGCTTGCTTGGACTCACAATCCAATACAACCTTATACCTTTCTAAGGTATCCATCCCAAGGATTACATCAAATCTGTGCATCTCTAGTGGTATAAGATCCACTTGAATGTGATGCTCAGAAAAGAAGAGGATGGAGGGAGAACATACCTCCCGCAACACAGCAGATCCCATTAAAGGAGTTTCTAATAACAAACTATTTGCTCTATTACTGGTAGTCATGTTGCAATAAAAAATCACTCTTCGAGTGATAAAGGAATGCGTAGAACCCAGATCAATTAAAATAGATACAACGCAAGATGTAGACATATCAGAATATAACAATTCCATCTGACCTGCCACAACCCGAGGGTTGATTACTGCATCAGGTGGATTTATCGCGTAGAATCTTGTCGTTGCTTGTGGTTGATTCGGTGCTTGATGACTAGGTGCCGATGATCCAGCTTGGGACACTTGTCAACGTCCTCTAGCCCCACCTGTGAATTGTCGCCTTTGAAATCCTTGCTTACTCTGCCTTTGAGGTTGAGTCACACTCACTTCTCTGGCTCTACAATCCTTCATCAGATGTCCCACCTTTCCACATATATAACAGCTTCTGATCCCTTTTTGTGGTCTGGTTGGTCCTGTAACCGACTCAGATACTGAGCTATGAGCCCCTTCTAGTGGTAAACTTCATCCTCTACCCCTATTTGACGTCCACTGCATCTGGGTACTAAATCTAGGTGGTGGTGTAGGCACAGAAAACCTCGGTCTCTTGAAACCCTTGGATGAGGATCCTTGGAACTGGGGATACATCTTCTTGTTCTTGGTCTGTCTCTTCTCTGACACAGACATCTCTACCCTTCTGACAGACTCCACAAAAGTAGCAAACCTTTCTTTGTTCTCCAGAGCAGACACAAGGGTGGTCAACTCAGCGTTTAACCCCTTCTCAAAACGCCTAATCCTTTCTTCATCTGTGGTTGCCATGTGCGGACAGAAACGCAACAGCTCCATGAACTTAGCCTCGTACTTGCTAATGTTCATTAGTCCTTATCTTAACCTCTCAAATTGAGAGATTTTCTCATCTAGGAACGTCTTAGGGAAGTATCTGTTGATAAATTCCCGTCGGAAAACTTCCCATTCAATCTCCACACCTGGCCTTTTCCCTTCCTCCATGGTCCACCAGTGACCAGCACTCCCCTTGAGAAGGTACACAACATGTCTAACCTTCTCAGCTTCTGGGATGTTCAGGGTTCTAAAGGCCTTTTCTAGTTCAGTTAGCCACAAGTCAGCATCTGTTGGGTCAGCTGTTCCAGCATATTCCGTGGCTCCAACCCGGCATAGTCGTTCAAACGTCTTGCCAGATCCTTGTCCTTCTGGATGGGTAGGTGCCCTAGGTACAAGTATAAGCATCCTATCAGTCATGTGGGTCATGGCAGTCATGAACTGCCCAAACATGGCTTGGATGGATGGGTTCCCCATGTCAGTTGGGTTGAACTGGGGTGGTTCAGGCACAAGTTCTTCCCTCTCTTGGTCTCTTGCACCTCCTCTGGTTGCAGCGACACTACTCTCTGTAACATGTTCCTCGTGTGACCCAGACATCTTTAGTTTTATCTTCTCCTCCTATACGAGCAGAAGACACTATCAGATATATTGGAAGACACTAGAACAGACTCAACAACCCTAGTCCTATGTCTCTATAGACTCAGTGAACCTAGAGATCTGATAGCACTAATTGTGATACCTCGTTCGGACAAAACATTATTAACGGTGCGGAAGCAATTAATTAGCAGCGGAATTATTAAAAATCACTAAAAATTAAAACTTTTTCATAAAGGTCCACAAACTGTAGGACTCTTTCATAAATAAACAAGATAAGTTATTTACAAGCTGATACATCAGTATATCTCTGTATCATCACATCTCGAGAGTCACAAGCATCAACTGCCCTATTAAACTGTACATAAGCAGTGTACAAAAATTCTCGAGGCATTACGCCAAAAATCTCAGATCTATATCAAACCATCTACTTACTCCTAGGACCTGAGAGTACAGGGACGACACATAGGACACTCTATATACAAGACTTGACAAACAGTGTCTCCACCTGAGGATCATTGTTGTCCCTGATGTTGCTGCTGCTGCTGTTGCTCACCCACTGAAGGGTTTCTTCCTCTTCTTCGGTGATTACCTAAAAATTTAATCCCACGGGGGTGAGACAATTGAATAATTGTCCCAGCGAGAGTTATAACTCTCCGCCAGAAGCATTGTTATTGCAGTTAGAGGAATAATACTGAGCAGTAGAATTATAAATATTCAACAATAGGCAATTCAATAAATAAACTAAGTAGAGCAGTATTCTCTATGCAATCATTTCAATTATAACTTGATTGAGTAACAAGTCATTCAATCAATAAGGAATATGAAGAACATGTATATTATCTATCCAACTAGGATATATCAAACAATGTATCATCAATCATTGTTTCTCGTAGTTCAACCTTAAACAAATATGCTACACGGATGATTACATTTTACAAACATACTTATGCCCTGAGGAGATGAGGTATACCGCTCATACTCCAACCGACCATTACGAAATCGCAATCGGTACCATACATAGGTCATCAGAAGAGTCGGATTCCTATGACCTCATCTTCCTCAGTCAGTGTGAGGTACAACATGCAGGACATCTTGTGTCTCTGCTATAATAGCTTTCCTGGGTATTCTGGCAGCTTCGCTATTAGAATTACAGTGGCATGTTGTACTCTCTTCGCAATCGAGGGATTTCAAGTTATCTCACATCGATGCGGCATTAACAACATCATCGGGAGATTAGTGATACATCATCCCGGTATATTCATATAATGAAGGATTGAGAGATTAAATGTTCATCTCACATTAATTCCCCGATTAGGACGTAAGGATATTCACGTCCATAACCCCCACATACTCAAAAGTATGCTCTCTAGGAGTTCCTTTAGGAAAACCTGTTTCACCATCATCTAGCTTCTGACGATGATGGATCTATGGTCAGGGCTATACATGATATCATTATACTTGATTATTTAAGTATATTATAGCATTCTTTTAGCATCAGGCATGTTTTCAAACCTAAACCATTAAAACAATTGCTATAAGAAAGAGTACTAATTTATCAAGTTCATTTCACATCTTTATCAACATTGGGATCTCAATCCCCTATCAACTCATCATCATGATCCAAGATTATGGGTGTTTAAACCCTTAAATCATCAAAATACTTGTTACCAAGTAACATATTGCCATCAAGTCATTTGACAGTATAAACATGATAGTAGCAATGCAGATATTTCATATGACTCATACAACCCGTCAATCTCATTTGTTACCTTTCAATAGGCAGCATAGCATATCATTACTTTCAAAGTTTGTAAAGTGTTTTCAATGAATATGGCATTATAGCCCTTACCTGGCTATGCTCACCATTTCATAAAAAACTGCATGATTAATAGAAATGATAACAGACACATTATTTCTATATCACCACAATGTATAATAATGATAGCATCATTATTTCAAGGGTTGCACTACTATGCCCTTACTAGGGTTAGGGTTTCCCTTTTCAATTCATTCAGGGTTAATCATCCCCTTAGCTCAATTAGGGTTAATGACGTATCATTGCATTACCCAGCCATAGAGCTTCATGCTATAAAGTATAATCTAGAATTTAGGGTTTACTATTCACATTACATCACATTATCCTATATTAGGGTTTACTATTCACATTTCATTACATTACCCTAGATTAGGGTTTACTATTCACATTGTATCACATTACAATGAATTAAGATCATACCATCATCGTGTATTAGGATTACTTCCATTAATGCCCTCAATTAGGGTTATGATTCATTAGCTCTCATAACTAGGGTTTCATGATCTCACTATCATGGATCATACCCTAATTAGGTATTCATTCATATTGGGAGTCCATTACTTGATTATCATTCATATAAGAAGTCTTTTCTCTCTCATCCTTTATAGGATGATATTAGCATCACCCTTGATAGGCTAAGTCAATTCAACATTGACATCATGGGTTATGTCATTTCTATTGTGATCATTAAGGCTTACTCATTCAAAGAGTACTAATCACTCTATCCCATCAAGGATACCTTTATTATAATCACCATTGATTACATCATGCTTTAATCAACTAATTACTTGGTTCTTTAACCATTTTAACTACCCAAGGGGTTTAGGTTAATCAACCACCAAACCATCTTGACCACTAAGGCATCAAACGATCTTAACCTTCTCAGACCTCAAACGGTCTTGCACACTAAACCTCCAAATGGTCTATGACCGTTTGGACCTTCATGCGGTCTTGGTCTGCCCTTGAGACCATTTGGTAAAGTTGGGGTGAAGACTGTTTGGTAAAGTTGGGGTGAAGACCGTTTGGTCAAGTTTGACTTTGAAACCGCATGGACACAACCGATCTTGAAACCACATGAGCCTAAACGGTTTGGGATCGTTTGGTCCCAAACAGTCTGGAGACCGTTTGGTCTCAAACGGTCTTGAGACCGTTTGGTCCAAACCACCTCAAAACCGCATGGACCAAGTATGGTCTCAACATGTCAAATTGAATTAGGGTTTCCATTGTTGGTTCCTTCAACAATTGAATGTATGTATTCAATCCTCAATTGGACCTATCACCATCATTCACTTGGGTTAATTAGGTCAACCTTCAACTGATTTGACCCTCAATTAACCCTCAATTGATTATCAATTAGGGATTGAATTAATTGGATTAGGGTTTGGAATCGATGACCCTTCAACATTAATCAATGTGAGTCTAATTGATTTGAACCCATTGAACCATCATCAAATTTGGTCATGACCTGACCCCAAACGGTCTTGGGATCGTTTGGATGACCTAAAAATGGTATTGAGTCCGTTTGCCCAAGTCAATACCAAAAACCAAGTCAACTAATTATGGTTTGGCTCATTGGATTGATCACTAGGTCAACAATCGATTGCACTTCAACTTGTTACCTTTAGATCTTCAACCACTTAACCATAGTCAACCCTAGACCTCCAAATGGTCTTGGGTGACCCCCAAACGGTCTTGGGATCATTTGGATATCCTCTAAATGGTCTTGAGACCGTTTGCCCATTATTTCATCAATAACCAAGTCATTCATTAGGGTTTGAATACTAGAATTGGTCACCAAATCAGCAATTGATTACTCATCAACTTGATATCATTGGATCCTCAATTGGTCAACCATGCTTAACCCTAGACCTCCAAATGGTCTTGGGTGATCACCAAATGGTCTTGAGACCGTTTGGGTGATCCCCAAATGGTTTTGAAACCTTTTGGGTCACTCAACCCAAACTTCAACTTTATTCAATAATCAAAATCAACAATTAACCCGATTAGGGTTTAGATGGTTGATGGACCTTTGATTGGTGAACCAATTAGAATTAATTGATGATTATTTATAGATTTTTGATCTAAATGATTTTCAACAGTCTTCCAAACGGTCAATGCTTGGTCAACGCCTCCAAACGGTCTTGGACCGTTTGCTTCTATGATGTTTGGTTGAAACCGTTTGCAATCAAACGGTTTGAAACCATTTGCTCCAAACGGTTTGGTAAATCATTTGAGCAAGAAATGAAGACCGTTTGCTAAAGAAAAATTCTTGTATAAACATAAAAATTAACGCCACCTTCATCTACCTCTGTTCAACCAAGTACAGGGGTTGTTCTTCACAGAATTGATAGCAAGAACACAAGAGTAGTAAAAGAAGAAGAATAATTAACCAACGATTTTAGGAGAGAAGGATGCATTAGCAAAGCTTAAGGGTTAGAGTTATAAAACCCGCCTCTAGGACTGATCCAGAGCTCCAAGCTTCGTAGCTTTAATGGTGGTTTGAGCTCCAGCAGTTGTCCAAGGTCTTTCCTCCACTTTTTGGATGAACAAGATGGCTAGAAAAGGAAATCATGTAAAGAAAACCATGAATCTAACCTTATATTATGGTTTCCACCATGAATTCAAGTTAGATGATGATCCAAACTTACCAACAGATTTGATCGTCCTCCCTCTGCTCCATAGCTCCTCCTTGGTCGGTCAAAGCAAGGTGAAGAAGAAAAGAACTTAGGGAAACGATCCTTTGTGTTGTTGGAAAAGATACCTATATAGATTTATGGGTTTTTCAAGGAAAATGGAAAAAGAGGATTATATCCTTTTATCTCCCAAACATGTCCACCAAACTTCCTCCATCCTTTGGATATGTGGCCACCTTCTATTATCATGCAAAACTCCTCCATTATCCAAGGTTTAAAGAAAAAAGGAACCAAACATCTTAAAGAGTTATGTGTTAATATCCATCCTTTAATTGGATGTTGCTATATATTATTATTAATGTGAGTAACTTCCACTCAAACAAGATCCTTTTGGTTCCCAAGCATGGAACAAGCTCGTCCAAACTATTGCAAACTCATCCTCCAACTTTTGGTTGAAGGGCTCCATAATTACTTTATTTTCTTTTGCATTCATATTAAAGAGCCATTTGTACTTAAATCTTGATTATTCCAATGTCAAGATTCTCTCTCCTCCATGATAATTCAAATGAGGCGTCCCTCTCATTTTCTTTGCTCTACTTGATGCCAAGAAACATGAGAGACCCTCTAGAGGTGTTATTTTACATGTTGAACCCTATGTTTTTGGGTAAATTGCACATTACACCAAAACTAGGTTTTAATGTACAAGGATTGCTCTACAAGCTATATCTTGATGCCCAAGCTTGTGAAAACTGTACCACTTCATAATATTTATTATTAGGATGTCTCAACATCAGAGGAACATCTTAGCATGTGTAATTTGTAAGTTAACCCCTCAACTTGGGTAATTTTCACTTTAGTCCATTATTAACAAAACAATGTTTCAACATTATTAAAAAAGGACTGAAAATAAAATATAAGTTCCTCAAAAGCCTTAATTACATTTCAAGAAAAGAAAGCAAGCATCTAATCAACTTAATTAGGAAAAAACCTAGGGTTAGTACATAATCCAGGTCAGGGATGTTACAGGGTGGGTCGATACCATTGACCCGCGTCGATGGTATCGACGCCGTCAGATCAGGTTAATCTACATCTCGAGTCTAATCGTACGGTGGTGATGTTTTGGCGGCCTAAAGTGGTGCTTATACCTAAAAATGGCGGTTCTAAGCCATCTATCACGTCATTAGCTGATGCACAAGTCTCGAGGAGAAGAGAGGAGAAAGAACGGAGCCAGAGCTATGCACTGATTGTTCCGGAAGCCGTAGAAGGAGTTTTCCACCACCGAAAGGTTGTAGAACGCTTATCCCACGCTGAGGAACGTCTGGATCTTCTCCATTCAGGGGTTACTTCACATCTATCCACGTTTTCTCCATGTTTCCTCTTTCCTTCACCATGTTTTCTACTGAGATGAACATGCAGGGCTAATCCCCTTTGTCTTTTGGAACGGGAGTAGCCCGGGTGATCGTTGTATGATAATTTCGACATAGTTTATCATAATTTGTCTCTAAAATTCATGGTATGCTATCATTTTCTCTATTATATCATTGTGCTTGATCACCATAGTGATAATCCAATACCTTTAATTACTTTTGACGAAGAATTAACGGTTGAAAAGAAACGATAATCACATTAATCAATAAATTTCTTGGAAAAGGTGATGTACGATTAATGGTGGGAACCTTTAGACCTAAATTTCATGCACCTTATCTAAGGCATAGGTTACTACTGACGTGAAACCAACTTAGGTTAAGGTAGTGAATTGTATCGTGGAAGCGAGCAATTCTAATTCCAGGCCACTACTCGAATTAGGAGACATTTCATGGTAATTGTGTAAAACTTAGTGCAACGAGAACCCGCAGTGAAACCACAATCCTAAAGATTCCATTGAAATTGATTAAACAACCATTTAATCGACCGTTCTATTTTCTTTTGTTTTGTTTTTCTTTTTCAAAACAATTCTCAAACTTTTAAAACCAGTTTAGCTGATCGTGAGTAGTTAGTAGTAGTCTACCGAGAATTTTGTTTCCCTGAGTTCGACTCGGGCCTCAAAAAGCCTATATTACATCGACGCCTGCACTTGCATTATACGCACGGTAAAATCGTGTCAATGGTCTTCTATTTGTTGATGAATTTCACTTATATGAGAACAGCATAATATATTCAAGAAAATAAATCATACAATTGTGGATCATCCTCCAAGGCCTAATAGAATAATTTGGCTCCATGTATCATGTTCAAAATCCTTGGTAAAAATTATAACCATGATATCATTTTTCAGATAATCGATCAACATCATCAAATACCATTGTAACAATGAAGAAGATAGTCATATGTCAACACCATGATATTAATATTTTCATATATGCATCTGATGAATGACTAAAGACATTAATATTAGAAGTGTGGATATAGTCAAAACGTATCAATGCCCTTGTTAATGGTAAAAGTATATGTAGGATACATATGCATACATATATATTTATATTCTATATATTACATTATGATATTTGTCGCTAAAATCATTTATTGATTATATGTGTGATTATGAAATAAATGATGTGGAATTTCTAATGCCCTTGCCGACAATAATAGTGGAAGTTGACTACCATTGGTATCTTATTCGTTTCATTTTTTCACCAATTTTGGAAAGTCTTTTAATAGGTAAATGTAAAGTCGGGTGAGTATTCATCCATTAAGTAATGATATCATTCACTTAATATGTTCTTATATGGATGCTCATTTCATGAGCATTGGGTATTGTCGATGTGCCCCGTATTCATGAAGGTATATCATTTTGACTCATTAAGAAGTTTCTCTCTTGAAGGACATATATGAAGGCCAATCTCACAACTGAATGTTTTCATGAAGGTCAATGCATATGTTTTTAAAGGCCTTGCGACATTTTTTTAGAAGTGCATCCAAATGACGTATGTAAAAAACTCTGATTATATCCAACATCAAAGATTAAAAGAGTGTAATTCAAGTTAGAATATATACTTGTACAAAAGTAAATATGTATTGTCTCAGTCTGCGGTCCACACCGCTTCACCTCCGTGTACATGTTAGAAATGATGGGGCATCTTCTGTTCAGGACGTGAGGCGATAACAATTAAAAACTATAGACACATAACTTGTTTTTTCTACTCTCTTTTGTGTCGAGGATACATTTTTGTACTTAGTCGGATGTCTATATGTGAACCCTCCCTTATATTGACTTATTACTGAAGAACACAATGAATAAAATCTCCTATAATTTCTTAAAAAATTGCTAAATACTCCAACCACTCTAAACCCAGACAGATTGAAACCAAAAGGACTGGGACTGATTGAATCCGAAGGACTGGTCTGGCCGTCCTGTCTACCATATGGGTCGTGCTTTGTCTTTTCTTCAGTCAACAAGAACACATGCATTTCAAATAACTGCCCGAAAAATCTCCATGGTTGAACAACTTTCCAGAGGTAGAACCAAACTGATACAAGCCTAATCCAGCTGGCGAAGGACCCCACTGACACCGCCACTACTACTCGGCCAGCCTGTGCCACCACCAGTAGCAACACCGGGAATCACGCCAACTGAGTTGTAGTCGTTGGGAAGTAAAAGCAATGGTTGCCTTATGATCCCCAGGCCTGCGTGCCATTCTTATCCGTTTTACGAGTGTGACCAATATAGAGGGCACTCTGTCTTTATATAGTCCAAATCAATATAGAAAACGGCAGGATTTTGATTGCCACTCGGAGCATCTGAGAACCTTCCTTGCCTCGGCAAGACCCGGTGACCCCGGGAGCCCCCTCAAGACGGCGCACCGCTACAAACCCCCCCCCCCCCGTCCACGCTCACCTTCCCCTCCGGTAGCTATCAACTTGGTACCAGAGCTCAGTCATCCACCTCCGCTTCCCACCCTCCCACCCTTGTCTGTTACAATGTCTAACAGCAACACCATGGAAGGCATCCTCAGTGAGATGTAGGAAATCCTCGGCAAACAAGCCAAGATCATCGAGTTACATGAAACCCAGTTCGAACTCATCCAAAAAAGCCTCAGAGATCTCAGCGTCAAGATCGACAACAAGCAGAAGGACAAGTCCAGAGAACCGTCCCCAAAATGCTGTAGTGGTGAAGACGACTACGGCAAACGCTGGAAACTTGACTTTCCGGTGTACGAAAGACGAGCGGCTCCAAATCTCTGGCTCCAGAAATGTGAATACCACTTTGACATAGGCAACATCAAGTCAGACACAGCTAAACTCTGCCTCGTCGCACTTCATCTCGACGACGCAGCCCTGGAATGGTTCACTTCATACAAGAAATCCATGCTCAAACCATCATGGGATGATTTCTATGAGGACCTCATGCTCCACTTCGGAAAGTCTACATCGTCCAACCCGCGCGGGGAACTCTCCAAAATACACCGTCGAGGAATTCAAAATTGAATTTCAACGCCTTACGAACCGATGCCCAGGGGTAAGGGCCACACAGCTATCGGCCTACTTCATCAGCGGCCTCAAGGAGGAAATCAAAGCCGAACTCGACGTTCGTGGTATTGAGTCGTCAATGGACAGGCACCTCATCGTGAGACGAGCAAAACGCATCGAAGACATATTTGAGATGAACCGTAAATCGAGATACTGGGGCACCTACCAGGAACCTACCCACAACACGGCCAAGCCGACATGAACCATGGTGCCGGTCCAACGCTTGTCCAAGGAGGAGGTCGCCGACCGCCGCGCCAAGGGCCTCTGCTTCAAGTGCCCTCAAAAATTCCTCCCAGGCCATCGCTGCACCAATCCAATCCTCTACCTATGTGACACAGGGGATGAAGACAATGATTACTGGACAGGATGCTCCCTCGACTCACCACCAGCAACCCCCACACTACAACCACCAGATGAACCCCCAGAGGACACCCCAACAATATCCACCATGGCACTGATAGGATCCACAGGCAACAAAACCATCAAGCTTTGGGGGTAGGTTGCCGGCGTACAGATCCTCATACTCCTTGACTCAGGAAGTTCGAGGAATTTCATCGATCCAAAAATTTTGCCGCCCCACGCCTTAGCAACAGCCAATACCACATCTGGACCAGTCTGAGTTGCTGGCGAAGGAACCCTCCAGTATTCAGGCAAAGTCATCCAGATCCCGCTCATTCTCCAGGCATATTCAGGGGTAGCGGATTTCCTCCTACTTATGATAGGCGCGTACGACGCGGTACTAGGAGTCGAATGGCTCGAACTCCATGATCTGTCGACTTGGTCAGTTAAAAACAATACGGTGTCCTTCCCTGAGGCGTCACCGCCATTCTCCCTCTCTGGCATACCTTCATCCAAAGTAGACATCGTATCCAACGAGGCTTCAGCGCACTTGCTGCGTGATGTCTGTGATGTCCTCTTCCTCATGTCCCCAGAACCACCGGATACCAACCAGTCAGCCCCACCACCAGAAATACAACTCCTCCTATCAAGGTTCGTCGACGTGTTCACGGAACCTCGTCAGCCTCCACCTTCGAGAACACATGACCACCGCATCCCCCTCATAGATGAATCACAAACAGTGGTGGGAGCACGATACAGATACCCCCACTTCCACAAAGTCGAGCTAGAACGGCAGGTTCAAGACCTGCTGGATCAAGGCTTAATCCAACCAAGCTGCAGCCTCTTCTCATCGCCAGCCTTGCTAGTCAAAAAATCAGATGGCAGCTGGCGCCTCTGCGTCGACTACCGCGCACTCAACTCCAACACTATCAAAGATAGGTTCCCGATTCCAGCAATTGACGAACTCCTTGACGAATTGCATGACGCTACCATCTTTTCCAAGTTAGACCTCCGCTCCGGCTATCACCAGATCCTCGTTTACCTGCCTGATAGGCACAAAATAGCATTCTCCACCCACTTCGGCCACTACAAATATCTATTCATGCCCTTCGGCCTCTCCAACGCCCCCTCCACCTTCCAAAACCTCATGAACGACCTCTTCAGACCATTACTGAGGAAATTTGTCCTCGTTTTCTTTGACGATATTTTGGTTTACAGTAATTGCAGGTCAGCGCACCTACAACACCTCCAGCAAGTCCTATAGATCCTGCAGACGGCGGCACTTCACGCCAAACCATCCAAATGCCACTTTGCAGTACCAGAGATCGCCTACTTGGGGCACATTGTATAAGCCAAGGGAGTCCACGTTGATCCAAACAAACTGGCGGCCGTGGAAGAGTGGCCACAACCGAAGACCCCACACGCACTATGCGGCTTCCTTGGCCTCGCCGGATACTACAGAAAGTTCATCCGAGGATACGCGCTCCTAACAGCCCCACTCACGGCAATCCTAAAGAAAGATGCCTTCACATGGTCTCCAGAGGCATCAACAGCGTTCGAGGCTACAAAGGCGGCTCTCAGCCAGCCACCAGTGCTCGCCCTGCCCAACTACTCCAAGCCCTTTGTCATCGAATGCGACGCTTCTGGGAGAGAAATGGGAGTCGTCCTAATGCAACAAGATCACCCAATCGCATTCTTTAGCGCCATTTTTTCACCCACTCAAGCAGCTACCTCCACTTACGAAAAGGAACTCATCGCGCTAACAGCGGCCGTGGGCAAATGGCGGCAATATCTCATCGGAACTCCATTCACGATAAGGATAGATCACCATAGCTTAAAGTTCCTCCTGGAGCAACGAATTCATACACCATCTCAGCAACGCAGGCTGGTGAAGCTATTGGGATTTGACTTCACGGTGGAATTCAAATCAGGCACGGCAAACCGAGCAGCAGACACCTTGTCACAAAGGAGTGAAGACGAGCACCAGCTTCCAATCATGGCACTCACACCTGATTGGATTCCGGTCATCAAACAGGAGGCATCATCACTGGCAGACATCAAACACCTGCACAAGGAACTCAAGGTAGGCCGCCTCAAACCAGCATTTTACAAGGAGGATGACAGAATTTTGTTTTACAAAGGCCGCATATACATCAGTAAGGACTCCAGCCTACTCCCAGGCATCCTCCACGACGCCCACAATAGTCTGATTGGGCGACACGCTGGATATGACAAGACATACCAACGCATACGACGAGATTTCTACTGGTATGGAATGCGAGCCACTATCTGCAAATACATCCGCAACTGTGACTTATGCCAACACCACAAAATTGACAACACAGCCCCGGCAGGCCTCCTACAACCATTGCCCATACCAGAGGGAATTTGGGAAGATTTGTTAATGGACTTCATAGACGGCTTGCCACCAGTGAAGGGTACGTCAGTGATATTCGTGGTAGTCGATCGCCTATCAAAATACGCACATTTCACGGCCCTGCGTCATCCCTACATAGCAATGACGGTCGCCGACATATTCATCAGTAATGTCATCAAGCTCCACGGCGTCCCCAAAACCATAGTCTGTGATAGGGACCCAACGTTCCAATCCGCGTTCTTCAAAGACCTATTCAGGAAATTGGGAACAAAGCTCACCTTCTCCACGGCCTATCACCCGCAAACGGACGGCCAAACGGAAGTCGTCAACTGCGGCCTCGAAACTTACCTACGATGCTACTGCTCGGAGTGCCCCAAAGAATGGCCACGATGGCTGTCATGGGTAGAATTCAGCTACAACACCAATTAGCACTCATCCACGCACACCTCACCATTCGAAATCATCTATGGTCGACCACCGCCATCCCTGCTCCAGTAAGTGTGGGGCACCTCTCGCCTACAGGCTGTGGACGACTTACTGCGAGCACGCGGAATCCAACTGGCCCAACTGAAAGACCACCTCCGCCACGCCCAACCATGGATGAAGCAGCAAGCGAACCGCCACCACAAGGAAAAAGACTATGAGGTGGGCGACTGGGTATTCCTCAGACTCAAACCTCACCGTCAAACCTGAGTAGCAGCCCGATCAAACAACAAACTGGCACCTCGCTTCTTCGGGCCATTTCAAATTATGCAGAAGATAGGACATGTAGCTTACAAACTACAGCTGCTGGACCACTCAAAAATTCATCCGGTCTTTCATGTCAGCCTCCTTAAGAATCACATAGGTGACACACCGGCGGCAGGCCCACAATCCCTTCCAGCTTATTGGCCGATCACTCTAGCTGCCGATCGGTTCCCTGATACCATCCTTCAACGCCGTATGGTCAAGAAGGGCAACCACGCCAAAGCTGAAGTCTTAGTGTCATGGATCGACCAACCGGAATTCGACGCGTCCTGGATGTCATACGCAAAGCTCCGCCGTACCTTTCCGACATGGACTGACCACGAGGGCATGGTAGGCTCCCACACGGGGGGAGTTGATACAAGCCTAATCCAGTTGGCGAAGGACCCAACTGACACAGCCACTAATGCTCGGCCAGCCTGGGCCACCACCAGCAACAACACCGAGAATCACGCCGACTGAGTTGTAGCCGTTGGGCAGTAAAAGCAATGGTTGCCTTATGATCCCCAGGCCTGCGTGCCATTCTTATCCGCTGTACTAGTGTGACCAATATAGAGGGCACTCTATCTTTATATAGTCCAATCAATATAGAAAATGACAAGATTTTGATTGCCACTCAGAGCATCTGAGAACCTTCCTTGCCTCAGTAAGACCCGGTGACCCCGGGGAGCCCCCCCCCACCCCACCACCATCATCATCATCATCATCATCATCATCATCCTCATTATCATCATCATATCATTGTCATCATCATCTTCATCATCATCATCATGTGATGATGATGATGTGGGATGATGATGATGACGATGATGATGATCCTCTTCATGTCATCACCCTTGAAGTTAGGGTTTACTATTCACATTACTTGTCATCACCCTTAAAGTTAGGGTTTACTATTCTCATTACATGTCATCACCCTTGAATTAGGGTTTACTATTCACATTACATGAATTGAACTCATATCATCATCATGTATGAGAAAACATCACCTTTGGTGCTCTCAGGTTAGGTTAAGATTCATCAATTATCATAGTTAGGGTTTCCATGATTTCACATAGTGGATCATACCCTATTCATGCACATTCATGTATATTGAAGGTATTTTAATTGAGTTTCCACCATAATTGGTACCTTCTCTCTCCTCTAACTAGTAGATGGTGATTACACCACTCTAGATTAGGTTGGGTTAAATCCTCATTGACTAACACAAGTCAACACATCACCATCATGTGATTAGGGTTTGATTAAAACAAGGTATCACTCAATTGAACCCATTTAAGTTGAAACGAGTGTGAACCCATTTGAATTGAAACGAGTGTGAACCCATTTGAGTTGAAACGGGTGTGGACTCATTTGAGTTGAAACGGGTGTGAACCCATTTGGATTGAAATGGGTGTGGACTCGTTTGAGTTGAAATGGGTGTGAACCCATTTGGATTGAAACGGGTGTGGACTCGTTTGAGTTGAAACGGGTGTGAACCCATTTGGATTGAAACGGGTGTGGACTCGTTTGAGTTGAAACATGTGTGAACCCATTTGGATTGAAACGGGTGTGGACTCGTTTGAGTTGAAACGGGTGTGAACCCATTTGAGCCTAAACGAGTGTGGACCCGTTTGAGCCTAAACGAGTGTCAACCCATTTGAGCCTAAACGAGTGTGGACCCGTTTGAGCCTAAATGAGTGTCAACCCATTTGAGCCTAAACGAGTGTGGACCTATTTGAGCCTAAACGAGTGTCAACCCATTTGAGCCTAAACGAGTGTGGTCAGGAAAGGTGACATAAAGGTTATGATAGAATAGGATATCCTTTGTTGAAACCTTCAATTGGACCAAGCCATGTTAACCACTTACAAATTGAGTCAATTAAGATGAGCCTCAAACAATTGGACACCAATTTGACCTTCAATTGGAAGCCAATTAGAGTTAAGTCTAACTCGATTAAGGTTTCCAATCGGCTAATCATCAATTTTCAACAATGTGAATCAAATCAAGGTTAAACCTATCAATTGAACTCCAATTGGGCCCAAACTTGGCCCAAACGGTCTTGAGATCGTTTGGATGACCTCCAAATGATCTTGAGACCGTTTGCCCAAAGTTTGACCAAAAACCAAGTCGGTTGGATTAGGGTTGAACTTGAATTAGGTCTAAAATCAGCATTTTTATCGATTCAACAACTTATTACAATTGGACCCTCAACCCATCAAATTACCTCAACTTTAGACCTTCAAACGGTCTTGAGTTGTGCCCAAACGGTCTTGAGACCATTTGGAGGAACCCCCCAAACGATCTTGAGACCGTTTGGGTCCTTCAACCCAAAACTCAACAAAATCTATATATGAAAACAGCAAATTCAGCCCGATTAGGGTTAGGATGTTGAAGTGCCTTCAACTCTCAATTGGTTAAGAATTTAACTTTGATTCTTTGCAGGAAAGAAACTCAACATATTATGAAGAGGAATCTCAAACGGTCAATGCTTGGTCAACTCACTCAAACGGGTTGAACCCGTTTGCCCAAAACGTTCAAGTTAATCAGTTTGGAAAAATCAGCACTTAATTCAATTCGATTGCCTAATTGATTGGCCTTCAACCTATGATTCCTTTGGATTTAACCCCTCAAATTTGGTGGGTCATTATCCTACATGATTATGAACAGGAATCCCAAATGGTCAATGCTTGGTCAACGCCCTAAAACAGGTTGAACCCGTTTCATGTGAACCCGTTTGCCCTTCAAACGGTCTGGTCAGAGGGGGGGGGGAACAGGACCGTTTGATAAAGTAACTTTGGTAATCACACCCACCTTCTTCAACCTCTGTCAAGGTCGGTTATTCCACCATTTTACTTGCAAAGTGCAAGGAAGAAGTGGGGTAGAAGAAGAACTAAGTACTAGAATTGCAAGAACAAAACATGCATATAAAGTGTAGAGTTTAGAATTATAAAACCCACCTTAAACGATGTTCTTGGAGCTCCAAGCTTCCAGGCTTCAAGCCTCTAATGGCGTCTTGAACTCCACAACTTGGTCAAGTGTGATTCCTCCAAAGAAAGGTAGAAATGGATGGCTAGAACAAGAAAACTAAGTGAGTTATCCACAAAACCAAGCTTGCATGATGAATTCACCCAAGAATCTGAGCTTGAAGATGGTTCTTCTCACCTTAGAACTACTTGGTCACCTCCCTGAGATCCAGAGCTTGCCTTAGACATTTTGAGAAAGAAGAGAAGTGAAGAGAAATGAAGGATCATTCACTTGGTTTACAAGGAAAAAGGGCTTATATACTTTAGGCTATTTTACACCATAAGGACCTCTAAAGCATGGGATTTTCATCTAAATCCCTCCTTGCTTCTTAGGCACGTCCAACCCATCTAAACTTAAACCAAGTTCATCAAAGCTCAAGATTTAAGGGTAGAAAAGATCAACTTTCAACTAGGGTACACATATGAAGGTCTTCATACACATACATGGTGAACTTTATGCACAAAGATTACTTTTCTTATCTGATTATTTATTGGTGCATCTCTTTCATCATTTCTAATCTAAATGATGCCAAGAGTCATATAAGATGCTCTAGAAGGTGTACTTTACAAGTTTCACCCATAATTTGGGTAAATTGCACTTTACTCCAAATTAGGGTTTTTAAGCACCAGGATCATTCCACAAGCTGCATCTGAATGCCCAAGCTTGAAAAATCCATCATGCCTCATCAGATTCACTCTTATGATGTTTCATCATCAAGGGTACATCTTAACCTGTGAACTCTGCAAGTTAAACCTCTTAACTGGATAATTGCACATAGGTCCCTACATTGCAAAACAATACTACAACATTGTTCCTAGGGGACAAGAATGGAAACATATGTTCCTTAGGAGCTTTTATTACCTGCTAAAAGATAATTACAAGTGTTTAATTACATATTTAGGAAAAACTTCTAGGGTTAGGTTATAACTCAGGTCAGGGATGTTACAAATTATGAACCCCTAACAAGGATTTCGTCCTCGAAATCCCAGGGAAAGGAAAAACAGATTGATCATCATGATGATATTATGGGTTTGTAATTTGTACAAAGTCCCTTTTGTTAGTTACTTCTTATCACTGTTTATGCTTGTATAAAGCATAAACCCCTAACATAAGGTGTCCATACTTTTTGAAAGGAAAAAGCATAAAAGAACATTCTTCCAATATTACTCAAGAATGCTTACCATCAGAGGAACATACATACCTTAACACAGATATTTACTCAGTATATTGTCTCAAAGGCTTCACTGAAGGAGTTCATTGAGTATGCTTACTAAGTAGTTACTGAGGAAATTCACCAAGTATATTCACTATGTTTGTTCTCTAAGTATTAACTGAGTATATTCACTAAGCATTCACTGAGTATGTTCACTGAGCATATTCACTAAGTATTCACTGAGTATATTCACTGAGCATATTCACTAAGTATTCACTGAGTATATTCACTAAGCATATTCACTAAGTATTCACTAAGTATATTCACTAAGTATTCACTGAGTATATTCACCAAGTATTCACTGAGTATATTCACTGAGCATATTCACTAAGTATTCACTGAGTATATTCACTAAGCATATTCACTAAGTATTCACTGAGTATATTCACTAAGTATTCACTGAGTATATTCACTAAGTATTCACTGAGTATATTCACTGAGCATATTCACTAAGTATTCACTGAGTATATTCACTAAGCATATTCACTAAGTATTCACTGAGTATATTCCTTATTTAATTTTTCCTTATACTCTCTAGATTGTTATAGAATAATTACCTGATTAGAGTAATCAAAAGATAACAATCTAGGAGTTTCATACTTGCCTTATCTACAATAACTATATACCTGGCCAGGGTATATAAGTATTGAGATTAGGTAGTATGTATTTTACTTATCAACATATTCCTCGTTCTTCATATCATTATACACACAGAATTTACCATACTAGATTATTCTTCAGGTATCACATCTATATTTCATCCTTTTCATACACAGTTAAGGGAGATTATAAATTTTTTAAAGAATATTGAGTAAGATACAAGTTCTTATCTCCCTTGTGTTCTTCCAGGACCTAGTCAAGGAATTCAGAAGCAGCAAAATTACATATTTTTAACACATAGAATCCTGATATGTAATATTAAAACAAAACTTATTTCATCTGACATGTATGGGACATTTGTCCACGTCCTCTATTATTATAGAGCCTCCCTTGTGAGCCTTGCAGACTCTGTCCTTGGGGATGAGTCATTATTGTATTCCTGTCTGGACAATCCCTTGCCAGGTGTCCCGACTGTCTACATAGGTAACAGATCCTGGGTGCAAAATGTCTATACGATCCAGTTACCGATGTTGATGCTATGTCGGAGGGTCCTCTTGGAATACTACTATGATCCCTACTTCCACTTGACACCCATTGTGTCTGGGTAGGAAATCCTGACAAAGCTGATGGTGTAGAAAATCTTGGTTTCTTAAAACTTTTAGGCCCTTGTTCTTGAGGCTGGGTGTACATCTTCTTACTACTTGTCTGTTGTTTCATGGTTTCTGACCTCTCTATCCTTTTTACTGACTCCATAAAGGTGGCAAACCTTTCTCTATTCTCTAGAGCAGACACAGGAGTGGCTAGTTCAGATTTCAAACTCTTTTCAAAACGTCGAATTCTTTCTTCATCGGTAACTGCCATTTGTGGACAAAACCGTAGTAACTCCATGAACTTAGCTTCATACTCGCTAACGTTCATGTGTCCTTGTGTGATCTTCTCAAATTGAGAGATCTTCTCATCTAGATATGTCTTAGGGAAGTATCTATTGACGAATTCTCGTCGGAAAACCTCCCATCCTATTTCTTCGCCTGGTCTTTTATCCTCCTCTATCATCCACCAATTACCAGCACTCCCTTTTAGGAGGTATACCGCATGTTTTACCTTTTCAGCTTCAGGAATATCAAGGATCCTGAAAGCCTTTTCCAGCTCTGTCAACCATAGATCAGCATCTGTTGCATCAGATGTACCAGCATAGTCTATGGCTCCCACCCGGCGAAGTCTCTCGAAAGTCTTGCCAGCTCCATAACCTTCCTGATGGGCTGGTACCCTAGGTGCAGATGGTGGCACCCTATCTGCTATGTGTGTTATGGCTGTCAGAAACTTATCAAATAAGGCATGGACAGCTGGGTTTTCTATTTCAGCTGGGTCAAACTGGGGTGGCTCCCTGGGTTGCTCAGGTAAGGGTTGCTCCATTTCTGGGTGCCTTGCACCTCCCTGTGGTGCAGCAACACTACTTTCCGCCACGTACTCTTCATGTGGCTCAGACATCCTTATATATCTTCTCCTCCTGAGGAGCAGAAGGTTCTATTAGATAAGGAAGGAACACTAAGGATAGACTTGACATCCTAAGTCCTATGTCTCTGTAGACTCAGCAAACCTAGAGCTCTGATACCACTAATTGTGGGCTCTGATCTCCAAAGTCCGAGATGAACACATGAACTTCGAAGTAAACATAGCGGAAGCGATTCGTTTAGCAGCAGAATACCAAAAATCGGCGGAAAATAAAACTTTTTGAGATAAGACATTGAAACCATAAAAACTCCTTTCATAGATTCAAGATAAACTGTTTACATCTCTGTTAATTACTTCTTGAGTAATTATACACAGCATGCTACAAAATCTCAAGAGACGAATCAAAACTTAGACCATGACTCCAAGGACCTGAGAGTATAGAGGACGCATAGGACTGACTATCTATCTATATAACTCAGCAGTCTGAATCTCCACCTGAGATTTACTGCTGCTCTGGGTGCTGCTGCTGCTGATACTGGTCACTTGGAGATTGGTCCCTTCGTCCTCGGCGACCACCTAAAAAGTTGAAATCTACGGGGTGAGACAATTTTAAATAATTGTCCCAGCGGGAGTTATAACCCTTCGCCAGAAACATGATTATTACAGAATAAGAGAATAACAGTACACAAAGAAGTCATATATATTTTCTTAAAAAGGAGGATCGAACCAAAAGCATGATGTAATCAATATCCCAGTAAGGATGAGAGAGAAACTCATACTTTATGTTGATAATCATTTAATGATAAATGATGAGAACATATAAGTATGATTGCATACTTATGATATCAATATATGCTCCTAGATGTGTGGAGCAATGAATTAGGGTTTGAATTGGTAATATGAACTTAAAACCCTATTCAGCTATAAAGAGAAACCCTAAACCTAATAATGGGAATGTTGTACTTCTCTTATTGATTAAGCCTTGTGAAGCATGCTAAATACTTATATAATAAGTATAAGGTTTATGTGGCCTTGTGAGCCATGTGAACAGTTGTTGCCTAGTGAGAGGTGACAAGATGTTTAATGGCCTTGTGAGCCATGTGAACAGTTGTTGCCTAGAGAGAGGTGACAAGATGTTTAATGGCCTTGTGAGCCATGTGAATAGTTGTTGCCTAGTGAGAGGTGACAAGATGTTAATGGCATTGTGAGACATGTGAATAGTTGTTGCCAAGTGAGAGGTGACAAGATGTTTAATGGCCTTGTGAGCCATGTGAATAGTTGTTTCCTAGTGAGAGGTGACAAGATGTTTAATGGCCTTGTGAGCCATGTGAATAGTTGTTGCCTAGTGAAAGGTGACAATATGCTTAATCAAACCATGTGAGCTATGTGAAATACTTTTACAACAAGTGAAATGAATACCTTGGTCTGAGGACCTAGAGGTAATGGTTACATGTTACAGAGGTAGCAAAGCTATGTGGGGGTCTAAGGGTTTGAATACCCAGATCCAGTAATCATGATAATGATGATGTGAAGGAATGAGAATTCCCAGTAATGTGATAAGGGACTGAGATCCCAAGTATCATGTGTCTTAAAGATTTGAAAAGTACTTGATAGATGTGTTACACCTTTCTTTGTAGAATTTATTGTGATTAATAATGATAACGTGTTTGATCCTAAAAGAATGATGTAATGCATGTAATATATCATTGGAAACCATAAAATGTTGCCCTGGCCATAGATCCATCAGCGTTAGAATTTGCTGAATGGTGAAATGGGTTTCCCGCGGCATAACCCGGAGTGCATATTTTTTAATATGTGGGGGTGTAAGTACGGATGGCCAGATGTGAGTTGATCCCCTTATGAACTCGAAATAAATGTCTCAATTGAGCACGGTGAACTGGCCTGTGGCTCAGAGTATGGCTGTGTGACCATAACTGAGTAATTTCATAACTGGGGACGGTTGTTAGTAAATGTTCCACTAAGAGAGTACATGTTGACGTAGTAACTCTGAGTGAAGATGCCTAGTACTCTGGCACACTCCATTTGCAGCTAACACGAGATGTCCTGCCAGCAGATGACACGAGATGTCCTACTGAATCTGTGTGGTCTCGTACTGACCGAGACAGGTGAGATCTTAGCAGATGGCTCTTCCATTGACCTTGTATGGTACCGGCTTGTGAGAAGTTTGTGGTCGGTTGGAGATGAATGGGGTATACTTCATCTCCTCAGGGCATAAGTGTGATTGTAAAATATGATCAGCCATGTAGCATATTTGCTTAAGGATCGAATACGAAAAACAAATTTTGATGCGTAATTCAGTTATATGTCTTAGTTGATAGATGTTATTTATGTTTCTTTACATTCCTTGTAAAGTAGATAGATGGTTTATTATTCTACCATGGGTAGATGCATCATTCTCTTAAGTAAAGAGATTACTTTATTCTATTCATACAATGAATAGTCCTGCATGTTAATATAAAAGAACCCCTGCTCAGTTTTATAATGTTTATCTGCAATAATAATATGTTCGGAAGAGAGTTATATCTCTCGCTGGGACAATTGTCTCACCTCGTGGGATCCAAAATTTTTAGGTGGACAAGCACGAAGCGGTGGAGACCTTTCTGCAAAGGAGGAACAACAGTTGTGGCAGTAGTAACAGCTCAGGTTGAGTGTATTGTCTGTCGTGTCTTGTAGATAGAAGTCCTATGTGTCGTCTCTATACTCTCAGGTCCTTGGAGTTGGTTCGTAATGATTTCATGAACAATATGAGATTTTGGCTTGTAAGCCTCGAGGTTTTAGGTTGCTCCAGTATGTGTTTTGATAGAGCAACTGTTATATGTTGTCCTCGAGATGAGATGAAACAATGTTATACAATGTAAATCATGTTACGTATGAGTTTTGGATCTTTCAGTAAGAGTTATCTAGAAGAGGATCTTCTTGCAAAATGGTTTTAAATTTTAGTGATTTTTTTTATCCGTTGTTTATGGTAATTCTACATATTTAGTAATGATTTGGTTGTCGATTTGATGACGGTCGTTACAAGTTCGGTATCAGAGCTTAAGGTTCATTGAGTCTACAGAGACATTGGACTAAGGTGTTGAGTCTGTTCTAGTGTCCTCCAGTATATCTTATAGCAACTTCTTCTTATGCAGAAGGTAGAGTAAAGCTTAAAGATGTCTGGAGAAAACAAGGAGTACATTGCTGAAAGCAATGCTGCTACACCAAGAAAAGGTGCAAGGGATCAGGTGAGAGAAGAACCCCAAGATGATCCATCTATGATAAGGGATCCTTCTTTTGATACCATTGTTGGGCAGGTTAGGATAGTAGTGATGTGTATAGTGGACTAGGTATTAGTAACGCAACCTAGATTACTAGCCCCCAATGATGAAATTTTGGGCTCTAGCAGGATTCCTGATCAACATCAATATGTTGGAGCAACAGAAAATGTTGAAAGAATTAGGTTACAACCCAAAATCAGAGTTTGCTACAGGTGTAGGAAACCATGACATCTCATAAAGGACTGTCCAGGAAAGGATAATGAGGTAGGGATTAAGAAAAGACCTATCCAAACTCGGGAGTAGAGGCCTAGTAGTTCTAAAAAGGGGAAGTTTTTGGTACCACCAGTGCAACCAATGTCTAATACACCAGGGCAGTGGCTACCAAGAAAGGATAAAAAACTTGATGTTCCACCACTTAGAACTCTTGATTTGGCCTCTACATCGGTTATAAGGCCGACAAGGCCAGGGCATGCTTATAAGATGTGTTATAAGTGCAAATAGATTGGGCATATTAAATCCTTTTGTCCAAAAAGGAAGGAGGAAATGACCCAACTATTGAGGCAGAGTCAGCAAGACTCTCAAAGGCAATGGTCTAGCAGTGGCACATGAGGATGTAGACAGACGTCCTAAGCAGGTCCATCAGCACCGAGCAATAGAGCATGATGTTGGGATCAAGCAACGACAAGATTCTATGAAAAGAATCAGCCTTAGGCAGTAAACAATCCACGAATTGAGATAGGTCAGATGAGATAGTGTCATTCTGATATGTCATTTCATGATTCTATTTGTTAAATATAAGAAAAGTAGTTGTTATTGAGCTTCCTTTGACTAGTCCTATGAGGACACAAGGAAAATGAGGACTTACATTTTGCTCAGTAATCTTTTAAATGCTTTACAATTTCTTTTATCTGTGTGAAAGAGGATAAGGTATATAAGTAATGACTGGAGAAAATCCAGGGATGCTAAGTCCTATGTTCTTGATGATATGAAAAGTAAGGAATATTATAGTAAACAAAGTGCATACTATCTAATCTCAGTACTTGTATACATTGGCCAGGTATTCAACTATTGAAGATAAGGTAAGTATGGAACTCTTAGATTGTTATCTTTCTGATTACTCTGATCAAGTAGTCATTCTGAGACAATCTAGTGAGTATAATGAAACTGGAATTATGGTATGGATATTTGTATCACATCCTAAGTGCAATAAAATGGAATTTGAGATGACCTCAGATCAATTTGTGTGTATGAGGAAGTAAAGAGTATAATCCTCATGATAAGAGAATGAGAATAAGGGAGATGATCCCTATTTGATAAAGTCTGTGTGAATAGTAAAGATCTTTTCCCATAATGTGGAAATGGGGGATGTGATAAAATCATGAAATGTTCATGAACATGTTAGCCAATAATAAAGAAAGGGGTGATGATATGTAATCATCCGCATAATTCCTATGCAAATGGCAAGGAAATTGAGATGCAACAAGTGTAATTGACTCATGAACAAGGGAAAGTTCATGTAATAATCTTAGGAGATGATTATGTCTTCTCTTTGATGAACAACCATGGGTAATGATGCGGTGATGAAAGGAATATGTTTCTTTGTGTTCTTTCATTTTAGGAACATGGCAATCAAGTGAGTCTGAGGACACTTGATGTGCATGAGTCAGAAGTGATATGTTGATGGATACTTAGAAAAGTATCAAATTGTCTTGGACTTTGGTTCCAAGATAAAGATATGTGTAATAGGTAATGTCCCAAGATGAAAGAAAGACACTTTTGTATGTATGGATTTGGTATTAACAATAGAGAGATGGAAATGATAAGAATGTGATGTGTTTTTGACACATGTGAAGGATACCAAGGTAAGGGATTCTGGTATCCAAGATGTGCCAGGTGGTATGGGAAAGTGAGGATATGACTCCTGATAAGATGAATAATGTTTGGGTATTTAGGAGGGCCAACCTTGAGATAAATCTAGTATGGAAATCATATGTTAGGGGTTTATGCTCTGCATAAACACAACGTTGATAAGGATGTATTAATTAAAGGAACAATTGTAGAATCATTTTGAGAGGAAGCTTATCAAAGCTAAAAATAATTCCTTAATGTATCCCTATCTAGATCTGTTGAGGCAGTCTATTCATAACATCTAGAGGTATCTCTGAGACAAGTTCTTCTCTAGTAAGTGACTTTTCCTTATGAAAATAGAATGAATAATTAGGAAGATAGTTGATACAAATCATAAGAAAGTTTTGTGTTGTGATAACACATTAGAGTGGCACTAAAGATGTATGATAAGACGTAGTCCCAAGTGGGTGACAAAACGTAACCCTGATCTCTCCTTGAAAGTGAAATGCTAAACTAAGTGAGGAGTATGGAAGACTCCCTAGAATCTTGTCACATAAAAGATGTGAGTCAATAAGGTTTGACACTTGAATTATTCATAGTACTTCTCAGACTTAGAAAGTGTTACTTGACATAGAGTTGACTTCACAGTCAGTAATGGATAGAACAGTTGAGTATGTGTCATGTGTGACAGATCTTATGATGATCCTTTATGAAAGGACTTTGTGCTGGTTGAAGTTCTTTGACATCTCCATGACATCAAGATGTTATGTGGAGATTTGATGATATGATGCATGAACAACAATTATTTTCCTTCATCTGGGATTTTGGGGATGAAATCCTTGTTAGGGGTTTACAATTGTAACACCCTTGACCTGGGTTATGGCTTAACCCTAGGATTTTTGCTTAAGTAAGTTACTTACAAACTGATTCTAATCTTTTGAAAAGTAATTAAGGCTTCTTGTGAACTTTATTGCCAAGTTTGAGCTTAATTGCAAACTATTTAGGCATTAATTGATAGTATGAGTGAAATGAGCAATTTACCCAAGATGAGGGGTTACATTGCAAAATGTCACATGTTGAATGTGTCCTAAGTGTTTTAATATCATAAGAAAGAGAATGATGTTAAGTGGTGGCTTGTGGAAAGCCTAAATCCCAAGTTATAACTTGTTTGAACAATGTTAGTACTTTGTGCACCAATTTTGGTACAATTTGTAATTTACCTAATAATTGGGGTTGGAATGCAAATTACCACCTCGAGAGTGTCCCTACTCCCTCTATGTAACTTTTAGAGGAAAGAGAAATAAGGAGACACTATGTTTGAATCACCTTTGAATGATGATATTCTTCGTGATGAATAGACCAGGGAAGAGTTGAAGGAGAAGCCTTATATGTGATGTATCAGGTTGTAGGTTTGACATAGGAGTCCTATCGGCCAAGGAGCCATGATAGAGGCCTCTTATCAGTTTTTTGAGCCTTGTAAAAGGCCATGACAGTCAAAGCACTTCAAGAAGGTGGTCCATGATGGGTTGCAAATCCCCTTGCATAAAGTGTATCGAGTTGTCTTGTTGATGAGATAAAGATGAGGAAACTTATCCAAGAAGATAAAGGATGGCCGAAATATCTTTCCTATCTTATCTTCAAGACTCTTGCATGGAAAGATATAGATGTATGCATGAATGGCCATGTGTCAACCATGCATGGCCACATGTCATCTAGTAGCTTGAGGTGAAGACACCTCTTATACACTTTATCTCATGAAACCAAGTATATATACTTCACCTTTCACCAACTTATGAAAGTTTACGATCCTCACAACCATATCCCTTGGAGATATCGTGCAAATCCCCTTAGGTGTTGTGCAAAATAGCTCAAGGAACAAGGAGAGATCGAGCACCAAGCTTTAGGTAAGGCTTTGGTCATCTTCAACCTTGGTTGAAGTAGGATATCGAGTTATGAATATTCCTTTATTTCCTTCTTCACCAAGTGTTTAACTATGGTGATTTCTTGTCTATGGAAGAGTTTTGAACGAGCCTTGGACCTTGGAGAAGTTCATCTTCAACCTCAGAACGTGAAGCCTTGGAGCTTTGAGCTTTGAAGTTGTTCATAAGGTGGGTTATATAGCTTGAACTCAATCATATTATTATTTTTCACCTAACTTGCTATATTTAATGATCTACTTTTCATTCCAAGATCTTCTTGAATAGTTGATGGAATTATGAGTTCTAGTAGTTGTTTAGACCTGTTTCGATGGACTATAACAGTTAGAATGAAGTTCTAGAGATTGAAGAAGATGGTATCACTTTATAAAGTGATATCGGGTTCAAGTACACACACTGGTACCTCTAACCCGATATGGGTATGTGCAAACATCTCTTGCATGATATGCTTAGAAAGTTATATCTCCTTACACGATATGGAGATAAAGTTCACACCTTAAAAATGATATGGTATTAACCATACACCCTTTGCACCATAGGAAGGCAAGAAAGGTTTCCATGCACGATATAGTGTCAAGTATGCACTTCAAAGAAATTGATTTGTTAAAACCCTAGTTTGGGTAACCTGATATGATTAAGTTAAGCAAGTACCTCTTGCATGATATAATCATGTGAGTACACACATTGTACATGATATAATCATGTCAGTACACACATTGTACATGATATCATGAAGCACACATCTGGTGCACGATATGGTTGATGAAGTATACACATATGCACAATATAAGACATAGAAACAAATACATGGTATAACATGATATGGTTGAAATACCTTAACCTGATATGAAACCTGAGATGGGGGTTAACCCGATATGGGGATGGAGGATACTTCATACACAATATGAGCCATGCCCTTTGCACTATATGGGAGATACCCACTTACCCCTTATACACAATACAGGTCTAAGACTACACCTCTTGCACGATAGAGAGATAGTGAACACTCTAAACAATATAGAGTTGAATAACCCTAAGTGATGGGTAAGATGATACAAGTGGTGAGTGATACCACATAGATGATATGAATGATATCCCTTGAATAATAGGAATAGAACCTACTCCTACCTTGTGAATGATATGAGGTTCAATTCATACTTCATGCACGATATGGCATAATCTACCCAATTTGATGGAAAACCCTAGATGATGTACTGAAAACTGATATACCCTACCCTTTGTGTAATGGATTGTCGTATGAGAATTCAATTAGACACCTAGCTTGCCATGTAACTATATGATAAGGTTGATCCTTGAAGGTATAAAGAGGTTATGAACCTAAGGGTCTACCAAACATGGTAACCCGATATCTTACCCAACATGGAGACCCGATATGATAATCCTGAATGGGAAACGGATATGGTATTTTGTATATATACCACTCAAATGATTCATGATGAGGCATATGCTCTATGCCCGATATGGTGCACACCTTGTGCACGATATGGTATCAAGCACATAGCTTATACACGATATGGTATCAAGCACATAGCTTATACCCGGTATGGGGTCAAGCACCTAGCTTATACCCGATATGAAGTTATCTTGAAATGATAAGAACTAAGTGATAGTCATATTGAAATGGGTACATGATATGATGATTAGGGGATACACCCTGAAACATGACATGGTGATGTGATTATCTCACATGTACAATATGGATACACAACATGAAGTAAAGAATGTAGCTTAAAGCATGATATGATAATATACACACATCTTAATACCCAATAGGGTAGAGACACTTCAATCATATGTGATTGATTGAGTGACATATGGTGCATGTTGAATTAATTGGAATATAAAAGATTATGTGAATTGTTAATGATGAACTAATATTCCTCAAAAAGGAGGATTGAACCAAAAGCATGATGTAATCAATATCCTAGTAAGGATGAGAGAGAAACTCATACTTTATGTTGATAATCATTTAATGATAAATGATGAGAACAGATAAGTATGATTGCATACTTATGATATCAATATATACTCCTAGATGTGTTGTGCAATGAATTAGGGTTTGAATTGGTAATATGAACTTGAAACCCTATTCAACTATGAAGAGAAACCCTAAACCTAATAATGGGAAGGTTGTACTTCTCTTATTGATTAAGCCTTATGAAGCATGCTAAATACTTATATAATAAGTACAAGGTTTATGTGGCCTTGTGAGCCATGTGATTAGTTGTTACCTAGTGAGACAAGATGTTTAATGGACTTGTGGGCCATGTGAATAGTTGTTGCCTAGTGAGAGGTGAGAAGATGTTTAATGACCTTGTGATCCATGTGAATAGTTGTTGCTTAGTGAGAGGTGACAAGATGTTAATGGCCTTGTGAGCCATGTGAATAGTTGTTGCCTAGTGAGAGGTGACAAGATGTTTAATGGCCTTGTGAGCCATGTGAATAGTTGTTGCCTAGTGAAAGGTGACAAGATGCTTAATCAAACCATGTGAGCTATGTAAAATACTTGTACAACAAGTGAAATGAATACCTTAGTCTGAGGACCTAGTGGTAATGGTTACCTGTTATAGAGGTAGCAATGCTATGTGGTGATCTAAGGGTTTGAATACCCAGATCCAATAATCATGATAATGATGATGTGAAGGAATGAGAATTCCCAGTAATGTGATAAGGATGGAGATCCCAAGTATCATGTGTCTTAAATATTTAAAAAGTACTTGATAGATGTATTACACCTTTCTTTGTAGAATTTGTTGTGATTAATAATGATAACTTGTTTGATGCTAAAAGAATATTGTAATGCACGTAATATATCATTAGAAACCATAAAATGTTGCCTTAACCATAGATCCATCAGCGTCAGAATTTGCTGAATGGTGAAACTGGTTTCCCGCGGCATAACCCGGAGTGCATATTTTTTAATATGTGGGGGTGTAAGTACGGACGGCCAGATGTGAGCCGATCCCCTTACGAACTTGAAATAAATGTTTCAATTGAGCACTGTGACTGGCATGTGGCTCAGAGTATGGTTGTGTGACCATAACTCAGTAATTTCATAACTAGGGACGGTTGTTAGTAGATGTTCTCCTAAGAGAGTACATGCTGACGCAGTAACTCTGAGTGAAGATGCCTAGTACCCTGGCACCCTCCATTTGCAGCTGACACGAGATGTCCTGCTAGTAGATGACATGAGATGTCCTGCTGAATCTGTGTGGTCTCGTACTGACCGAGACAGGTGAGGTCTTGGCAGCCATCTCTTCCATTGACCATGTATGGTGCTGACTTGTGAGAAGTTTGTTGTTGGTTGGAGATGAACGGGGTATACTTCATCTCCTCAGGGCATAAGTGTGATTGTAAAATATGATCAGCCGTGTAGCATATTTGCTTAAGGATTGAATACGAAAAACATTGTTTGATGCGCAATTCAGTTATACATCTTAGTTGATAGATGTTATTTATGTTTCTTTACATTCCTTATAAAGTAGATAGATGGTTTATTATTCTACCATGGGTAGATTCATCATTTTCTTAAGTAAAGAGATTACTATATTCAGTTCATACAATGAATAGTCCTGCCTGTTAATATAAAAAAAACCCTGCTCAATTTTATAATGTTTATCTACAATAATAATATGGTCGACAGAGAGTTATATCTCTCACTGGGACAATTGTCTCACCCTGTGGGATCCAAAAATTTTAGGTGGACGAGCACGAAGTGGTGGAGACCTTTCTGCATAGGAGGAACAACAGTTGGGGCAGAAGTAATAGCTCAGGTTGAGTGTACTGTCTTTCGTGTCTTGTAGATAGAAGTCCTATGTGTCATCTCTGTACTCTAAAGTCCTTAGAGTCGGTTCGTAATGGTTTCATGAACAATCTGAGATTTTGGCTTGTATGCCTCGAGGTTTTAGGTTGCTCCAATATGTGTTTTGATAGAGCAACTATTATATGTTGTCCTCGAGATGAGATGAAACAATGTTATACAATGTAAATCATGTTACGTATGAGTTTTGGATCTTTCGGTAAGAGTTATATGGAAGAGGATCTTCTTGCAAAATGGTTTTAAATTTTAGTGATTTTTGTTAATCTGATGTTTATGGTAATTCTTCATATTTAGTAATGATTTGGTTGTCAGTTTGATGACGGTCGTTACAGTAATGGTATGCACTTACAACCCTAATCAGTTAGATTGAGAAATCCTAACCCTAATAATGGGAAGGATGTATTTCTCTTATATCACATAGTGATGATGTGAATTTGAAACCCTATTTTTTTAAAATAGGCAATCCTAACCCAAATAATGGGAAGGGTGTATTTCTCTTGAATTGCATAGTGATGTCATATACTGTTAGAGGTTTTATCATGAAGTGCAAACTATTCAAGAATCACGAGATGATGAGCATATCTAGGTATGAACTATGATGTTTTATATGATACAGATTTGAATAAGCCTTGTGAGCCATGTTAAATATACGTACAACAGTCTGATATTTTAAAAGATAGTTGTTGCCTAGTGAGAGGTGACAAGATGTTTCATAAACCATGTGAGATATGTGAAATATTTGTACAACAAGTACGATGAATACCTTGGTTTGAGGACCTAGAGGTAATAGTTACATGTTACAAAGGTAACAATGCTCAGTGAGGACCTAAGGGTTTGAATACCCAGATCTAGTAATCATGATGGTGATTAAGGGATGAGAATTCCCAATGATGTGATAAGGGACTGAGATCCCAAGTGTTATACATTCAAAGTGTTCCAAAGATTATAAAATTACTACACCTTTCTTTATAGCATCTGTTATAATTCATGTTTGAAACTTGGTTGATGCTAGAAGATACTATAATCCACCAAATTAATCAAGTGGAATCTCATCATGTAGTTTCCCTGACCATAGATGGAGTATATCCATACGTCCGATGAATAATCGATGTCGCAACTTTCTTATTTATCACGGGATGATGTGAATCTCCTGACCAAATGAGGAATTGATGTGTAAATTCTTCTTCATTCTATGTGGATCGGGATTGAAGTATAAAATATCCTGCACAGGTGAGGAATTGATGAATTATCTTCCTTATCCTTATAATCCAAGAAAGCTAAGTGGTCTTCTCCCGAAGAGAGTGCATGCTACAGATGTAACTCTATAGCAAAGATGCCACTATAACCCGACATGCTATTTGTAGTTGACATGAGATGTCTTGCCAGCAGCTCACACGAGTTGTCCTACTAAGTTGTCTTGTACTGACTGAGATGGGTGAGGTCTTGATAGTCGGCTCTACCATTGACCTTGTATGGTACCGATTGGAACTTAGTTGTGGTAGGTTGGAGTATGAACAGTATTATACTTCATCTCCTCAGGGCATAAGTGTGATTGTAATATGTAATCAACCGTGTAGCGTATTTGCTTAAGGGTCGAATATGGAAGACATTGGTTGATGTACACTTCTTTTATACATCTTAATTAGATAGATGTTATACATGTTTCTTTATATTCCTTGTAAAGTGAATAGATGATTTATTGCTCTACTTTATACATATGCATTATTTTAAGAAAAAAGATTACTATGTTCTGCTTATAACAATGATTAATCCTGCTTGTTAATATAAAAGAACATCTGCTCAGTTTTATACTGTCTACTTGTGATAATAATATTGTTGGCATAGAGTTATATCTCTCACTGGGACAATTGTATCACCCCATGGGATCCACAATTTTTAGTTGGACGTGCAGAAGGAGGTAGAAACTATTCTGTAGAGGGAGAACAACAACAACTGGGGCAATGGTAATATCTCAGGTTGAGTGTATTGTCTGTCGTGTCTTGTAGATAGAAGTCCTATGTGTCGTCTCTGTACTCTCAGGTCTTGGAGTCAGTACGTAATGGTTTTATGAACGATCTGAGATTTTGGCTTGTAAGCCTTGAGGTTTTATGTTGCTTATGTATAGGTTTTGGTAAAGCAACTACTATGTGTTGTCCTCAAGATGAGATGATACAGTGTATGTACAATGTGAACCATGATATGTATAAAGTTTTGGATCTTTCAGTAAGAGTTTCCTGGAAGAGGATCTCTTTGCAAAATAGTTTTAAATTTTTAGTTATTTTGTTAATCCGCTTCTTATGGTTATTCTACAATTATTACTAGTGATGACTTGATTTGATGTCAGGTCGTCATAAAGTTTTGGTATCAGAGCCTAAGGTTCACTGAGTCTATAGAGACATAGGACTAAGGTGTTGAGTCTGTTCTAGTGTCCTCCAGTATATCTTATAGTGACTTCTGCTTATGCAGAAGATAGAGTAAAGCTTAAAGATGTCTGGAGAACATGAGGAACACATTGTTGTGAGCAATGTTGTTGCACCAGGAGAAGGTGCAAGGGATCAGGTGAGAGAAGGATGACTTCCTGAGAATCCCCAGGATGATCTAGCCATGATAGAAAATCCTACTTTTAATGCTCTCACTGGACTGGTTATGACAGCATTAGTGCGTGTCAAGGATAATATACAAGCAATACAACCTAGATTATCGGTTCCCAATGATGAAATTTTGGGCTCTAGCATGATTTTTTATCAACATAGTTATGTTAGAACAATTGAAAATGTTGAAAGGATTAGGATACGACATGGAATCAGAGTCTGCTACAAGTGTAGGCAAGAAGGACATTTTATAAAAGACTGTCCCGTAAAGGATAATGAGGTAGAAATTAAGAAAAGAACTATCCAAACTCGGGAACAGATGTCTAGTAGCTCCAAAAAGGGGAAGTTTTTGGTGCCACCAATGCAACAAACAGCTAATGCACCAGGGCAGTGGCTACCAAGAAATGGAAATGGACCTATTGTTCCACCAGTTAGAACTCATAATTTAGCTTCGACATCAGTAACAAGGTCAACAAGACCAGGGTGTGCATATAAGACATGTTTTGGTTGTGGACAGGTTGGGCATATTATACCCTTTTATCCAAAAAGAAAGGATGAAATGACTCAACCATCAAGACAGAGTCAACAAGGCTCTCAAAGGCAATAGTTTAGAAGTGACACATGAGGACATGGACAGCGTCCCAAGAAGGTCCATCTGCACTAAACAATAGAGCACGACGTTGGAAACAGGCAACGACAAGATTCTATGCAAAGAATCAGCCTGAGACAGTAATCGATCCACGAGTTGAGACAGGTCAGATGAAATTGTGTCATTCTAATATGTCTTCTCCTAATTCTATCTATTAGTTATAAGAATGTAGTTGTAGTTGAGCTTCCTTTGATTAGTCCTATGAGGACATAAGGAAGATGAGAACTTACATTTTGTCCAGTAATCTTTAAAATGTTTTATAATTCCTTTTATCTGCATAAAAGAGGATGAGATGTAAAAGTGATGCCTGGATAAAATCCAGGGATATTAAGTCCTATGATTTGGATGATGTAAAAAGTAAGGTATAGGATACAAACAAGGTGCATACTACCTAATCTCAGTACTTGTATACCCTGGCCAGGTATTCAACTATTGAAGATGAGGTAAGTATAAGACTCTTAGATTGTTATCTTTCTGAATACTCTGATCAAGTAGTCATTTTGAGACAATCCAGAGAGCATAATGAAACTAAAAATATGGCATAGATATTTCTATCCCACCCTAACTATAATGAAATAGAAACTGAGTTTATCTCAAACTGGTCTGTGTATGAGGAAGTAAAAAGTACAATCCTCTTGATAAGACAAAGGAAACAAGGGAGATGATCCATGTTCGATAAAGAAGTGTGAAAATTAAAGATCTTTTCTATGATGTGGAAATAAATAAAGTCAGAAAATGACTCGTGAATAGTTGAAAGTTCATGCAATAATCAAAGAAGGTGATAATCTCTTTTCTTTGATAAACAACCCTGGATAATGATGGGGCAATATAAAGGAATATGTTTCCTTATGTTCTTTCCTTGTAAGGACATGACAATTAAGTAAGTCTTATGACACATGATGTGTAGGGATTAGAAGTAATCTATAGATGGGTACTTTATAAAATATCATCCAGTCTTGAATTTTGGTTCCAAGACAAAGGTTATAAGTGATAACTAATGTCCCAAAATGAAAAAAAAGATCTTATTATAGGTTTGGCCTTGGTAATAGCATCAGGGAGATATATATGATGAGGATGTGATGTGTTTTTGGCACATATAATGGATACCAAGGTAAGGAATCCTAAAATCCAAGAACTTTTAATGGTATGATAAAATGAGAACATGATTCCTGATAAGATCAATAATGTTTGGTTACCTAGAAGAGCCAACTTTGAGATAACTATTGTTGGATATCATATGTTAGGGGTTTATGCTCAAACATAACATCGATAAGGATGTATCAATTGAAGGAACAATTGTAGAATCATTTTGAGAAAAACTTATCAAGCTAAAAATAATTCCTTAGAATATCCCTATCTAGATGTTGAAGTAACTTATACTTAAGAGATACCTCTGAGATAAGTTCTTCTTTGATAAGTAGTAGGTACAAGTCATTAGAAAGTTTAGTGTTGTGTCAGCAAATTAGAGTGGCACATCAAATGTATGATAAAACTTGTAGTCCCAGGTGGGTGACTGAACGTAACTCTAGTTTTCCTTGGAAGAGAAATGCTAAACTAAGTGAGGAGTATGGGAGACTCCTAAGGTCATGAATCTTATTACATAAAAGATGTAAGTTGAGAAGGCGATAAGTCAATAAGGTTTGATACCTAAATTATTCAAAGTATAGTACTTCTCTGACTTAGAAAGTGTTACCTGGCACAGAATTGACACTACAATTATTTATGAAAAAGACAGTTGAATATGTGTCCTGTATGACAGATTCTATGATAACCCTGAGTGGAAGGACTTTGTACTGGTCAGAGTTCTATGGCATCTCCAGGACATCAAGATGTTATGTGGAGACTTGATTATATGATGCATATATAACAATTGTATTTCTTCATCTGGGATTTCGGGGACGAAATCCTTGTTAGGGGTTTATAATTGTAACATCCCTGACCTAGGTTTAGGGCTAACCCTATTTGTTTGACTCAAATAAGTTGCTTTGGACCTTAATATAATCCTCTAAAGTGTTTTTTTATCAAGTGACAAACTTATGTTTCAATTTTGGACATGCTTGAATAAAGTTTGAGCAATGTTCTTTTGTTTTGGACCAAAATGCAATTTACCAAAGATGAGGGGTTACATTGCAATATGTCACATGTTGAATGTGCCTTCAATGTTGTAGTCTCTTAAGAGAGAGGATGATGGTAAGTGGCGGCTTGTGGAAAGCCTAAATTCCAAGTTTGAGCTTGTTTGAATAGTGCTACTGCCTTGTGTACCAATTTAGGTACAAATTGTAATTTACCCAAAATGTAGGTTTGATATGCAAATTACACCCCTAGAGTGTACCTACTCCCTATATGTATCTTTTAGAGGAGATATAAAGAAGGATACACTATGTTTGAATCATCTTTGAGTGATGGTACTCTTGGTGATGAAAAGACCAAGAAATGATGTATAGTTGAAGCTCTTACTTGAGTTGTATCAGGTTGTAGACTTGATATGGGAGTGCCTATCGGCCAAGGAGCCATAGAGGAGATCCCATATCATTTTGTGAACTCCTATAAATGTCCATGTCAGGCAAAGAACCTCAAGGAGGTGGTCCATGATGAGTTAGATGCTCCTTGCAAAAAGTGTATCGGATTGCATAATTTGTGAGATAAAGATGAGATATCTTACCCAACAAGATAAAGGATGGCCAAAATATCATCTCTAGATTATCCTAAAGACTTTTACATGGCAAGATATACATGTGTTCATGCATGGATATGTGTCAACCATGCATGGCCACGTGTAACCTAGTAGCATATGGTGATGACACCTCTTATACACTCTCTCTCATGAACCCCAAGTATATATGCCTCTTCTTTCACCTACTAATGGAAGTTTATGAACCCCACAACTCTTGTTCTTTGAGATATCGTGCATACCCTCTTATGTATCATGCATAGTAGCTCAAGGAGAAAGGGGAGCTCGAGCACCAAGCTTAAGGTAATGTCATGGTCATCTTCAATATCGGTTGAAGTATGATTCTCAGATTATAGTTATTCCTCTCTTTTCTTCTTCACAAAGTTCTTAACTATGGTGATTTCTTGTATATGAAGGAGTTGTTAACGAGCCTTGGACCTTGTATAAGCTCATCTTCAACCTTAGGAACATGAAGCTTTGGAGCTTGGAGCTTTGAAGTTGTTCTTGAGGCGGGTTATATTACTTGAACCCAACTATGTTATTATTCACCTTCAATATTGTTGAACTTGTTGATATACTTCAAATTTCGAATTCCTTTGATTAATTGATGTTCCTTTGAGTTCCAAAAGTATATTAGGACTGTTGTCCATGAACTAGAATAGTAAGAACAAGAATCTAGAGGTTGATGATGATGACATCATCAAGGTCCAGCCCGATATTGGGTGAAGCACCTCTAACCCGAAATGATGGAATGAACACACCATTAACCTGATATGGTAATAAGTATGTACCTCTTGCACGTTATGATGATGAAGTGCACACCTTGTTCATGATATGAGGTTAAAGTATATACCCTATGCACCATAGGGATTTAAGCATGAACTCCAACCTAATATAACAAACCCTAGGTGATAAGTAACCCGATATGTTGATATGAACACACCATAAAATGATATGGTGAGGAGTGTATACCCCATGGGCGATATGAGTAATACATATACACACCATGAGCATGATATGGGGTAAAGTATTCACCTCCTACACGATATGGTGTTAGGATTATATCCTAACCCGATATGGGTTGAAACCCCAGATGGTGATAGGAAACCCAAGATGAAGGGTAACTCGATATAGTGGTGAGTGATACCACATGAACGATATGAGTGATATCTCATGGACGATAGGAATGATACCTACATACACCTTATACATGATATAAGGTCAAGACCATATCTCATGCACGATATGATATCAAATGGATATTGTAACCGATATAGTGTTGAAACCCTAGATGATGGAATGAAACCCAACACACCCCTATCGGTTTGTGATGGGTTGTTTTGAAGAACTCAACTAGATATATAGCTTGTCATTCAAATATATGATGAGACTTATCCTTGGAAGGAATGAAAGGATATGAGCATAATGGTTTACCCAATATGGTAACTTGATATGTCAACAAACACGGAAACTCGATATGGAATCCAACATAGAAACCTAATATGGTATTATGTATGTGCTACTAAAACAATACGATGATGAGGCATATACCCTATGCCCAATATGGTGGACACCTTGTGCATGATATGGCACCAAGTACACCCTTATACCCGATCTGAGGCCAAGCAATTAGCTCATACACGATATGAAGCTAAGTATCTCTAACTTGAGATGATAAGATCTAAGGGATAGCCAATCCGATATGAGTACATGATATGGTATTAGGGGATACACACTAAACATGATATGATGATGTGGTTACACCACATGCCTGATATAGATGCCCGATATGATGATAAGGTTGCATCTTAGGCATGATATGGTAGCATACATACATCTTGATACCCGATATGGTGGGAATACCTCAATCATTTGTACTTGATTGAGTGATATATGTTGTGTGTTGTAATTGAATGCAACATTAAGATGCAATGAATTTAATGCAATTTGATAGTTGTGAGCTAAAATGCCCTAAGAGGAGAATTGAGCCAACTTAATAAAAGTATGGTGCAATCAACATCCTAATGAGGATAAGAGAGAAATGTTTACATGTCTGATAAATCATGTTAATAAACATGCATTGATACTCCTAAAAATGAGTGGAGTATGAATTAGGGTTTGATTCTAGATAACAGGATCTTGAATCATTAATTGTTAATAAGGGGAAAACCTAACCCTAATGAAGGGTAATGGTATGCACTTACAACCCTAATCAGTTAGATTGAGAAATCCAAACCCTAATAATGGGAAGGATGCATTTCTCTTATATCACATAGTGATGATGTGAATTTGAAACCCCATTTGTTTAAAATAGGCAATCCTAACCCTAATAATGGGAAGGATGTATTTCTCTTGAATTGCATAGTGATGTCATATACTATTAGAGTTTTTATCATGAAGTGCAAACTATTCAAGAATTCATGAGATGATGAGCATAACCAGGTTTGAGCTATGATGTTTTATATAATACATATTTAAATAAGCCTTGTAAGCCATGTTAAATATATGTACAATAGTCTGATATTTTAAAATACAGTTGTTGCCTAGTGAGAGGTGACAAGATGTTTAATAAACCATGTGAGATATGTGAAATATTTGTACAACAAGTGCGATGAATACCTTAGTCTGGGGACCTAGACGTAATAGTTACCTATTACAGAGGTAACAATGCTCAGTGATGATCTAAGGGTTTGAATACCCAGATCCAGTAATCATGATAGTGATTAAGGGATGAGAAATCCCAGTGATGTGATAAGGGACTGAGATCTTGAGTGTTATACATTCAAAGTGTTCCAAAGATTATAAAAGTACTACACCTTTCTTTATAGCATCTGTTATAGTTCATGTTTGAAACTTGGTTGATGCTAAAATACATTGTAATCCACCTAATTAATCAAGTGGAATCTCATCATGTAGTTGCCCTGACCATAGATGCATTCAGTGTCAGAAATTGTTGATGGTGAAACGAGTTTAACTCAGAGAGCATATTTTTTAATATGTGGGGGTGAAGGACGAAGTATATCCATACGTCCTCATGAAGAATCGATGTCGCACCTTTTTTATTTATCACGGGATGATGTGAATCTCCCAACCAAATGAGGAATTGATGTGTAAATTCTTCTTCATTCTATGTGGATCGGGATTGAAGTATAAAATCTCCTACACAGGTGAGGAATTGATGAATAACTTCGTTATCCTTATAATCCGGGAAAGTTAAGTGGTATTCTCCCAAAAGAGTGCATGCTATGGCTGTAACTCTATAGCGAAGATGCCGCTATACCTCAGCATGCTATTTGCAGTTGATACGAGATGTCCTTCCAACAGCTGACACGAGATGTCCTGCTAAGTTGTCTTGTACTGACTGAGACGGATGAGGTCTTGACAGTCAGCTCTGCCATTGACCTTGTATGGTACCAATTTGAACTTAGTTGTGGTCGGTTGGAGTATGAACGGTATACTTCATCTCCTTAGGGCATAAGTGTGATTGTAATAAGTAATCAGCCGTGTAGCGTATTTTCTTAAGGATCAAATACGGAAGACATTGGTTGATTTACACTTCTTTTATACATCTTAATTAGATAGATGTTATACATGTTTCTTTACATTCCTTGTAAATTGAATAGATGATTTATTGCTCTACTTTATATAGATGCATTATTTTAAGAAAAGAGATTACTCTATTATTCTTATAACAATGATTAATCATGCTTGTTAATATAAAAGAACCTCTACTCAATTTTATACTATCTACTTGTGATAATAATATTGTTTGTGGATAATTATATCTCTCGTTAGGACAATTGTATCACCCTGTGGGATCCACAATTTTTAGGTGGAAGTGTACGAGGAGGTAGAGACTATTCTACAGAGGGCGGGAGAACAACAACAACTGGGGCAACAATAATAGCTCAGGTTATGTGTATTGTATGTTGTGTCTTGTAGATAGAAGTCCTATGTGTTGTCTCTGTACTCTTAGATCCTTGGAGTCAGTACGTAATGGTTTTATGAACGGTCTAAGATGTTGGCTAGTAATCCTCGAGGTTTTATGTTGCTTATGTATAGGTTTTGGTAAAGCAACTGCTATGTGTTGTCCTCAAGATGAGATGATACAGTGTATGTACAATGTGAACCATGATATGTATAAAGTTTTTAATCTTTCAGTAAGAGTTTCTTGGAAGAGGATCTCTTTGCAAAATGGTTTTAAAATTTTAGTAATTTTTTTAATCTGCTGCTTATGGTTACTCCGTAATTATTACTGGTGATGGGTTGATTTGATGTTAGGTCGTCACAAAGTTTTGGTATCAGAGCCGAAGGTTCACTGAGTCTACAGAGACATAGGACTAAGGTGTTGAGTCTGTTCTAGTGTCCTCCAGTATATCTTATAGTGACTTCTACTTATGCAGAAGATAGAGTAAAGCTCAAAGATGTCTAGAGAACACAAGGAACACATTACTGAGAGCAATGTTGTTGCACCAGGAGAAGGTGTAAGGGATAAGGTGAGAGAAGGATGACTTCCTGAGAATCCCCAGGATAATCTAGCCATGATAGAAAACCCTACTTTTAATTCTCTCACTGGACTGGTTATGACAACATTAGCACGTATCAAGGATTAGATACAAGCAAGACAACCTAGATTACCAGTTCCCAATGATGAAATTTTGGGCTATAGCAGGATTTCTGATCAACATAGTTATGTTGGAACAGTTAAAAATGTCAAAAGGATTAGGATACAATATGGAATCAAAGCCTGCTACAAGTGTAGGCAAGAAGGAAATTTTATAAAAGACTGTCCAGTAAAGGATAATGAGGTAGAAATTAAGAAAAGAATTGTCCAAACTCGGGAACAGATGTCTAGTAGCTCTAAAAAGGGGAAGTTTTTGATGCCACCAATGCAACAAACACCTATGCACCAGGGCAGTGGCTACCAAGAAAGGGTAAAGGACCTAATGTTCCACTAGTTAGAACTCATAATTTAGCTTCAACATCGATAACAAGGCCGATAAGACCAGGGTGTACGTATAGGACATGTTTTGGTTGTGGACAGGTTGGGCATATTAGACCCTTTTATCCAAAAAGAAAGGAGGAAATGACTCAACCACCAAGGTAGAGTCAATAAGGTTCTCAAAGGCAACAGTTTATAAGTGACACGAGGATGTGGACAAGTGTCCCAAGCAGGTCCATCTGCACTAAACAATAGAGCACGACACTGGAAACAGGCAACGACAAGATTCTATGCAAAGAATCAACATGAGACAGTAATCGATCCACGAGTTGAGACAGGTCAGATGAAATTGTGCCATTCTAATATGTCTTCTCCTGATTCTATCTATTAGTTATAAGAATGTAGTTGTAGTTGAGCTTCATTTGATTAGTCCTATGAGGACATAAGGAAGATGAGAACTTACATTTTGTCCAGTAATCTTTAAAATGTTTTATAATTCCTTTTATTTGTATAAAAGAGGATGAGGTGTAAAAGTGATGTCTGGTGAAAATCCAGGGATACTAAGTCCTATGATTTGGATGATGTGAAAAGTAAGGTATATGATACAAACAAGGTGCATACTACCTAATCTCAGTACTTGTATACCCTGGCCAGGTATTCAACTATTGAAAGACAAGGTAAGTATGGGACTCTTAGATTGTTATCTTTCTAATTACTCAGATCAAATAGTCATTTTGAGACAATCTAGAGAGCATAATGAAACTGAAAATATGGCATAGATATTTCTATCCCATCCTAACTGTAATGAAATAGAAACTGAGTTTATCTCAAACCAGTCTGTGTGTATGAGGAAGTAAAAAGTACAATCCTCATGATATGACAAAGGAAACAAGAGAGATGATCCCTATTCGATAAAAAGTGTGAAAAGTAATGATCTTTTCTATGATGTGGAAATAAATAAAGTTATAAAATGACTCATGAATAGTTGAAAGTTCATGCAATAATCAAAGAAGATGATAATCTTTTTTCTTTGATAAACAACCCTAGATAATGATGGGGCAATATAAAGGAATATGTTTCCTTATGTTCTTTCCTCGTAAGGACATGACATTTAAGTAAGTCTTATGACACCTGACGTGTAGGGATTAGAAGTAATCTATAGATGGGTACTTTATAAAATATCAGCAAGTCTTGAATTTTGGTTCCAAGACAAAGGTTATAAGTGATAAGTAATGTCCCAAAATGAAAGAAAGATCTTATTATAGGTTTGGCCTTGGTAATAAGATTAGGGAGATATATATGATGAGGATGTGATGTGTTTTTGTCACATATAATGGATACCAAGGTAAGGAATCCTAGTATCCAAGAACTTTTAATGGTATGAGAAAATGAGAATATGACTCCTGATAAGATGAATAATGTTTGGTTACCTAGAAGAGCCAACTTTGAGATAACTATAGTTGGATATCATATGTTAGGAGTTTATTCTTTGCGTAAACCTAACATCGATAAGGATGTATCAATTGAAGAAACAATTTTAGAATCATTTTGAGAAAAAGCTTATCAAGCTAAAAATAATTCCTTAGAATATCCCTATCTAGATCTGTTGAAGAAACTTATACATAACATCTAGAGATACCTCTGAGATAAGTTTTTCTTTGATAAGTAGAAGGTACAAGTCATTAGAAAGTTTAATGTTGTGTCAGCAGATTAGAGTGGAAAAACAAATGTATGATAAAACTTGTAGTCCCAAGTGGGTGACAGAACATAACTCTAGTTTTCCTTGGAAGAGAAATGATAAACTAAGTGAGGAGTATGGGAGACTCCCAAGGTCAAGAATCTTATTAAATAAAAGATGTAAGTTGAGAAGGCAATAAGTCAATAATATTTGATACCTGGATTATTCAAAGTATAGTACTTCTCTAACTTAGAAAGTGTTACCTAACACAGAATTGACACTACAATTATTTATGAAAAAGACAGTTGAATATGTGTCATGTATGACAAATTCTATGATAACCCTGAGTGGAAGGACTTTGTACTGGTCAGAGTTCTATGGCATCTCCAGGACATAACGATGTTATGTGGAGACTTGATGATATGATGCATGTATAACAATTGTCTTTCTTCATATCGGATTTTGGGAAGGAAATCTTTGTTAGGGGTTTATATTTGTAACATCCCTGACCTGGGTTTAAGGCTAACTCTATTTGTTTGGTTTAAATAAGTTGTTTAGTACTTTAATATAATCCTCTAAAGTGTTTTGTTATCAAGTGACAAACTTATGTTTCAAGTTTGGTCCTGTTTGAATAAAGCTTGAGCAATGTTCTTTTGTTTTGGACCAAAATGCAATTTACCAAAGATGTGGGGTTATATTGTAATATGTCACATTTTGAATGTGCCTTAAGTGTTTTAGTATCTTAAGATAGAGGATGATGCTAAGTGGTGGCTTGTGTAAAGTCTAAATTCCAAGTTTGAGCTTGTTTGAATAATGCTAGTGCCTTGTGTACGAATTTCAGTACAAATTGTAATTTACCCAAAATGTAGGGTTGATATGCAAATTACCAGCCCTAGAGTGTTCCTATTCCCTCTATGTATATTTTATATGAGAGAGAAATAAAAAGACACTATGTTTGAATCATCTTTGAGTGATGGTACTCTTGGTGATGAAAAGACCATGAAATGATGTATAGTTGAAGCTATTACTTGAGTCGTATCGGGTTGTAGACTTGATATGGGAGTGCCTATCGGCCCAGGATCCATAGAGGAGATCCCATATCAGCTTGTGAAATCTTCAAAAAGGCCATTTTGGGAAAAGAACCTCAAGGAGATGGTCCATGACAAGTTAGATGCTCCTTGCAAAAAGTGTATCGGATTGCTTAATTTGTGAGATAAAGATGAGATATCTTACCCAACAAGATAAAGGATGGACAAAATATCATCTCTAGACTATCCTCGAGACTTTTATATGGCAAGATATACATGTGTGCATGCATGGACATGTGACAACCATGCATGGCCATGTGTCACCTAGTAGCATATGGTGATGACACCTCTTATACACTCTCTCTCATGAACATCAAGTATATATGCCTCTCCTTTCACCTACTAATGGAAGTTTACGAACCCCACAACTCTCTTTCTTTGAAATATTGTGCATACCCTCTTAGATATTGTGCATAGTAGCTCAATGATCAAGGGGAGCTCGAGCACAAAGCTTAAGGTAAGGTCATGGTCATCTTCTTCACCAAGTTCTTAACTATGGTGATTCGTTGTATATGGAGGAGTTGTGAAAAATCCTTGGACCTTGGATTATCTCATATTCAACCTTAGGAACGTGAAGCTTTGGAGCTTGGAGCTTTAAAGTTGTTCTTGAGGCGGGTTATATAACTTGAACCCAACTATGTTATTATTCACCTTCAATATTGTTGAACTTGTTGATCTACTTCAAATTTCGAATTCCTTTGATTAATTAACGTTTATTTGAGTTCCAAAAGTATCTTGGGACTGTTTTACATGAACTAATACAGTAAGAACAAGAATCTAGAGGTTGGTGATGATGACATCATCAAGGTCCAACCCGATATTGGGTTGAAGCACCTCTAACCCAACATGATGGAATGGACACACCATTAACCCAATATGGCAATATGTATGTACCTCTTGCACATTATGATGATGAAGTTCACACTTTGTGCATGATATGAGGTTAAAGTATATACCATATGCACGATAGGGAGCCAAGCATGAACTCCAACCCAATTTAACAAACCCTAGGTGATAAGTAACCCGACATGTTGATATAAACACACCATAAAAATGATATGGTGAGGAGTGTATACCTCATGGGTGATATGAGTGATACATATACACACCATGAGCATGATATGGGGTCAAGTATTCACCTCTTACACGATATGGTTTTAGGATTATATCCTAACCCGATATGGGTTGAAACCCTAGATGGTGATATGAAACCCGATATGAAACCCAAGATGAAGGGTAACTCGATATAGTGGTAAATGATGCCACATGAATGATATGAGTGATATCTCATGGATGATAGGAATGATACCTGCATACACCTTATACATGATATAAGGTCAAGACCATATCTCATGCATGATATGATATCAAATGGATACTCTAGCCGATATAGTATTGAAACCCTAGATGATGGAATGAAACCCGACACACCCCTATCGGTTTGTGATGGGTTGTTTTGAAGAACTCAACTAGATATCTAGCTTGTCATTCAAATATATGATGGGACTGATCCTTGGAAGGAATGAAAGGATATGAGCATAATGGTTTACCTAATATGGTAACCTGATATGTCAACCAACATGGAAACCCGATACGAAATCCAACATAGAAACCCGATATGGTATTATGTATGTGCTACTAAAATGATACGATGATGTGGCATATATACCATATGTCCGATATGGTGCACACCTTGTGCAGGATATGGCACCAAGTATACCCTTATACCTGATATGAGGCCAAGCAATTAGCTCATACATGATATGAAGCTAAGTGTCTCTAACTTGAGATGATAAGATCTAAGTGATAGCCAATCCGATATGAGTACACGATATGGTATTAGGGGATACACCCTAAACACGATATGATGATGTGGTTACACCACATGCCCGATATGATGATAAGGTTGCATCTTAGGCACAATATGGTAGCATACATACATCTTGATGCCCGATATGGTGGGAATACCTCAATCATATGTACTTGATTGAGTGATATATGTTGTGTGTTGTAATTCAATGCAACATTAAGATTCAATGAACTTGATGCAAATTGATAGTTGTAAGCTAACGTGCCCTAAGAGAATTGAGCCAACTTAATAAAAGTATGACGCAATCAACATTCTAATGAGGATAATAGAGAAACTTTTACATGTGTGATAAATCATGTTAATAAACATGCATTGATACTCCTAAAAATGAGTGGAATATGAATTAGGGTTTGATTCTATATAATATGATCTTGAATCCATAATTGTTAATAAGGGGAAAACCTAACCCTAATGAAGGGTAATGGTATGCACTTACAACCCTAATCGGTTAGATTGAGAAATCCTAACCCTAAGGCCTAGTTTTGTCGCTGTAATTCGGATTACCTATATTTGATGCACGGAAGATACAGTAAACTAACATTAACGGTTGTCCATCGGTACTTATTATTGACCGTTGTGTATATGATTTAATAGTGATCTGGTAATCATGACTAATGCTAGAAACGGAGGGCTTTGGAATTATTGATTCGTGCTCCTGTATCACCCGTCTTACATGTCCTTACCCCATGCGGAGCTGGCCGCTTTCCCAGCCTGATCTCAGATCCTTTACTGCGGAATATCATATATGGTATGATTGTGCACACAATTACCAGAATTTGCGAAGTGCTCATCCAAACTAGGCCTAATAATGGGAAGGATGCATTTATCTTATATCACATAGTGATGATGTGAATTTGAAACCCTATTTGTTTAAAATAGGCAATCCTAGCCCTAATAATGGGAAGGATGTATTTCTCTTGAATTGCATAGTGATGTCATATACTGTTAGAGTTTTTATCATGAAGTGCAAACTATTCAAGAATCATGAGATGATGAGCATAGTCAGGTATGAGCTATGATGTTTTATATGATACAGATTTAAATAATCCTTGTGAGCCATGTTAAATATTTGTACAATAGTCTGATATTTTAAAAGATAGCTGTTGCCTAGTGAGAGGTGACAAGATGCTTAATAAACCATGTGAGCTATGTGAAATATTTGTAACAAGTGCGATGAATACCTTGATCTGAGGGCCTAGAGGTAATAGTTACATATTACAGATGTAACAATGCTCAGTGATGATCTAAGGGTTTGAATACCCAGATCCAGTAATCATGATGGTGATTAAGGGATGAGAATTCCCAGTGATGTGATAAGGGAATGAGATCCTGAGTGTTATACATTCAAAGTGTTCCAAAGATTATAAAAGTACAACACCTTTCTTTATAGCATTTGTTATAATTCATGTTTGAAACTTGGTTGATGCTAAAAGATATTGTAATCTACCTAATTAATCAAGTGGAATCTCATCATGTAGTTGCCCTAACCATAGATGCATTCAGTTTCAGAAATTACTAATGGTGAAATGAGTTTAACTCGGAGAGCATATTTTTTAATATGCAGGGGTGAAGGACGAAGTATATCCATACGTCCCGATGAAGAATCGATGTTGCACCTTTCTTATTTATCACGGGATGATGTGAATCTCCTGACCAAATGAGGAATTGATGTTTAAATTCTTCTTCATTCTATGTGGATCGGGATTGAAGTATAAAATCTCCCGTACATGTGAGGAATTGATGAATAATCTTCCTTATCCTTATAATCCATGAAAGCTAAGTGGTCTTCTCCCGAAGAGAGTGCATGCTATGGTTGTAACTCTATAGCGAAGATGTCGCTATATCCCGACATGCTATGTTGTCTCGTATTGACTGAGATGGGTGAGGTTTTGATAGTCGTCTCTACCATTGACCTTGTATGGTACATATTTGAACTTAGTTGTGGTTGGTTGGAGTATGAATGATATACTTCATCTCCTCAGGGCATAAGTATGATTGTAATATGTAATCAGCCGTGTTGCATATTTGCTTAAGGATCGAATACAGAAGACATTGGTTGATGTACACTTCTTTTATACATCTTAATTGGATAGATGTTATACATGTTTGTTTATATTCCTTGTAAAGTGAATAGATGATTTATTGCTCTACTTTAGATAGATGCATTATTTTAAGAAAAGAGATTACTCTATTTTGCATATAACAATGATTAATACTGCTTGTTGATATAAAAGAACCTCTGCTTAGTTTTATACTATCTACTTGTGATAATAATATTGTTGGCAGAGAGTTATATCTCTCGATGGGACAATTGTCTCACCTCGTGGGATCCACAATTTTTAGGTGGACGTGCATGAGGAGGTAGAGACTATTCTACAGAGGGAGAACAACAACAACTGGGGCAGCAGTAACATCTCAGGTTGAGTGTATTGTCTATCATGTCTTATAGATAGAAGGCATATGTGTCATCTCTGTACTCCCAGGTCCTTGGAGTCCGTACGTAATGGTTTTATGAATGATATGAGAATTTGGCTTGTAAGCCTCAAGGTTTTATGTTGCTTATGTATAGGTTTTGGTAAAGAAATTGTTATGTGTTGTCCTCAAGATGAGATGATACAATGCATGTACAATGTGAACCATGATATGTATAAAGTTTTGGATCTTTCAGTAAGAGTTTCCTGGAAGAGGATCTCTTTGCAAAATGGTTTTAAATTTTTAGTAATTTTGTTAATTCAATGCTTATGGTTATTCCGCAATTATTACTGGTGATGGCTTGACTTGATGTTAGGTCATCACAAAGTTTTGGTATCAGAGCCTATGGTTCACTGAGTCTACAGAGACATAGGACTAAGGTATTGAGTCTGTTCTAGTGTCCTCCAGTATATCTTATAGTGACTTCTGCTTATGCAGAAGATAGAGTAAAGCTCAAAGATGTCTGGAGAACACAGGGAACGCATTGTTGAGAGCAATGTTGTTGCACCAGGAGAAGGTGTAAGGGATCAGGCGAGAGAAGGACGACTTCCTGAGAATCCCCAGGATGATCTAGCCATGATAGAAAACCCTGCTTTTAATGCTCTCATTGGACTGGTTATGACAGCATTAGCGCATACCAAGGATCAGATACAAGCAATACAACCTAGATTACCAGTTCCCAATGATGAAATTTTGGGCTCTAGCAAAATTTCTGATCAACATAGTATTGTTGGAACAGTTGAAAATGTCAAAAGGATTAGGATATGTCATGGAATTAGAGTCTTCTACAAGTGTAGGAAAGAAGGACATTTTATAAAAGATTATCTAGTAAAGGATAATGAGGTAGAAATTTAGAAAAGAACTATCCAAACTTGGGAACAGATGTCTAGTAGCTCTAAAAAGGGGAAGTTTTTGGTGCCACCAATGCAACAAACACCTAATGCACCAGGACAGTGGCTACCAAGAAAGGGCAAGGGACCTAATGTTCCACCTGTTAGAACTCATAATTTAGCTTCAACATCGGTAACCAGGCCGACAAGACCAGGGTGTGCATATAGGACATGTTTTGGTTGTGGACAGGTTGGGCATATTAGACCCTTTTGTCCAAAAAGAAAGGTGGAAATGACTCAACCACCAAGGTAGAGTCAACAAGGCTCTCAAAGGTAATAGTTTAGAAGTGACACATGAGGACGTGGATAGGCATCCTAAGTAGGTCCATCTGTACAAAACGATAGAGCACGACGTTGGAAACAGGAAACGACAAGATTCTATGCAAAGAATCAGCCTGAGACAGTAATCGATCCATGAGTTGAGGCAGGTCAGATGACATTGTGTCATTTTAATATGTCTTCTCCTAATTCTATCTATTAGTTATAAGAATGTAGTTGTAGTTGAGCTTCCTTTGATTAGTTCTATGAGGACATAAGGAAGATGAGAACTTACATTTTGTCCAGTAATCTTTAAAATGTTTTATAATTCTTTTTATATGTATAAAAGAGGATGAGGTGTAAAAGTGATGCCTGGAGAAAATCTAGGGATACTAAGTCCTATGATTTGGATGATGTGAAAAGTAAGGTATAGGATACAAACAAGGTGCATACTACCTAATCTCAGTACTTGTATACCCTGGACAAGTATTCAACTATTAAAGACAAGGTAAGTATGGGACTCTTAGATTGTTATCTTTCTAATTACTCTGATCAAGTAGTCATTTTGAGACAATCTAGAGAGCATAATGAAACTGAAAATATGGCATAGATATTTCTATCCCATCCTAACTACAATGAAATAGAGTCTAAGTTTATCTCAAACCAGTCTGTGTGTATGAGGAAGTAAAAAGTACAATCCTCTTGATAAGACAAAGGAAACAAGGAAGATGATCCATGTTTGATAAAGAAGTGTGAAAAGTAAAGACCTTTTCTATGATGTGGAAATAAATAAAGTCAAAAAAAGATTCATGAACAGTTGAAAGTTCGTGCAATAATCAAAGAAGGTGATAATCTCTTTTATTTGATAAACAATCCTGGATAATGACGAGGCAATATAAAGGAATATGTTTCCTTATGTTCTTTCCTTGTAAGGACATGACAATTAAGTAAGTCTTATGACACATGATGTGTAGGGATTAGAAGTAATCTATAGATGGGTACTTTATAAAATATCAGCCAGTCTTGAATTTTGGTTCCAAGACAAAGGTTATAAGTGATAAGTAATGTCCCAAAATGAAAGAAAGGTCTTATTATAGGTTTGGACATGGTAATAACATTAGGGAGATAGATATGATGAGGATGTGATGTGTTTTTGGCACATATAATGGATACCAAGGTAAGGAATCCTAGTATCCAAGAACTTTTAATGGTATGAGAAAATGAGAACATGACTCCTGATAAGATGAATAATGTTTGGTTACCTAGAAGAGCCAACTTTGAGATAACTATAGTTAGATATCATATGTTAGGGGTTTATGCTCTGCACAAACATAACATCGATAAGGATGTATCAATCGAAGGAAAAATTGTAGAATCATTTTGAGAAAAAACTTATCAAGTTAAAAATAATTCCTTAGAATATCCCTATCTAGATCTGTTGAAGCAACTTATACATAACATCTAGAGATACCTATGAGATAAGTTCTTCTATGATAAGTAGTAGGTACTAGTCATTAGAAAGTTTAGTGTTGAGTCAGCAGATTAGAGTGGCACAATAAATGTATGATAAAACTTGTAGTCCCAAGTGGGTGACAGAACGTAACTCTGGTTTTCCTTGGAAGAGAAATGCTAAACTAAGTGAGGATCTCTGACTTAGAAAGTGTTACCTGACACAGAATTGACACTACAATTATTTATAAAAAGACAATTGAATATGTGTCATGTATGACAGATTCTATGATAACCCTGAGTGGAAGGACTTTGTACTGGTTAGAGTTCTATGACATCTCCAAGACATCAAGATTTTATGTGGATACTTGATGATATGATGCATGTATAACAATTGTTTTCTTCATCTGGGATTTCGGGGACAAAATCCTTGTTATGGGTTTATAATTGTAACATCCCTAACCTGGGTTTAGGGATAACCCTATGTGTTTGGCTTAAATAAGTTGATTAGGATCGTAATATAATCCTCCAAACTATTTTGTTATCAAGTGACAAACTTATGTTTCAAGTTTGGTCCTATTTGAATGAAGTTTGAGCAATGTTCTTTTGTTTTGGACCAAAATGCAATTTACCTAAGATGAGGGGTTAAATTGCAATATGTCACATGTTGAATGTGCCTTAAGTGTTTTAGTATCTTAAGAGAGAGTATGATGGTATGTGGTGGCTTGTGGAAAGCTTAAATTCCAAGTTTGAGCTTGTTTGAATAATGTTAGTGCCTTGTGTACCAATTTAGGTACAAATCGCAATTTACCCAAAATGTAGGGTTCATATGAAAATTACCACCCCTAGATTGTCCCTACTCCCTCTATGTATATTTTATAGGAGATACAAATAAGGATACACTATGTTTGAATCATCTTTGAGTGATGGTACTCTTGGTGATGAAAAGACCAAGAAATGATGTATAGTTGAAGCTCTTACTTGAGTTGTATCGGGTTGTAGACTTGATATGGGAGTGCCTATCAGTCAAGAAGCCATAGAGGAGATCCCATATCGGTTTGTGAACTCTTGGCAAAGTCCATGTTGGGAAAAGAACCTCAAGGAGGTGGTCCGTGATGAGTTAGATGCTCCTTGCAAAAAGTGTATCAGATTGCATAATTTGTGAGATAAAGATGAGATATCTTACCCAACAAGATAAAGGATGGCCAAAATATCATCTCTACATTATCCTCAAGACTTTTTCACGGCAATATATACATGTTTGCATGCATGGACATGTGTCAACCATGCATGGCTATGTGTCACCTAGTAGCATATGGTGATGACACCTCTTATACACTCTCTCTCATGAACCCCAAGTATATATGCCTCTCCTTTCACCTACTAATGGAAGTTTACGAACCCCACAACTCTCTTTCTTTGAGATATCTTGCATACCCTCTTAGATAACATGCATAGTAGCTCAAGGAGCAAGGGGAGCTTGAGCACCAAGTTTAAGGTAAGGTCATGGTCATCTTCAATATTAGTTCAAGTATGATTCTTGGGTTATAGTTATTCCTCTCTTTTCTTCTACACCAAGTTCTTAACTATGGTGATTCCTTATATATGGAGGAGTTATGAACGGGCCTTGGACCTTGGATAAGCTCATCTTTAACCTTAGAAATGTGAAGCTTTGGAGCTTGGAGCTTTGAAGTTGTTCTTGAGGCGGGTTATATAACTTGAACCCAACTATGTTATTATTCACCTTCAATATTATTGAACTTGTTGATCTACTTTAAATTTCAAATTCCTTTGATTAATTGATGTACCTATTGTAGGGTTTTAGGGGAGGCAGAGAAGGCAGCGGAAACAAAAAATTTCTCTCCAAACCCGGAACAAGGAAACGCATCAACGTCTATATAATAGGAAAGGATGGTTTGTGGAATCATACCTTGTCCTGAGGCTTGTTCGGCGACAATACCTCGCGCCTTGCGCGGTCTTCACCTCCGGTCTTGGACGGTGTCTGTGCAGCTCCTGGTCACACCGGGACTGACGACTCCTCCTCTCACCGGACTGTCGGGGTTGACAGTTGTCCTCCTGAGCGACAAAAACCTCCCGCCTCTGAAGTAGTCCACACGGACCACCTGGAACTCCACACTCCTTGTCCCACAAGGAAGTGGAAGGAATCGCACCCTCCTGTTGACGTACTAGTCGCCAACACACTCTCCTGCCTCTAGTTGCAACTGCAGTTGTCTTTCCCTTGTTGTACCTCCCTTTGCGGGAAGCACTTGCTCGGGCTCTCTCTCGGTTACCAAAACCAGAGACAAGGACAATTTTACAGAGCAACTGGTTGCACTGAGTTGTTGTCTGAGAAGCCCCCAATACCCCTATATATATAGGAGGGTCATGGGACAGGGTTCTCCGTCCCGAGCAATATGGGACTAAAGCAGGAGTAGAAGGGTTTGAGATTTTCCACAAAAAACAACCAACTCGGAACCTGAACCGATCGTTTCACAATTGAAACGGTTGGTTCGGGACCTGAACCAGTCAATTGACACTCAACCGATCGGTTGGGACCTATGAGCTGGTTGGTTCACTTTCTGAACCGGTCGGTTCGTGGTCCTGATCAGTTCTCGATTGACTTTCCTTCTTTTATTTCTAATTGGTATCGAATACCAATCCTTGTTCCAATCAAATTGGGCAAGTGAAACGCAAGGAAAATTCTCACCAATCTTTCTTTCCCAACTTGCTCGGTTCGACCAGTTGAGCCGATCAGTTCAACACTTGAACCGGTCGTCTCACCCTGTCCATGAGCCGATCGACTCAACACTTGAGCCGATCGGTTCACCCAGCTCAGCCGATCGGTTCATCACATGAGCCGATCGGTTGGGAGTGAAGATTGTGCAGAAACAGTCAATTGTAGTTCCTATTAATCCGATACTCTAATCAAGCTGTCCAACACCTTGAACACTATGATTTTGAGCTATCAATTAATTGAGTGTTTAATTGAACTACCAAACTCCTTTACTAATCAATCTAAACATTGTTTGTGGACAAAACTCCTCTTCCAGGTTAAATCCTATGTGTGTGACCCTGCAGGTCCATTTCACGTTGGCAGCGAAGGTCCATAACACTTATGACTTCACAAGCAAAGAGCGGTGCCTAGTCACACATCAGTGCTACCCAAGTGAAAGTAGAAAGTTGGAGAACAACTTTCAATCCTACAATCCGTGAATTGTGTTACAGCGAATGTATAATTCCTTTGTCACTGATATCCCAAATGAACTCGAGGCATGGAACAGTCATCCTGTCAACGTTCATTCACTTTCTTAATCTCAGATCAGATTGAACGAGATATGTATGAAATCAATATCACATACTGATTCACACATGCGTGCGCACGCCTATCTTAATCCTACTCATCAAGTGGCCTTGGATATCAAACTCCCTTAGGAGGGACAAATCCCATATCTATCACTCACCCCTCAAAAGCCCCATGTGTCAAAGCCACCCAATCATCACCTTTATAACAACCCATGTTTCAGGACTGCGTTTGATGATGTCAAAGTGTGCCCAACGACATGTGTTGAGTGTAGTGATTTCAGGTCAAAGAATCACACTCGCCACCATCACTGTGAGTACTGACTGTGACTACCATGTCATGGTTCCATGTGTCAAACTCACAGTGGGTCTGTCTGGTACACTTGTTCTCTAACAAGTACCTATGTGTTTGGTTTGATATCTCTATATCATGACTAATGAGATTTTGTCATCAACCAACACCACAATCTAGTCTTGTGTGTCATTGATGTCTATCTACCTTCCACAATGACATCCGACTAGGGACATAACAAGAATGTACAAACTCTTAGCATCGGTATGATCTCATCGTTCAGGTCCTCAACCTGAAGTCATACGTCATTGAGTATTTTCATTCTCTAGACATTCAATCTGTTCTATCACTATCTCATATGACTGAACCAGAAAGAATTGGAAGCTTGCCTTTGATGTTTATCAAATCAATCTTAATGTATCCCACCAATCATCCCATGATTGGCTCTCAGGGCATATATACCAACAGACTCCCACTTGTGCTGCGAGCCAATCACCCTTGAATCATATTCATAGTGATCTTCAAACATGTCCCACATGTTACTGTGCTCTAGTGCGAACATAGTGAGTAATGGCAACACCTTGCCAAAGTCAGTATAAATTGCATGTCTCTCATCTTTTCGATGTACGTCATACGTATGAGATGGAGTCGCTGTAATATGCGATCCAGTATTCCTTTGCTAACCTTTAGCCACATTGCATGATCAAGGATTCCATACTTGTCATCAATGACCGAAATATCTACAAGTTCATCTCATGAACTTCAGATCCATATAGTATCCACTTTTGTTCTTTAACACACGGATACTCGGCATTTCCTTTTAAACGGCTTTATTGGAACGTTTCCAATTATCAACAAACTTTCACTTTTAATATATCCTATATATATTTTGCGATTAATTTTCTGTCTTTTTCGGAAGTTCACATCAATGTAACTCTTTACATCGAACTCTTCCTTATCTCCATAGAACTAGTACTTCTCAAGTACTTATCAAGTTCTTATGGTTTTCCAGTAACCCTTACTGGAAGTAGATAGACATCCACTCGTCATGTCTCACATACGAGTTATCAGGATGAGCACATCAAATTGTCATGTCCTACACACAAAATGATGAATGCATTTTATTCTTGCCATGTCGATACATGCAAGGTAATGGGATGATTACATACATGATAGATCCATATCTATTCTTAGTGTTCCTATAAGAATTGGACACTTGGCCTTGGGATACTAACTCCATGTAACATGGACAAGTTTTTTCCCACTGAATCTGTGCATACTGAACTCTTCAGTACAGATTGCCAATGTATGCTTTCTCTTTTCAGGTCAAGAGGTTTTCGAGAACTATCTCTATAGATCTCTATTCCTATCACATAGGAAACATCTCTATCTTCCTTAAAGATAATTTCCACTTTGGATTTCCATTCTAGAACATTTCCATTTCACATCAATATGTGGAATGTGAATACGCTCCCACTAAATCACAGATCCCATCTTTATCTTTGATATATCAGTCAAACCCTTTGACTATATCATCAAAGTAAAGATCCAATTCTGAGTTGCTTGTACTCAATCAATCACATTGATTAGTCCATTGTAACTTATAGACTTCATTTGCATTAGTGAATTCATAAACCTTATAGGTTGTGTCACGTACACATCTTTGTTTTATTCCTCATAGGAATGCAGTTTTAGTATCCATATGCCAAATGTCTTAGTCATTAAGTTGCAATCAACAAGCATCATCCTTCTCAAAATGTTATCCATGTGTCTTAACACTTAAGAATCATTTGCACTTATGGATTTGATCCAATGAGTGCTACCATCAAGGTCATACCTTATGGTTCACATGGATGTCATTTAGGATGAAATGGTCATAAACCATAACTCAAAATTTGGTTCCTCATATTCATCTGGATAGTTGACTCATCATATGAACAACTTATCACATAGATAATTGAGGTGTATCTGTTAAGGATATAAGAACTCACAACCCTTGTGATTCCTAATTTCTTTTATTAGTGAAGGGTAAAATACTTTATTAAGAAGAATTCAGTTATTTGATAATTATTCTCTAACTCCTTAGAGTATGATTCCTTCTTGATTTAGACATCACCATGCCTTAATCATGAGTTCACTATGATACACTATCATAATCACTCATAAAGATCTCAAACTTTTTGGTCTAAGTATTTCATTCATTGATCTCATCAAGAATTAACACTTTACCAAATTCGTACTTCATCTATGATATTCTTGAACACTTCAAGATATTCATATTGGTATTTCTCTAAACACCTTTTGAAGCATTAGCATTTACTCCAATAGGTATGTAAATACATCACATGTATTATACCTAATAGGATAATCGTTCTCCCATTACTATCAGTGAAGATTGATTAATCATGTACAAGAGATTCATGTCTCTTACTGGTTCTCTAACCAAAAGAGTCTAGATTTATCCATCACATGGAAACTAGAAATGAATTTCTCATGATTTATGCTAATTTGATTGTTTGAGTTATCAATAACTTTAGGTATCCTTTTATCTTATGCATACCATGTATCACAAGATAAACAAGGCATTGCCACAAAAATCATATCTTTAAGATTGAAACCTCAACTTTATTAATTGCCATCATTGTCATACAATATGCAAAAATAAAGTGTTTCTATCTATTGGCAATGTATGAAACAGCAGTTCTCAACTCTATTTCGTGCCCTTTAGGCTGAAATGAACTGAAAGATACTCCTATCTATGGTAGCAACACTTGCTCCAATGATGGGTACTCCTTTCTTGGTCCTTTCACAAAGGCCATCACTTCTTTGCGGATCTTGCATATCATATATGATAGATCCATATCTTGGTATCATATACCTCAAATAAAGAAGCGGTTCATTTCATGATACCTTAGGTGGAGATCTCCATCCCCTCCTTCATCTTCTTTTGTTCTTCCAGATATAGAGGACAATTTCCTCATACACCCTTTCCCCATGTGCCTTGAGGCTGAAGACGGTTTGGATTGCTGGCTAGCATCAGAACACTTCTTTGCTTTGCCCTTGTCCTTGCCCTTAAGAATTACCTTTTCTTTAATCACATCAAAGATTATGGTTTGTCTTTCTTCATCTTTGCCTCCACTATCCTTAACATGTCCAACAACTCTGTCAACGCTTGTCAAAGTTGTTCATGTTGTAGCTTATCATGAATTGTATGATTCTCGCAACATTTGTAGTATCATACCAATAGCCAACTCTTGGCTCAGAGGGAATCCTTCTTAGTCAGGTTTTCCACATACCCAATCACATTGAGTGTGTGAATACCTTACTGGATCTCCTTCTGTCATGACATACTAGGACAGTGTCTTGGAGACATCATATGTCTCATGTTGTCTCTACAACTCATAGTTCAGAGAACACAACATCAAACACTCCTCATCAATGTCATCCTCGGTATGCTTCCATACTTTCAGCCATTGATGTGGTGGGATCGAGTTCATCTGGTCTTGGTATAACTAGGACTTGGAGCTTTCGCTCTTTGAGAACATTTCTCATCATCCTAACCACTCATGGAATTATTCCCATTTAATTTGTTGGTCTCAAAGACCGATCGCAAATAAAGTGATTTGTTGATTAGCCATTTATTTTAACAAAAGGAAATATATGCAATTTTAGTCCAAAACTCCTTTTGACTTATTTGATTGATTTGAAAAGTTGACGATAAAATTAGGCCTTTAATTAATTATCACTCCCACTATTTTACTTCAAATTGATAGCCCTCACCATCAATTCGGAAGATTAAAGCGTACAACCTTCTAGTGGGCAAGATCCTGAAATCCTCTAAGTCATGGACCAGCTTGGGCTGTCACCCACAACTTAGATCTCTCAAGTAGGCAACTCTTGCCAATTGCATCATATGCAACTCTTGATAAGATGTCATATGCAACTCTTTGCCATGATCATCTCCATGCCTCAGGGTGCTAGATCCTATCTAGGTCACCTTGTTAAGTCCGACCCAAAGCAAACACGATGAATATGCACCCTGCTTGGGCAGACCCACACATTCATCCTTCACGCTTCCACGAGATAGACGGTGCACCACGCTTGGGCGTGCCCACACTTGGTCGATCAAGCTTTTCACGTGTGTCGCATTTGGAAGGCATCTAAAACTTAATATTTTAATGAGGGATTTGGTTTTTATATACATATACATATCCAATCACCACAATACATAGTACGTATCATATACATGCTATATCCCACAGAAAACATGAAAAACGATAAAAGCGATGATTATGGCCATCCTAATGTGATTCCTCGAGCCATGAGGAATCAAGGTCATCTAGGTCTACATCACATGCAACCTGTACAAGATGAACTCTGTGATTTACCTTCCGAGTTGATCAACTCATCATATGAATGATCTGCTCTCTCTGGCCGGTCGTCTGGGTGCCACCATTCGATCGGTTGGCTCCTCCAACTGATCGGTTTGCCTAGTTGTCGTGCATCTCCTTCTGGTCGCCACCCGCTTGTCTCGCTCCTCGAACCGGTCATCAACCGATCGATTCACTCCTTGAACCGATCGTCTGGAACATCAACCGATCGGTTCACGCCTTGAACCGATCATCTCAGCTGTCGTCTGGATGTCCGCCGTTCTTCGACATAAAAGGAAATAAAATTCTATCCTATTTTAAATTGTATAAAAGCAGAAACCCCGAGTTACATTCGGGGGGAGCAAAGGTAGGAAAGAATCTCGAATTATTTCGAGTTACATCAGGAATAGGAGAAGGAAGATCGGTGCGCAGACCGAGATGCAAGCAACCACATACAACCATACACAGATAGGGTTTATTGGCCATTACCATGCTATACATCCACCACAAAAACTCATTTAAGGGCGACATGTATCGAGTGCATTAATAATACATATCATATATGTAATTGGGATTTGTGGATTTAGGATTGGACATGCATAAAGCCAATATTATTCGCATCGTATGCAATAAATAAAGGCGACAAACCAAAATCGATCATATCGACATTCCTAAAATATAGAGCAGTTGACGTGGCTCTGATACCACTGTTGGGTTTTAGGGGAGGCAGAGAAGGCAGCGGAAACAAAAAATTTCTCCCCAAACCCAGAACAAGGAAACGTGTCAACGTATATATAATAGGAAAGGATGGTTTGTGGAATCATACCTTGTCCCGGGGCTTGCTCGGCGGCAATACCTCGTGCCTTACGCGGTCTTCACCTCTGGTCTTGGACGGTGTCTGTGCAGCTCCTGGTCGCACCGGGACTGATGACTCCTCCTCTCACCGGACTGTCGGGGTTGACAGTTGTCCTCCTGAGTGACAGAAACCTCCCGCCTCTGAAGTAGTCCACACGGACTACCTGGAACTCCACACTCCTTGTCCCACAAGGAAGTGGAAGGAGTCTCACCCTCCTGTTGATGTACTAGTCGCCAACACACTCTCCTGCCTCCATTTGCAACTGCAGTTGTCTTTCCCTTGCTGCACCTCCCTTTGCGGGAAGCACTTGCTCGGGCTCTCTCTCGGTTACCAAAACTAGAGAGAAGGACAATTTTACAGAGCAACTGGTTGCACTGAGTTGTTGTCTGAGAAGCCCCAATACCCCTATATATATAGGAGGGTCATGGGATAGGGTTCTCCGTCCCGGGCAATATGGGACTAAAGCAGGAGTAGAAGGGTTCGAGATTTTCCACAAAAAACAACCAACTCGGAACCTGAACCGATCGTTTCACAACTGAAATGGTCGGTTGGGGACCTGAACCGGTCGGTTGACACTCAACCGATCGGTTGGGACCTATGAGCCGGTCGGTTCACTTTCTGAACCGGTCAGTTCGTGGTCCTGATCAGTTCCTAATTGACTTTCCTTCTTTTGTTTCTAATTGGTATCGAATACCAATCCTTGTTCCAATCAAATTGGGCAAGTGAAACGCAAGGAAAATTCTCACCAATCTTTCTTTCCCAACTTGCTCGGTTCGACCAGTTGAGCCGATCGGTTCAACACTTGAACCGGTCGTCTCACCCTATCCATGAGCCGATCGACTCAACACTTGAGCCGATCGGTTCACCCAGCTCAGCCGATCGGTTCATCACATGAGCCGATCGGTTGGGAGTGCAGATTGTGCAGAAACAGTCAATTGTAGTTCCTATTAATCCGATACTCTAATCAAGCTGTCCAACACCTTGAACACTATGATTTTGAGATATCAATTAATTGAGTGTTTAATTGAACTACCAAACTCCTTTAGTAATCAATCTAAACATTGTTTGTGGAAAAAACTCCTCTTCCAAGTTAAATCCTATGTGTGTGACCTTGCAGGTCCATTTCACGTTGGTAGTGAAAGTCCATAACACTTATGACTTCACAAGAAAAGAGCGGTGCCTAGTCACACATCAGTGCTACCCAAGTGAAAGTAGAAAGTTGGAGAACAACTTTCAATCCTACAATCCGTGAATGGTGTTACAACGAATGTATAATTCCTTTGTCACTGATATCCCGAATGAACTCGAGCCATGGAACAGTCATCCTGTCAACGTTCATTCACTTTCTTGATCTCAGAGCAGATTGAACGAGATATGTATGACATCAATATCACATACTGATTCACACATGCATGCGCACACCTATCTCAATCCTACTCATCAAGTTGCCTTGGATATCAAACTCCCTCAGGAGGGACAAATCTCATATCTATCACTCACCACTCAAAAGCCCCATGTGTCAAAGCCACCCAATCATCACCTTTATAACAACCCATGTTTCAGGACTGCGTTTGATGATGTCAAAGTGTACCCAACGACATGTGTTGAGTGTAGTGATTTTAGGTCAAAGAATCACACTCACCACCATCACTGTGAGTACTGACTATGACTACCATGTCATGGTTCCATGTGTCAAACTCATGGTGGGTCTGTCCGGTACACTTGTTCTCTAACAAGTACCTATGTGTTTGGTTTGATATCTCTATATCATGACTAATGAGATTTTGTCATCAACCAACACCACAATCTAGTCTTGTGTGTCATTGTTGTCTATCTACCTTCCACAATGACATCCGACTAGGGACATAACAAGAATGTACAAACTCTTAGCATCTGTATGATCTCATCGTTCAGGTCCTCAACCTGAAGGCATACGTCATTGAGTACTGTCATTCTCTAGACATTCAATCTGTTCTATCACTATCTCATATGACTGAACCATAAAGAATTGGAAGCTTGCATTTGATGTTTATCAAATCAATCTTAATGTATCCCACCAATCATCCCATGATTGGCTCTAAGGGCATACATACCAACACCTATGAGTTCCAAAAGTATCTTAGGACTATTTTCCATGAACCATAATAGTAAGAACAAGAATCTATAGGTTGATGATGATGACATCATCAAGGTCCAACCTGATATTGGGTTGAAGCACCTCTAACCTGACATGATGGAATGAACGCACCATTAACCCGATATGGTAATAAGTATGTACCTCTTGCACGTTATGATGATGAAGTGCACACCTTGTGCACTATATCAGGTTAAATTATATACCCTATGCACGATAGGGAGCCAAGCATGAACTCCAACCTGATATAACAAACCCTAGGTGATAAGTAACCCGACATGTTGATATGAACACACCATAAAAACAATATGGTGAGGAGTGTATACCTCATGCGTGATATGAGTAATACATAAACACACCATGAGAATGATATAAGATCAAGTATTCACCTCCTACAGAATATGGTGTTATGATTATATCCTAACCCGATATGGATTGAAACCCTAGATGATGATATGAAACCCGATATGAAGCCCAAGATGAAGGGTAACTCGATGTAGTCGTGAGTGATACCACATGAACGATATGAATGATATCTCATGGAAGATAGGAATGATACCTACATACACCTTATACACAATATAAGGTCAAGACCATATCTCATGCATGATATGATATCAAATGGATACTCTATCTGATATAGTGTTCAAACCCTAGATGATGGAATGAAACCCGACACACCCCTATCAGTTTGTGATGGGTTGTTTTGAAGAACTCAACTAGATATCTAGCTTGTCGTTCAAATATATGATGGGACTGATCATTGGAAGGAATGAAAGGATATGAGCATAATGGTTTACCCAATATGGTAACCCGATATGTCAACCAACATGGAAACCCAATATGGAATCCAACATAGAAACCTGATATGGTATTATGTATGTGCTACTAAAACAATACGATGATGAGGCATATACCCTATGCCCGATATGACACATGTGCACGATATGTTACCAAGTATACCCTTATACCTGATATGAGGCCAAGCAATTAGCTCATACACGATATGAAGCTAAGTATCTCTAACTTGAGATGATAATATCTAAGTGTTAGCCAATCCGATATGAGTACATGATATGGTATTAGGGGATACACCCTAAACACGATATGATGATGTGGTTACACCACATGCCCGATATAGATGCCTGATATGATGATAAGGTTGCATCTTAGGCACGATATGGTAGAATACATACATCTTGATGCCCGATATGGTGAATTTACCTCAATCATGTGTACTTGATTGAGTGATATATGTTGTGTGTTGTAATTCAATGCAACATTAAGATGCAATGAATTTAATGCAATTTGATAGTTGTAAGCTAACGTGCTCTAAGAGGAGAATTGAGCCAACTTAATAAATGTATGGTGCAATCAACATCCTAATGAGGGTAAGAGATAAACTTTTACATGTGTGATAAATAATGTTAATAAACATGCATTGATACTCCTAAAAATGAGTGGAGTATGAATTAGGGTTTGATTCTAGATAATATGATCTTGAATCCTTAATTGTTAATAAGGGGAAAACCTAACCCTAATGAAGGGTAATGGTATGCACTTACAAACCTAATTGGTTCGATTGAGAAATCCTAACCCTAATGATGGGAAGGATGTATTTCTCTTATATCACATAGTGATGATGTGAATTTAAAACCCTATTTGTTTAAAATAGGCAATCCTAACCCTAATAATGGAAAGGATGTATTTCTCTTAAATTGCATAGTGATGTCATATATTGTTAGAGTTTTATCATGAAGTGCAAACTATTCAAGAATCATGAGATGATGAGCATAGCCAGGTATGAGCTATGATGTTTTATATGATACATATTTAAATAAGCCTTGTGAGCCATGTTAAATATCTGTATAACATTCTGATATTTTAAAAGACAGTTGTTGCCTAATGAGAGGTGACAAGATGTTTAATAAACCATGTGAGCTATGTGAAATATGTGTACAATAAGTGCGATGAATACCATGGTTTGAGGACCTAGAGGTAATAGTTACCTGTTACAAAGGTAACAATGCTCAGTGATGATCTAAGGGTTTGATTACCCAGATCCAGTAATCATGATGGTGATTTAGGGATGATAATTCCCAGTGATGTGCTAAGGGACTGAGATCTTGAGTGTTATACATTCAAAGTGTTCCAAAGATTATAAATTTACTACACCTTTCTTTATAGCATCTGTTATAATTCATGTTTGAAACTTGGTTTATGCTAAAAGATAATGTAATCCACCTAATTAATCATGTGGAATATCATCATACAGTTGCCCTAACCATAGATCCATTCAGTGTCAGAAATTGTTGATGGTGAAACGAGTTGAACTTGGAGAGCGTATTTTTGAATATGCGGGGGTGAAGGACGAAGTATATCCATACGTCCTGATGAAGAATCAATATTGCACCTTTCTTATTTATCACGGGATGATGTGAATCTCCCAACCAAATGAGGAATTGATGTGTAAATTCTTCATCATTCTATGTGGATCGGGATTGAAGTATAAAATCTCTCGAACAGGTGAGGAATTGATGAATAATCTTCCTTATCCTTATAATCTAGGAAAGCTAAGTGGTTTTATCCCGAAGAGAGTGTATGCTACAGTTGTAACTCTATAGTGAAGATGCCGCTATACCCCGGCATGCTATTTGTATCTGACATGAGATGTCCTGCCAACAGCTGACACGAAATGTCCTGCTAAGTTGTCTCATACTGACCAAGACGTGTGAGGTCTTGACAGCTGGCTCTTCCATTGACCTTGTATGGTACCGATTTGAACTTAGTTGTGGTCGGTTGGAGTATGAACGGTATACTTCATCTCCTCAGGGCATAAGTGTGATTGTAATATGTAATCACTCATGTAGTGTACTTGCTTAAGGATCGAATACGGAAGACATTGGTTGATGTACACTTATTTTATACATCTTAATTGGATAGATGTTATACATGTTTCTTTATATTCCTTGTAAAGTGAATAGATGATTTATTGCTCTACTTTAGATAGATGCATTATTTTAAGAAAAGAGATTATTTTCCCATGGCAACAGATCTATTTTCACCCAAACATGTCACCAACGCTTAGAATCACTTTTCTGCATTTTCTGTACAGTACAATCGGTCGATATTCAATAAAGGTAACTCGACTGATTGGCTAAAAGACAAACCCAATATTCAAACCATCGGTCGAGTTTGTCTTGGGGAAATTTGAACGACCAGTGAATATTACATTTGGTCATTAACTCGATCGGTCAAGTTCTGTGAATGCACAACTTGACCGATGCACTCTCTAGAAAATTGATCCAGTGGATCGGTCGAGATTGTAACTCGACCGATCAACAACCTGTGATCGGTTTTCTAAAGTGATTAAAAAGTGATTAAAACTTGGTATAAAGTGTCCCACATATTTTTCTCATCTTAGTTACAAGTCATATCATCAATACAAGTGATTACAAAATTCTTCTAAGGTCATTTACATGGATTTCCTAATTATCACACTTGCATTGCTTTTGACTTGGACTTTTACAAGCTAGGGCTTGTGTAATTTGATCCTTTTCATGTACCTAACACCTGAAATCAATCTTGAATACACATATTAGATACATATGAATAGAATGGCTAAGTCATTATCAAAATATGGACAATGTATAACCTCTAGGTCAACATTCTCCCCCTTCTTGACAATGACAAACCATTCCTCAAACATATTGAAAAGGATATAGAAATTATACTTTTGCCTTGTGAATTAGAGGGATTCAAGATTTGAACAATGTGCATTGCTCCCCCTCAATCTATGCTTACTTTAACCTACATAGTTAGTGTAAGGACCATGTCCTTCGTTTTGGGCTTATCCTGTTTGCTTTGCCTAAACCTTGTGTTTAGTTGCTTGCTAATCACCTCTAGTGGTGATTAAGGTTGCTGGTGCTTTGTTGAGAGTTGGAGGTGCCCCTTGCAAATAACCCAAGTCTAGGGTTTATGAGCAAGTTTGTCACCTTGAGAGGCATTTTTCTCTCTCCTTGCTTCCTCTAGAGTTGAGAGGAAGGGTTGGGCTCATTTCTTGAGTTGCCTTGGGCTTGGTTGAGCCTTGTTGGGCCTTGTTTTGCATTGTTTGGGCCTTGCCTTGCCTTGATGGACCTTGTATCAGGCAAGGGTGTGTTTGGGAGCCTTGTGTCGGCCATGGTTGTGTCGGCCATGAGGCTGTGTCGGGCAAGAGAGTGTATCGTGCACGTGGTTGTGTCAGCCTTTGACCATCCTTGACCTTTGGCTTCGTTTGTGTCACCACCCTTGTGGACACTTGGTGCATGATGCTTGCATGTGGCATTTCCCATGGACAAGTGTCCCTAGGTGGGCGACACCTTGCCTTGTTTTCTCCTTCACCCTCTTCTATATATGCCTCTCCTTTCTCTTGCTTAGGATCCCTTTAGTTGGTGTTGCTTCCTTTCCTTCCTTGGTGGGAGACACATCTCCTTTGCTAGTTGGTGGCCAATCCTCCTCCTTCTCCTTGGAGTCTTCTTCTTCCTCTAGTGGTGGTCGAGCCCTAGGATGCCTTGTTCTTCTTCTTGTGGTAAGCATCTCCCCTCTTTCCTTAGCACCTTCTTCTTCTTCTCTTTCTTGCTTGCTCTTCGGCCATGGTGGTTACAAGTTTTGTTTCTCTTCTTAAGGTGGCCGAAGGTGGTGCTTGAGCTTGGGAGCTTGGTGCTAGGAGCTTGGAGCTTGCTTAAGGTGGGTTACATAACTCCTAACCCTATCTATACTACTTCCTTTTCTTGTTGCATGTTATGTTTTACCTTGATCGGCCATGTATCTTGTGGATATATGTTCATGTTGTTGGTGTGTTCTTGACCTTGGTGGCCAAACCATATGTATAGAGTTTCTTGGGCAAAACTCCTTTCTCTCCATTTGGTCTTGAGAAGTGAGTTCGGCTCTAGTGGTATAGGCAACACTCCTCTCACTTGATTGTTGAGAGGTGAGTCTATACTCTAGTTGCTTGGGCAACACTCTTCTCTCACCATGGATTAGAGAGGTGAGCCTTGGTTGGATGTTGACCTAGTAGAGTTTGGGAGCTTAGATGATATGGAAATGATCTATCATGTTTCCTGAGACATGTGATGGAGGTTGTGCAAAACCCCACTCTCTTGATTGTTGAGAGGTGAGCCAACTCTCTTGATCTGTTAGGGTTTTGTGATGGTGATCTTGAGGTTAGTGATGACCAAGTCGAGATGAACCTTTGTGTCTTGCACGATACACCTTTGTGGTGATGTTTCTTGACACCCCTCACCTTGGGTTTAGCTTTGGCCGATATGGTCATGTTGAGTTTGGTTGGCTTTGTGCCTGACATGACCATCTTGATCTTGTTGACCGATACACTCTTGTGTTTGAGTTGGCTGATAGATGTGGCTAAGAGCCTTGGTCAATAGGCCTTTTGTGAGGGTTGTTACCCTGCCCGATACCACTTGTGGTAAGGGGCTCACTAACCGTCACTGTGACGACCCAACACCAAATCAGGCTGTCAGCCGATAATGATTAATGCGGAAGAAAACATTAGCAGCGGATTACTGAAAATCACTAAAAATTAAAACCTTTTTGCAAAGAGATACAATTCCAGAAAATTCTTAAAAAGAGAACCAAAGTATTATATATACATTCTGGTCCACAAAGTACATACCATGTACCATCTCTTCTCGAGGAATATATTTACAACAGTTGCTTTGCCAAAACTATACATAAGCAACATAAAACCTCAAGGCATTCAAGCCAAAATCTCAGATCTATCATAAAACACTGAATACTGTCTCCTAGGACCTGAGAGTACACAGACGACATATAGGACTCTTATCTACAAGACACGACAGTCAGTATCTCCACCTGAGATGTTACTGCTGTCCTTGATGCTGCTGTCCTTCACCTACTGTATGGTTTCTACCTCCTCGTCCTCATCCACCTAAAAAGGTTGGATCCCATAGGGGTGAGACAATTGAAATTATCCCAGCGAGAGATATAACTCTCTGCCAGAAACATTATTATTGTAGATAAATAGTAATAAACTGAGCAGATGGTTCTTTATTATTAATAAGCAGGATAAATCATTGTTTAAGCAGAATAGAGCAATATCATCTTTTAAAGCATTACAACTATGTATGACAAAGCAGTAAATCATCTATTTACTAAGGAATATGAAGAACATGTATAACATCTATCCATTTAGAATACATTAAGAAATTTAACATCAACCAATGATTTTCATATTTCATCCTTCAGCAAATATGATACACGGATGATCACATTTTACAATCACACTTATGCCCTGAGGAGATGAAGTATATCGTTCATGCTCCAACCGACCACGATTACGTAAGCATCGGTACCATACATAGGTCAATGGAAGAGCCATACTCCATCACCTCATCTGCCTCAGTCAGTGCGAGATCACATGCAGGACATCTCGTGTCTCATGCTAAAATAGCTTACCATGGTATACTGGCAACTTCGCTATAGAGTTATAGCTCGTAGCATATACTCTCTTCAGGATATGGCCCGTAGCCAATGCCTGGTATTGTGGAGTCATGGCCCATAGCCATACTCTTATTGGGATATGGCCCATAACCATTCTTGTGCATAGGATATGGCCCGCATTCATTCCTATGAGGCGTAAGGATATATTCGCCCATTACCCCCACATATTCAAAAATATGCATTCCAGGAGTTCCCATAGGAAAACCTATTTCACCATCACCAACTACTGACGATGATGGATCTATGGCCAGGGCTCTACATGATAAGATTTCACTTGATTATTTAAGTACATTACCATATTCGTTTAGCATCAATCAAGATTTCAAATAGGAATTATTATGACAAATGCTACAAAGAAACATGTAATACTTCTATCAAGTGCTTTTCAAAACTTTATAGAACATTGGGATCTCAGTCCTTTATCTCATCACTAGGAATTCACACCCTTCATCAAATATCATCATCATGTTCACTGGATCTGGGTATTCAAACCCTTAGTTCATCACTGAACAAGGTTACCACTTATCAGGTAACTAATATCTCCAGGTCATCTGATCAAGGTATTCATGATACTTGTTACACAAGCATCTCACATAGCTCACCAGGAATATTCAACTTCTTGTCACCTCTCACTAGGCAACAAATAAAATAATGGCTCACAAGGCCCATTAACATCATAGCTCATACATGGTTATGCTCATCATCTCATGATACCTGCATGGTTAGTATATCTCATAACAACCATATCAATTACATGTCAACATTATGCAATACAAAGATAACATCACGATTTCCTCATTAGGGTTAGGGTTTCCCATCTTTATCAATTAGGGTTTCACATATCATCACCCTATATTAGGGTTTCACATATCATCACCCTATTTTAGAGTTTCACATAACATCACCCTATATTAGGGTTTCACATAACATCACCCTATTTTAGGGTTAGGGTTTTCCATTTTATATTAATTAGGGTTTCTCTTTTCATATCAATTAGGGTTTCTCATCCCATTACCCAGAATTAGGGTTAAGGATTCCCATTTTTCTTAATTAGGGTTTCATGATCACATTATCAAAGATCAAACCTAATTCTTACTTGATATCGATATATGCTCATTACATATTTATTATACAAGTATGAGTTTCTCTCTCATCCTCTCTAGGATGTTGTTTACTTCATACTTAATTAAGTTGGCTCAACCTTTCCACAAGACACATACACTTATGATTATCATAGTGTATTGAGTTATTTGTATTCATAGGCATCAAATGTCAATTACTCTAAGTGTACTTATTTACCTAAGTACCTTAGGAGTACTTCCATTGTAAATCAACCTTGAGATAATATCCAACAACTTAAGGGGTTATTAATCCTTACATGGTTTGAACCAATTGGACCTTCATACGGTTTGGACCAATTGAACCTTCAAACGGTTTGGCCCTAAACCTTCAAATGGTTTGAGACCGTTTAGACCTTCAAACAGTCTTGGTCTAAACCTTCAAACGGTTTGAGACCATTTAGACCTTCAAACGGTCTTGGTCTAATCCTTCAAACGGTTTGAGACCGTTTAGACCTTCAAACGGTCTTGGTCTTAAACCTTCAAACGGTTTGAGACCATTTAGACCTTCAAACGGTCTTGAGGTCACTTGACCTTCAAACGGTCTTGAGGACACTTGACCTTCAAACGGTTTTGAGATCACTGAATCTTCAAACAGTTTTGACCCCTTTGATCTTCAATCGGTTTTGAAACCGTTTGATCTTATTGGTTTGAAACTATTTGACCCTTGAACGGTTTGAAGATTGATTAACCCTAAATGGTTTGAGACCATTTGGTCCTCAAACGGTTTGAAACTGTTTGGTCCTTAATTGGTTTGAGACCATTTGGTCAATTCAGATATAAAACCGTTTGAACCTAAGTTAGGGTTTTGACATCAATTGATCTAGGGTTTTAAAACCAATTGAGATCTAAACGTTTTGAAATCATTTGGCCATCCAAGGTTGAGACCATGTGGACTAGATTAGGTTAAAACCATTACACCTTTACACATTTTTGAAACCGTTTAGCCTCTAATGGTTTCAAACCGTTTGACCTCTAACGGTTTGGAAACCGTTTAGTCACCAAACGGTTTCAACCGTTTGGTTTTGAAACCGTTTGACCAACAAAATTGAAACTGTTTGTTTTTGGTATTCTTGAGGTGTGTGCTAAGATGATGTCAGCATCATCAAGCTTCAGACCTTTGAATTCTACTGTCATATATATGATAAATTCATCAATTATTCAAGAAGAAAATAAAAGATCAACATATGATGAGAAATTGAAATCAATAATAACATTGATGGGTTCAAGTTATATAACCCACCTTCAAAGTAGCTTCAAAGCTTCAAGCTTCACGTCTCTAATGGTGAAAGAAGCTCCTTCAACTATCCAAGGTTTGTTTCCAACTCTTTGGATGCAAAAGATAGCCAAGGTTGAGCATTGGATGGAAGAGAGAAGAAAATCAATGTTGAAATCTGATTTCAACCATCAATCCAAGGTTGAAGATGATCATGAAGCTTACCTTCAGCTTGGGGAACATTTTCTTCCTGCTCCTATGCTCCTTGGTCGTCGGCCAAAGCTAGGGAAGAAAGTGGTTTGCAAAAATAGCCTTTCAAGTAAGGAGAAAATCAAGTACATATAATTGATTTTCTAGGAGAGAGAAAGTAGAAGAAAATTCATCCACTTTCTTGCCACATGCCCCCTCCCTTCCTTGCATCCGAAGCCAACTTCCTCTCCCTCAATATCCTCTCAATTATCCGTGAATTAAAAGCAACCATTTAAGCACCTTAATCATTATAATACTATTATCCATTTTTAGTGGACATTACTTTTTAATTAACAAATGTGAGTGGATTTCTTCACCTACTTAGGATATTTCGGTGCTAATCAAGGCATTTGGACGTCCTCCCACTATGGATTTCTCCCATAACATTTTTAGTTGATGGACACTTCAATTAATATATTTATTTTTTGCTACAAAATAATTTCGGGTTTCAATTATGCTTATTTCTTAATTATTTTATTATCAAGATTATCTATCCTCAAAAGTAGTTCAAACAAGATGCCCCATTCTTTTATTTTCTCTAAATGATACCAAGAAATAGTAGGGACACTCTTGAAGTGGTATTTTACATATTCAACCCTAGATTTTGGGTAATTTGCTAATTATACCAAAACTAGCATTCAAAACACAAACATTACTCAAACAAGCTCCTTCTTGGGACTTAGGTTTCCACAAGCCATACCTCAGCATCATTCTCATTCTTATAATGCTATAACACTTGAGGAACATTTATCATGTAACATTTTCAAGGTAACCCCTTAAATTGGGTAAATTGCACTTTAGTCCAAAATATGTAAAATATTGCTTCAACATTATTCAAATAGGTCCAAAATCGAAACATAAGCTCTCCTTTAGTCTTGATTACTTTTCAAAAGATAAGGACAAGAATATAAATGACTTACTTAAGCAAAACTCCCAGGGTTAAGGCATAACCCAGGTCAGGGATGTTACAGTCACATCCTTTAGTGAGGGTAACTAGTACCTTTAGTGAGGGTTATGCTTAACCTCAAAACCCTAGCTAGTGATGTGTTGTCTTGTAATCACACCTATGTTGTTGATATTATATGGATGATGGGTTGTGAACCAGTGCTATGCTTGATGCTTAAAGATAATGCTAGATCAGATAACAAGATACTTGTTTATGTTTATAAGATAAATGGCATAAGTGGAAACTTATGATTTGATAACCATAATGTAATTGATACAGCTATATGCCTCATATGATTATAATCATGACATGCACATCTGCAACCCTAATGACATAATAATCAGTAAGATCTATGTCTGGTGACTTTAAGTTATCTCTCTTGATGTGCATACTAACTATGCAGGTGTATCAGGTGAATTCATAGCCAGGTAAGAGCTATGAGGTATATGTGTTTGAATAGCGCTGCATGATGATAATTCTTGTTGATGGGATAACATGCATCACCAGTATGATGAGATAGGTCTGAGGACCTGATGAGGGCTGAGTGCCCAGTGAGGTGTTATCCTCTTGATGATGAGATGAGGGATTGTTATCCTAGGTGATGATGTAAAATGATGATGCCTTGAGAGGCAGTGGCTTTCTGTGATGAGGGATTGAGATCCCATGATAATGTGATAATGACAACATTAATGTAACTCAATGATGTTTATGTTTTACAACTTGGTTGCCTCAACAATCCACTTAAAATATATTAATTAATTACAGTGGAACATATCATGTAGTTTGCCCTGGCCATAGATCCATCATCGTCAGTAGTTGGTGATGGTGAAATAGGTTTTCCTGCGGATTAACCTAGAAGCGTATATTGTTGAATATGTGTGGTTTCTCCTAGCCAAAAATGAGGAGGATTAGAGTGCAACTTCGGTTGTAGACTCCAGAGTGCGGTTTCAGGCATGTGTCTCAATATGTTAGAGCATGGTGAACAGGCCCATGGCTCAGGATGTGTGACAAGAAGAGCATGATTGTGTTCATGGCTCAGAGCACGGTGATCATGCCCGTGGCTCAGTTTCACTAGCGCCGATACCTATACCAAGGTGGGCTAGGTAGAGGGTAGCCTGACCCAGTGGCTGAGGCCACTTAAGCATGAGACTGTGGTCCTGCTTGTTTTGCACTCGTGCACTAACCACGAGGTGTTGAGGTTGTGGAGTCCAACTCTTCCATTGACCTTTTATGGCACCGGCTTGGGTTTCACAACTGAAGGTTGGAATTGAGCGGTATGGCTCACTTCCTCAGGGCATAATAATAATAATATGTAATCCAGCTGAATAGTACTTATTGCTTAAGGCAAAACATGGAACATTGGTTGAGTCCTTGCTTGTGTAGTTGATCTTGTTATACCTTATAGTTACTTATATGTTCCTTATGTTATGTGGTAAGATCTTATAATCTTATCTTGTCAATCATGTTCCATAAAGAAAATCAAGTTATATGCCTCCCAGTATCCTGGTAAGTTTAATAATACAGTAAGACCTGCTTAGTATGTTGCTCATATAATCTGCTTATGCTAGTTATTTGTTTTACCCGCTTTAGCCTTCTTTGGAGTTTTATAGTTTTGGCGGGGAGTTATGTTTCTCGCTGGGACTATGTGTCTCACCCCGTTGGTTTACAACCTTTATAGGTGGTCACGCTAGACGTGGTGGTGGTCGTGAGGTTGCGGCCGAGCAGCAAGAAGAGGAGCAGTAGAAGGAAAGAGATGGACATGCTGCTGTTTTGGTGGTCTTGTAGTAGATTCCTAGAGTTATCCATGTACTCTCAGGTCCTCGGAGGTGTTTTGACGATGTTTTACGATGTTTACCTGATGTAGCTTTATATATCCTGCTGCTGGCCTGATGTGGCCCATTATGTATAAACAGGTGATGAACTCATGTGCTGGCAGGACAACTATTTTCCCTAAGCTGTGGACATCTATCAGGCTTATAATAGTTTCCTTGCAGGATCTGGATGTAATAGTTTCCTTATTTATCTGCTTTCCACGATCGGTTTTAATTAACCCGTGTTTTCAGTAATATGTGGTTCCGCACGTTTTCACGTGTCACCTTGCTGTCTGTGTGATGGCGGGGTGTCACAGTTAGTCTATCTACACAAAGCAATTATAGCATACATGTACTATATTGTCCTTTGCAAGTCACATGATAAGGCATATAATGAACAAGAAAAGGATCTCATAAGTAATGAACAACAATATGATAGAGAATAGCAATATGATTGACTTTCAAGACATTGAAATCCTCTCCCCCTTTTGACATTATTAAAAAGTGAGGGGGTAGAAGAGCATACAGTCAGGTCTTCTCCAAACACAATCAAGCAGATATTCAAACATGCAATCTCATATCATATATCAACTAGAGATGAAAGGAACACACAAGCTAAGTCATAATCAAAATATGATGAAATAGGGCACCAACTCATAGGATATAACAGCTCAAAGAGTAAGAGTGCACAAAACATAGATTATAACCCATAAAACATGTTCTCATAAAAGCAACTACAAGCAAGAAGCGATGAAAACTGAAGATAAAGTAGTACATGTCAGATAATTTGCCCAGATGTTTATAATACAAAATAGCCTAGAAAGATATAAATGATCAACAAACTAGACTAAAAACTAAGAACATCTAGACATCTAAACTATCTATGTCCACAGCACCATCATCATCAGCTCCAGGCTCGTAGTCCTCGTCTCCATCTGAAGGTGCAGCAGTAGTGCCTTCATCACCGGAATCAGCACCAGAGCCATCACCATCATCAAAAGCATCCTCACCATCACCATCATCGTCATCAACAACAATAATCTCAGCATCAGCCTGGTCAGGCATCTCCTCATCCACAGAAGGACCAAAACCACGACCGGACCAACGAGCGTTCTACTCATCCCAATTCATACCAAGAGCATAGAGCTCATTGGCCTAAGGGAAGGAAGGAGTAGAATTGCCAAGACTGGCAAGCAAAGTGGCCAAGGGGCCAGTAGGTAGACGGGAGCAGAACCACCAGTAGAAGAGGGTGTGGGAGTAGCAGTGGAAGGCTCGGGGTAGGGTAGTAATGATGATATGCATAGGAATCATAATCACTACCAGGGTAAGGTTGGTAGGTGGGGTATGGGTGTGCACATGATAAGTTCATGTTTCAAATGATTAAACACAAATCCTGGTGAAGTTGCGCCTGAACCTATTGGTTATATGCATGTTGGTGCATTGGACATGAGGGTTTCATTGGACACCCGAAACAAGGCACGACTAGGTCGGTGTGGCTGAGGAGGTGGAGCTCGAGTATAAGTAGAGGTAGGGGCAGTAGAGGCTGAGGCTGAGGGTGAACCACCAGGTGTGGTGGAGGAAAAGACAGGCATGGACTTCTGAATTGTAGTCTCACTAATACACACTCCCTTGCTGGAAAGCTTGTAATGGAAGTCAGAGAAGAGTGATTTCTCAGTGGCGAATTGGAATAAACTACAAATCAGGGCTGCATAAGGTGGATGGGTGTCACAGGTGTTCTTACTAGAGTCAAAACATGTCATATGGTGAAGAATGTATCTTGACCATTTGATCTGATATTCTCTAGAATGCAGTACATTAGGACCGCAATGTTCTCTACAATATCTGTTTGATTTTTCTTTGGATGGATGTTGCACTTGATCACTAGGGCTAATATACACTTTCTGAGATCAAGGGAGGAGGAGGGTAGGGTTCTCTTCTTCTTGTAAGGAAAATTGGGGTTCTTTAGGTAGCGATGGATATCAGGAAGAGTGATCTCATTATGCTTGTAGAAACCCTCAGTATCCAAAAGGTCAAAATACTCCCCGTAATCCTTATGCCAGGTGTCATTCTCATCATCTCCTAAAAACAAAACATTCAGGATATCTTTAGAGATTTGAAATTTCTTCCCAGCGATCATGGATGTAAGGATCACTTGAGTATTCGATGGGGGTACAAGGGAGTCGTAATTCCAACACAAGTTAGCGTAGAATTTGTGAACTACTTTTGTGCTTGTCATAGAATTATGAAAGCAGTCATGCTCGACAACCAGGGCAGAGAGGTGATGAAGGGGTAGCAACCTCTCCACTTGGTCTATGATAGCTTGACGCCTAGGGCTAGGCTCAAACAAGGGTCTAAAAGGAAAAGGACTCCTAGGAAGAAGGTCCTTATACCTATTTACAGCCTCTATTAAGACAAACAAGTATCATCAAATGGAACCAAGTGAGAAGACGAAGAAGGTGGTGGTGCATTGCTAGGGGCAGATCTCTTTCTTCTATGAGAAGCCATGGAGGAAAAAATAAGGAGAAGAATATAGCAAACACACAAAACAAACCACCAAAACCATTTTCACACCAAGGTTGAGCAAGGGAGGAGGTCTAGGGTAGCCTATCTATGTCAGAAAAGGGCTAGGACAGGGAAGGTAAGGGTCAGGGTTGAGAGCTTCGGGCTAGAAGAAGGGGAATCGGTCAGCCATTCTCTAGTTGAGAGGGAGAATAGTCGGCCGAACCCAACTTAAATTGACTTCAGCCCGCTGTTCGGTCGAGTTATGAGAGTTAGAAACTCGACTGATTGGTCCATTTCAGAATAGCTCTCGGCCAAGGATCGGTCAAGTTTGTCCTGGGGGAAATTCGATCGATGGTCAACCTGACCTAAAACCATCAAACTTAATTTATAGCCATATGAATGCTAATTAAATTTATTTTTCAAGTCCATTATATATGTTGAACATACTTAGGCACATATCACTCATCATTGGGTACTATTTTGTGATAAAACAAACGTTTACAGATCTTACCCAAAAAAAAGAGAAAAATAAGGCAATGTGAACATGAAAAAGCAATTTTAAGCATATTAGCACTCAAAGATGATCAAGATAGATGCAAAACATATAGGATAGATGACTACTAGCTAGAAGGCATATCATATTCATCCAAAGCACTTATTTGCAATTTTTATCTAATAAAGTTAAATTGCTCTCTAGCTAGAGGTTTAGTGAAAATGTCCGCCAACTAATTTTCCGTGTCCACATGCGTGATATAAATATCCTTTTTGGCAATGTGATCATGAAGAAAGTGATGGCAAACCTCTATATGTATAGGATTATAAGAAAGATTGATTGCACTAGTATTATCACAATAGATAGGAGAAGCATCAAAATGAATGTTAAAGTCTTGGAGCATTTGCTTCATCTATAGGAACTGGGAACAACAACTTCCGGTTGCAATGTACTCAGCCTTGGTAGTTGATAATGCCACGGTGCTCCATTTCTTGGAAAACCAAGACACCAAGCATGGTCCTAGAAGGAAGCAAGTGTCACTTGTGCACTTTCTATCAATCAAATAGCTCGCATAATCAACATCACTATATGCTATAAGAGTAAAGTCCCTTGACTTAGGGTACCATAGACCAAAGTTTTGAGTTTTGGCTAAGTACCTCAAAATCCTCTTAACAGCAATCAGATGTGATTTCCTAGAACTTGATTGAAAGCGAGAATACAAGCTAACACTAAACATTATGTCAGGTCTAGAGGCAGTTAAGTAAAGTAAACTTCCAATCATACCTCTATAGAGCTTCTCATCTACCTTCTGACCTTCTTCATCTCTATCAAGTTTGGCGGTGTTGGACATGGGTGTGTCCATCGACTTCATGTTATCCATTCCAAAGTGTTTGAGTAGTTCATTGGTGTACTTGCCTTGGTTGATGAAGTTTTCATCTTTGGCTTGCTTGATTTGGAAGCCGAGGAAGAAAATAAGCTCACCCATCATGCTCATCTCAAACTCACTCTGCATAAGAGAACTAAACTCCTTGCAAAGATCAAGATTAGTTCCGCCAAATATGATATCATCAACATAAATTTGAATGATAAGAAAATTTCTAGAAGTGTGTTTTAGAAATAGAGTAGAATCAACTTTGCCCGTAACATAGCCATTTTCTAACAAAAAGTTATTTAATTTCTCATACCAAGCTCGAGGTGCTTGTTTGAGTCCATAGAGAGCTTTTTGTAGCAAATAAACATGGTTAGGTAGCTTGTCATTTTCAAATTCTGGAGGTTGAGTAACAAATACTTCCTCCTCGATTGTACCATTCAAAAACGCACTTTTAACATCCATTTGATATAGCAAGAAATTCTTATAACTAGCAAAAGCAAGTAGCATTCTAATAGATTCAAGTCTAGCAACATGAGCATAAGTTTCATCAAAATTAATACCTTCCTATTGATTGTAGCCTTGAGCCACTAAACTTGCTTTGTTCCTTACCACCTTGCCATTTTCATCAAGCTTGTTGCGGTAGACCCACTTGGTGCCAATGATTTTTCTGTCACTTGGTCTTGGAACTAGAGTCCACACTCAGTTCTTCTCAAACTACACTAGTTCCTCCTGCATGGATAGGATCCACTCGTCATCTCTTCCTTGATGTTCTTTGGCTCCAACTGTGAGATGAAGGCATTGTCTGCTTGTTCTTTGTTGTAGGCAGCTCGTGTCTTCACTCTCTCGAATGGATCACCAATGATTAGCTCTTTGGGATGATTCTTTGTGAAGTGAGGAGTGGGATCCTTCTTTCCTTCATCTTCTGCTTCAACCACCTACTTACCTTTATTGTCGATGTTGAGGTCTTTTAAGATTGAAATTAATTCATCTGCAACATCATTATCAACAACATTCTTTCCAACAAAAGGGTTAGATTCAATAAATTTGACATTAATAGATTCTTTAATTTTAGACAAATCAATATTGAAAATTCTATAAGCCCGACTTGTAGTGTGCTATAGCCTAGGAAGAAAGCCTTGTATGATTTCAGATCAAACTTGTCGAGAGAATCATTTGTATTCAAAATAAAACAAGGACATATGAAAAGGTAAAAGAAGTCGATGGATGGCTTTCTACCACGCCATAACTCATAAGGAGTTTTCTTCAAAGAATGATGCGTAAAAACTCAGTTCTGCACAAAGCATGAGGTGCTAACATCTTCAGCCCAAAACTTCTTTAGAGTGTCATACTCTAGAAACATGGTCCTAGCCATCTCCTGTAACGATCTATTCTTTCTCTCTACTACCCCATTTTGTTGAGGTGTATGAGGAGAAGAGAAATTGTGCAAGTAACTAGATTTTTCACAAAAATGCTCAAAAAGATAATTTTCAAATTCTCCCCCATGGTCACTATGGATAGAAACAATCCGAAAAGAAGCTTCATTTTCAACACGTTTACAAAAGCTCGAGAAAACATCTAGAGTATCACTTTTAGAAATGAGAAAGAATGTCCAAGTATAGCGAGAGAAATCATCGACAATCACAAGACAATACTTAGAACTACGAAGCGTTTGAGATCTCATAGGTCCAAATAGATCAATATGAAGAAGCTCAAGAGCTCTTTTGGTACTAAGGACTCCTTTGGATTTGAAGGAGGACTTGGTTTGCTTTCCTTGTGTCCAAGGTTGGCATTCCTCATCTTTTTTAAAATCCAATTTAGGAAGTCCCCTAATCAATTCCTTTTTGTTCAAATTCTTCATTTGATGCATATTCACATGACCCAACCGGCAATCCCAAAGAGATATATCATTTTTATCCACAACTAAGCATCTATCAAGTACGGGATTTAGAGCATCAAGCACAATAACATATAGAATATCATTTTTAGTTCCCTTATATATAACATTATAAGTGAGGGAATCTAGAAGCAAACATTCTAAAGAAGTAAATAGAACAAGATAACCATTATCACAAAGTTGGCTTACACTTATCAAGTTATGATGTAGACCATCAACAAGAAAAACATTTTTAATACAAAGCTCGTTGCCTACATCACCCTCACATATTACCTTACCCTTTTTGTTGTCCCTGAAGGTCATTGATCCACCTTTCTTCTTCATGAATTTGTTGAAATGGTTGATTTCACCTATCATATGCTTTGAGCATCCACTATCAACAATCCACCTTCTTTTGACCTGCATTAAAGAAGGATGTTGGTGCCCAACTCAAACTTTGGGATTCGGGGTTAGCTTGGGGACCCATTGCATGCTTGGGTTGGTCCCCTTTGGTTTGTAAGGACAATAAGTAGAATAATGATCATCACATTTACAAGGAGCACATACCATTGGGTTCTTAGAGCTGGAAGTCTCTCCATGGAAGAAAGGAGGTTCCACACTCTTCTTCTTACCCTTAATCTTATTCTTATTCTTACTCTTAGGAGCAGTCCCATCATATCCTAAACTACTAGTACCAATTTGTTTGGTAGAGTATTCTAGGACAGCATTAAGGGATTTCTTTCTCATAAGAAACTTTTGCAAAGAAGCTCTTAACTTTTCATTATCATCACTAAGACTAATGATAGTAGAATATAAGCTAGAAAGATCATCTCTAGCATGCAACAAGTCGGCCTCTAAACAGAGGGCTTTAGTATGAAAAGAATCACGTTCTAGAGTAGTGCTAGCTACCTCATTACTTTGCAAGATAGGTCTAGAAGATAGATCATTTACTTGAGCAAGCAACTTAGCATTTTTAGATTTAATTAAAATAATTTCTCTTCGATAAGCATAAATTTCTTTTCTCCTAGCTTCATCAATGAGGTTACGTTCTACATTTTTAGTTTTAAGAACATCAATCTCATTTTGGCATTTTTGGTTCTCTTCCTTAAGAGTAGCAATATTCTTAAGGTAGACACCATTCTCAACTTCAAATCCATTGTATTGGAGCTCAAGATCAAGAAATTTCCCTTGCAAAGTATCAATACTATCAAGATGTAGTTTTTCATTTTGATCTAGAATCTCAATCTTAGCATAAAGATCATCTATAATTTTTCCTAACCTTTTCTTTTTAGCTTTGCATTTAGTAAAAGATAACCGGCTAGAATTAAGCATATCAATAAGAGTTTCTTTGGACAACTCATGCAAGTTAACTTCACTTACCTCACTTACATCACTTACTTCACCTACATCATCACTTGTAGAGGCCATGAGAGCAAGGTGACATTCTCCATCTTCGGAGCTAGAAGAACTTAAGGAAGACTCCTCTCAAGCTGCATGAGCTGCATCCTTGCTTCTTCTTTCTTTCTTCTCCTTTCTCTTGTATTTGCCCTCCTTCTTATACTCCTTGTCCTTCTTGTGGCTGCTCTTGTGGTGGCTCTTCTTAGCCTTCGGACAGTCACTCTTGTAATGGCCTTTTTGGCCACATTCATAGCACCTAGGAGTAGATGAAGAAGACTTCCCTTTGAAGTGATTTCCCTTGGAGTAGTTAGATTCATGCTCATTTGGGCCTTCATCTTCACTTGAGGAAGGAGTAGGGGACTTGAGTGTAAGTTGTTGTTTTCGAACCATCTCCTCAATTTGAGCTTTGAAGGTTGTGTCCTTGATCTTCTTGGATTCCTTCTCTTCTCTCTTTTCTTCTTCTTCTTGCTTGTCAAGCCTTGGCTCATGAGCTTGAAGGTTACCAACCAACTCCTCGGTTGACAATTCACTAAGCTTGTACACTTCTTCAATGGAAGTCACATTGGGCTCCCATCTCTTTGGAAGAGATCTCAATATCTTTGAGTTGATGGTGCCTTTGTCCATCACACTGCCAAGAGCTACCAATCCATTGATGATGACATTAAGCCTTGTGTACATGTCTGCCACTCTTTCATTCTTGCCCATCTTGAAGTTCTCAAGGAGACCACCAATCATGTAGATCTTTACTTCCTTCACTTGCTCCGTTCCCTCATAGGTGACACATAGCTTGTTCCAAATCTCATGTGCGGTGTCCCATGATGAGATCCAGTTGAACTTGGATGGAGTGAGGACTACATAGATGATGCTCACAACTTTGGCATTGAGCTAAGATTGCTTCATTTGGGCTTCTGTCCATGTAGAGGTTTCCCCCTTTGTATCTTCATACTTTATATGCACCACCTTCCACATCTCGTAGCTATTCATACTTTAGATGCACCACCTTCCACAACTTGTAGCTTACTCCTTGGAGGTAGAACTGTATTCTTCTCTTCCAATAGAGGAAGTTGGTGCTGTCGAAGATCGAATGTCGCATGGAGAAGCTTCCCTCCAAGTTGAGAGATATAAGTTCTAAATCACCCATCTTCTCCTACTTGTGGAAGTAGCTTGGAGAAGACATGCTCTGATACCACTTATTGAATTAAGGGCTCTAGAGGGGGGTGAATAGAGCTTCACAAATCTCACAAAATGAATTAGACCTTCAAATTATATTAAGTGCAAATTTTATGCATACAACCAATTTGAAATCCTAACTAACAAGCATAGCAAGGATGAGAGACAATGATAGCAAACACGTGGACAAAGTGGTTTAGAGTGGTTCCACACTTCAAACTTGAAGTGAGTCAGTCCACTACCTAGAGGTGGTTAATCTCTATGACTTTGCAATCTTGGTTCTCTTATATTCATTCATAAGATTATAAGACAAAACCACATTCATCCAAGGACTTAGTACTTCAAGCAAGGATCTTCAACCTATCGAAAGAACTTACCCACTTGAGCAAAGAGTCTTCAGCCTTCAACAAGGACTTACCCACTCCATCTTCAAGTCTTTGGCCTTCCAGGAATTACCTATCCTTCTTGAACGTCCGCTTTTCCTATCTCCTTCACTCGGAGATCTTGATCACCATGCTTTCTTCAACCTTGAAGAATAGCAACTCCTTCTCCTTCACTTGGAGAAGATCTTCAAGCCTTTTCTTCAATGGGAAAGGGGGTAGGAAGATGGAGGTGGAGAGATTTACATGAATAATGGGAATAGGTCTCTTACAAGGGATCCTAACTCACTCATATTCATGGATTTGAATTGAAACTAGAGAGAGAAAGGGGCTCAAAGGGTGGAAACACACTCAACTAGGCTGGGACCAAACATGTAGTGAATGAGCAACCTTGGAATGAACTCCAAGTGGTCCTATTTATAGTTGGGGGTGCCCCTTTGAGTTGGGGAACACTTAGGGCTGAATTATATCCATTTTTGCCCAAGACAACAGATCTATTTTCACCCAAACAAGTCATTAACGGTTAGAATCACTTTTTCTGCATTTTCTGTACAGTGCAATCGGTCGAGATTCAATAAAGGTAACTCAACCGATCGGCTAAAAGACAAACCCAATATTCAAACCATCGGTCGAGTTTGTCCTGGGGAAACTCAACCGACCAGTGAATATTACATTTGGTTAGTAACCTGATCGGTCGAGTTCTATGAATGCACAACTCGACCGATGCACTCTCTAGAAAATTGATCCAGTGGATCGGTCGAGATTGTAACTTGACCGATCAACAGCCTGTGATTGCTTTTATGAAGTGCTTAAAAAGTAATTAAAACTTGGTAAAAAGTGTCCCACATATTTTTCTCATCTTAGTTACAAGTCATATCATCAATACAAGTGATTAAAAAATTCTTCTAAGGTCATTTACATGGATTTCCTAATTAGCACACTTGCATTGCTTTTGACTTGAACTTTTACAAGCTAGGGCTTGTGTAATTTGATCCTTTCATGTACCTAACACCTAAAATCAATATTGAATACACATATTAGACACATATGAATGGAATGGTTAAGTCATTATCAAAATATGGACAATGTATATCCTCTAGGTCAACAAGGATCTCTTCGCAAAATAGTTTTAAATTTTTAGTAAATTTGTTAAAATGTTGCTTATGGTTATTCCACAATTATTACTGGTGATGGCTTGATTTGATGTCAGGTCATCACAACACCTATCACTTTTGTTCTATAATATTCACCCAACGCACTTGCTATTGAATTCTAGTTAACCTATTAGCATATGTGTCCACTAAAATTTAAATTCAATTTCAAATCTATATGCATTGAGACAAAATTTGAACCCTTCCACACCTACTACTTTTTCTAGAGTAGTCGCTTTTGAATCTTAATGCACACAACACTTTAATCTTAGAACACATACTTCTAAATGTCTTTTGAATCTTAGTGCACGCAACACTCTAATCCTAGAACACTTACTACTAAATATTATATCACCTAATTTTGAATCATAGTGCTCACAATGCTTTAATTCTAGCATAATCACCCAACACACTTACTATTGAATTCTAGTGCACATGTTACCACGCATGTCCACTTCTAGTCAAGCTTTCCTTCAAATCATTTTACATGCACATATTTTGAATGCTAGTACACTTACTATATCCATGAGCACCCACATTTTTTTGTCATAAAGCATGAGACTTCATAAGAACCAAACTTTATGTACAAGAGAAAACACACCCCAATGGCTTATATAGGAGAACCCAACTACATAACAATGGCTCATATACCAAGAGAAAGCACCCACATTTTAATCATAGTGCATGCCACACTTGAATCTTAGCATACTTACTGCTGAATTTTGGATCTCCCACTTTTGAATCCAAGTGCACACAACACTTTAATTCTAGCACATCCATACAACATGTTTACTATTGAATTCTAGTGCCCCTATTGCCAAACATGTTCACTTGCTTTCAAATCATGCATCAAATTGTCATGCATTGGCACACATGTTGAATCTTAGCACACTTGCTACTTTATCTTAGTGCACCCATGTTTGACTCCTAGTGCACATAGCACTTGAATCCTATGACACTTTCTACTTTATATTAGATCACCTGCTTTTGAATCCCAGTGCAGGCATCATTTTAATTACAGCACAATTATCCAACACACTTACTACATAATTGTAGTGGACCTGCTACCAGATGTATCCACTTGCATCCATATCCTATTTTATATCATTGTGCTTTGAAACACATTTGGAATCTTAGAACACTTATTATTTGCAACATTGAAATGTGTTTGAATTGTTGGATCCTTGGATGGATGATTGGATGCTCTAGAGGGGGGTGAATAGAGCTAAATTCACTTAAACAAAATTCATTAGACCTTCAAGTTATATCACAAGATAATCTTGTTAAATAGGAAATTTGAGTGTGACTAAAAATACATAGTAAGGGAGAGAGAGAGATTGAACTTACACCAATTGACAAGCTATGTAGAGTGGTTCCACACTTCAAACTAGAAGTATGTCAGTCCACTACCTAGAGAGGTCATCCTCTAGAATTTCTTAACCATTGCACTCTTATATTCATTCATAAAACTTACAATACATGACCCACCAAAGGACTTACCTATCCAATATAAAGAGTCTTCAACCTTACCAAGGACTTACCCACTTTGCATCGAGTCTTTGGCCTTCTCCAGGGACTTACCCACTCTTGCACAAATCTTCAGCCTTCTAGGAATTACCCATTCTTCTTGGATCTTTATCCTTTGACTTCACCTTCACTAGAAGAAGCTTCCACTAAGGATTTACCCACTTGAGCAAGAAGTCTTCTGCCTTCACCAAGGGCTTACCCACTCTTGCTCCAAGTCCCCGACCTTGTTCTTCAGCAAGGGACTCCTTCCCTTATTCTTCTTCACCTCTCTTAGCCAAGAGAGTGAACCTTCATCTTCACGATTGAAATGAGAGATAGGGAGGTGGTGAAAGTGAGAGCCTCACGATATATACATGTAGGACTAGCTCTCTTACAAATCTCCTACTCACTCTAATGGAAGTAGCAAGTGATTAAGCTTAGAGAGAGAGGAGGTTGTAGGAAGCACTAAAACTATAGACAAGGAACCTTATATAGAGTTTTACATTGAATGCTCAACATTAGAATGAAGCCCAAGGGTTGTATTTATAGTTGTGGATGCCTCTTAGCCTTTGGGAACACTTAAGAATGAAAAATACCCATTTTGTGGCTTGCAATGGATATATTTTTTATTGTTGCAACCTCACAACGGCTAGAAACACTTTTCTACACTTTTCTGTACAATGCAATCGATTGAGTTTCTATAAAGGTAACTTGACCGATCCCATTATGTGAAAAGACCAATTTAAGCCATAGGTTGAGTTTCAACTGGGGTAACTCGACTGATCCACATAAATCAGTTTTGGTGCAGCAGGATCGGTCGAGTTTTGTGAAATGGAAACTTGACTGATTGATAGTCATTTTCAAGATTCAATCAGGATCGGTCGAGTTTGCAATCGACCGATGAACACCTGATGTGAATTTTGGAAAATGGCTTTTGAGTGCTTAAATATTCAATCTAAGTGCTCTTGATTTTTTCTAACCTTAATTACAAGTCATACAATCATTAAAAGTGATTTACAACATGATTCTAATGGATTTACATCATATTCCAAAACGTGCACTTGTATTGACTTTGACTTTTTTTTCTCCAAGTTGAGATGCGCAAGTTAGGGCATTTGGAGTGTGTCTATACATAATCAGAAATTACTCAAGTAGAGACATTAGACATAATTAATTGGAATGGTTTAGTCATCATCAAAACAAGGGTTTAGTCAATTTAGACCTTGAGTCAACATGAATCCTACTGTAGACAATTCTTGAATCCTAGGACACTTACTAGTGAATCTTGAATGCCCCAACTTTGAATCATAGTGTACACAACACTTTAATTCTAGCACAATTTCACATCAAACTTACTAGTGAATTCTATTGCACCATTGTCAAATGTGTCCACTTGCATTCAAATCTTACTCAAATCATTATGCATTGGCACACATTTTGAATATAGAACACTTACTACCTTATCCTAGTGCACACAACATTTAAGTCTAGCACACTTACTAGTGAATCTAGATCACACACTTTTGAATCATATACACATAACACTTCAATTATGTCATGATCACCCATTGTACTTATTATTAAATTATAGTGGATCTGTAGCCTTGTGCATTTACACACATTTTTTATTTTTTCTAACCTTAATTACAAGTCATACAATCATTACAAGTGATTTACAACATGATTCTAATGGATTTACATCATATTCCAAAACGTGCACTTGTATTGACTTTGACTTTTCTTTTCTCCAAGTTGAGATGCGCAAGTTAGGGCATTTGGAGTGTGTCTATACATAATCAGAAATTACTCAAGTAGAGACATTAGACATAATTAATTGGAATGGTTTAGTCATCATCAAAACAAGGGTTTAGTCAATGTAGACCTTCAGTCAACATGAATCCTACTGTAGACAATACTTGAATCCTAGGACACTTACTAGTGAATCTTGAATGCCCCAACTTTGAATCATAGTGTACACAACACTTTAATTCTAGCACAATTGCACATCAAACTTACTAGTGAATTCTAGTGCACCATTGTCAAATGTGTCCACTTGCATTCAAATCTTACTCAAATCATTATGCATTGGCACACATTTTGAATATAGAACACTTACTACCTTATCCTATTGCACACAACATTTAATTCTAGCACACTTACTAGTGAATCTAGATCACACACTTTTGAATCATATACACATAACACTTCAATTATGTCATGATCACCCATTGTACTTACACATAACACATATCCACTTGCATTCAAGTCATATTTTGAATCCTTGTGCATTTACACACATTTTGATTTTTAGTACACTCAATAATTTATCCTAGTGCACCCACATTTTAATCATCTTGCACACATAACTTGAATCTTGGATCACCTAATAATAAGTTTTGGATCACATTATTTTTAATCCTACTCACCCGACACTTTTCTTATAGCACAATTACCTGACATGCTTACTCTTGGTTTCTAGCGCATCCACTGTCGAATGTGTACATTTGCATTCAAATATTGTTTCAAATTCTTGCACATTGACCCACATTTTGAATCTTGGCACACTTACTTGTTTATACTATTGCTTTTTGAATGTTATCACACACAACACTTGACTCCTATAACACATGCTAGTGAATCTTGGGCCACCCATTTTTAAATGCTAGTGCGTGCAAGACTTTAGTCTAGTACTATCACTCAATACAATTAATACTCATCCATGTGCATCCACTACCAAATGTCTATATTTGAATTCAAATATTCTTTTCACACTTACTACTTTAGCATAGCACACCTTTGTTTGAATCCTAGTGCACACAACTCTCAAATCTTAGAACACATACTATTGAAACTTGGATTGTGTGATTTTGAATCCTAGTGCACACAACACTTCCAAGTATAGAACAACCGCCCAACACGCTTACTACTAAAATATAGGTCACCTGCTGCGAAACATCTTTACTTGACTCAAATACTATTTCAGATCCTTGTGCATTGATAAAGATTTTGAATCCTAGCACACTTACTACTTTATCCTAGTACACTTGCATTGCACACAACACTTGCATTTTAACACACTTACTAGTGTATCTTGGATGATCCTATTTGGAATCTTACTGCACACAATAGTTTAATTATAGCACAGTTGCCCAACACAATTAGTACTGAATTATAGTCTACTTGTTTCCAAACATATTCGCTTACATTCAAATTCTTGTGCAATAAACATACATATTGATTCCCAACACACTTGCTATTTTATCCTAGTGCACGCGCGTTTGAATCCTAGCACACATAACACTCGAATCTTAACAGACTTACTGGTGTATTGTGGATGACCCACTTTAGAATCCCAGTGTACACAACACTTTAGATTGAGCACAACTGCCCAACACACTCACCATTGAATTCTAGTGCACCTGTTGCCAAATGCATCCACTTGTATTCAAATCATCATGCATTGACACACAATTTTTAATCTTAGACTACTTACTACATTATCATAGTGCACCCACATTTGAATCATGGTACACAAACAAATTTGGATCCTATGACACTTACTATTAAATCTTAAATCAGTCGCTTCTAAATCATAGTGCAAACATTGATTCTAGCACACTTACTATTGTATTGTAGTGCACCCTCTTATGGATGTATCCACTTGCATTTAGATCATGTATCAAATTCTTGTTCATTAACACACATATTGAATATCAAAACATTTACTACTTATCCTAGTGCATATGACACTTGAATACTAGTACACTTACTAGTGAATCTTGGATTGACCACTTTTGAATCTTAATGCACATATCACTTTCATTCTAGCAGATAGACCCACATTTGATAGCAAACTTAGTATTGAATCATTGATCACCCAATTGCTAAATATAATATTTAGTTGATATTGTCATATGTAGTATGTGAACTTTAGACCACATAACACAAACCCACTTCCCACTATGCCGTTCCAACAACTCCATTGGATTATTAGGGACAAAAAGTTTTATCTTCAACTAATCGGGTGTGTTATAGATGTTACAACACCATACCAGTGTGTTACAGTTGTAAACTTATGCTCTAGTTGCTGACCTATTTACCCAAATGTCTTCGGATAGATCTCAGGCATATAAAAATAGTTAGTATCATAATTATCGATGTGCATATGGGATCTTATCCAGGATGTTGTGATACAGGGGAGTCTAGACTGGAGCTTTGGCACCAATGGTTTTCACATTTTTCAATTGAATTATGCACTAGGGGTTTTAGTATAAAGGAGAATTCAACATAGTAGAAAGGACAATCTAATGGTACTTAACGACCATGCAAAAGTATATTATGTAAAATGCTCCAAAAAAGTGACTTTTTATTTCCAAAGCAATTTGAATCTTGTTTAAATAACAGTACCCAAAAAGTATTGTTTCACCAAGATTTTAAATGAAATGTTTCAAACTACAAAATGAGGTTTATTTTACAAAAAGATAATTTATAAAAATGTAAATAAGACAACACTATATTGTACATGCCTAATGGATGTCAAATGAATTCTAGTTTTAATTACATTCCATGCTTAGTTTTACATTTCCATTTTGCTTTTTATTTAGTTTTTACTCATTTTATATTTCTAGCTATTTTATAATTTTATTAGAATTTTTTTTAGGTTAATGAAAGTCAAAGAGAAGAGGTCATAATGCCTCCATTAAGTGACCAGTGCATTGTTGTCAAATCCATACTACCCATTCCTTGACTCACCAACTTCACATATTGGAGTGGGTGAATAGCTATGAAAACAATATAGAATTGTATTCTACTTGCTAGGTTAGTCAACCATTTAGTCTACTATTTGAATGTCTAGACTCCCACGTGAAAGAAGCAATGAACCAATTAGTAGTTGACCAAAAAGACAAGCTAGTTGGTTTGTTACTTCATCATCAACAAACACCAAACTTCAACCAAATATATCTATTTGGTCAACTACCTTAACTTGTTGAGTGGTTAGGCAACTAATGTGTAAAGAAGACTCATTTTCCTTCCAGTCAAATGTCTAGTCCCACTAGCTTGTGATTGGAAAATTCATGTGAACTAGTAATGCAAATCTAGTTGATCGGGTAGTCCCATTGGTCAGCCAACTAGAAACAACAAAATGTCAAAGAAGGGGCTCTAAATTTTACTTCCTCCATAGCAAGTGATTTAAAAGCAAGTGGTTATTAAAATCAAAGATGACAAAGGAAAGATTGAACATACACAAACATCTTAGATGATAGGCTAGCTTAGCTAGTCGATCAACCAGTAGAGTGCCACATATATGTCCAAAATGTCTCTCAACATCTGCAAACCATGTATAAAATTCTTGTGAAATAAACATGGGAAGTCCATGTTAGATCCTCTCTATGCGTCTCTTTCATTCACAAAAAGTATGTTTGATTCTCACCCAAATATGACATATCTCATACAATAGATTTAAAGCTTAGCTCTTTTGCCTCCTCGATGTGGAAAACTACTTAGATTGTCTTCCTTGACATTTTGAGTCATTGTACATGGATAATTGGTATTGGGATCTATCATTATGGTATGATAGATGGTGTGAGGAACCCTTCTTGATTTTTCCAAGTTTCCTTTGGAGGTGAGTTCACATATCAAAATTAGTGAATTTTGGAATGGTAGAGAGAGGATGGGACTAGGACACTCTACTCCTTATTTTACACCTAAATGGTTAGGGAAATATGGATACCTTCCAATTATTATGAGAGGATAGGGGCACTCCAAACTTAATAGACTCTAAAATGTTGGATTCTTTCTCAAATACATTTAAAATCTTGTTATCTTCATGCCCAATTATCATTGTTAGTTTCCTTAATTCAAGTGGTATAAAGAGACTCATCCTTAGATGGAACAATACTTTAGAATGCCCTTCTTAGAGATCTATCCACAAATAATAACACTCGCGGGTGTACGATGTTTACAGCAATTAATTATAATGGTTTCTAGAATCCTCAACATAAAACCTTGGAACATATCTTGATTCATGGAAAGATAGTGGTTGATATATAATGTAAAGCTTGGAAGATGGAACTAACTTATATGTCTAGCCTTGATGGACTTTTCCTTATACCCCTCCTTGCCCTTTGGTGGAAGTCAACATCAAGATCCTCTTGTCTAGGTTGTTTCCGTGGAACTGTGCCATTGTTGGTTTGTTGAGTAATTTGGAAACAAATATTCAAGCAAAGCTTCAAATGTATAGGGGTTAATGAGCATGTAATCTGGTGTGACATTTTGAGTTTGATCAAGTCTCTAATTTTATAGAAAGCCTTCTAATGGATGATAAGTCTTTTTATGTTGGTCTTATTAACCAAGGATTGGGAGAGCCCCGTAGTATGCCAAGCCATCTGGAATTTTCCAATTCATTCTCTCCTGATGTAGATAATATGAAGATCAATTTGGCCACAGTCTGGTATAGGGAGGGTAATGATGGAAAGTTTTTTTGGACTACAAGGATTTCTAGAAACATGCTAGAAAACATGGTGTTCATTTGAAAAAAAACCTTACAACTGCCAACCATGCCAAGGTGTATCTTAGAGCCTTTATAGTTGCTTTTTAGTTTATGATGAGAAAAACATATCCTTTTCGTCAATGGAAATAGACGACATATAGATTTTTAATATGGTTTAGGACCAAGTACAATATTTGGTTATTTGGTTGTACAATAACATGAGAGGTGAATTCAGTGGCTAGAGAGATTGGTAAGTGAAGGTCTCAAGCCAAATCCTTACTTTTTGGGATCAAAAGCCCTCCCAATGTGCACTAGGGAAATTATTTTGAGGGATAGAAGATATGAACTTAAGTTAGGAAGTTTTGGAGTCATGCATAATTTCATTTTCTTGACTCTAGTTTCTTTAGCAGCATTAATTTTAGAATCTCCCCTTATGTGTTGTTATTGAAGCAGAAAGATGAATAGTTAGTTCATATTATGGTTTGACCTAGTTTTTCAGCAATGTGACTGGTTTGTAGCCCCTTTGTCTTGCTTCATGTATAGAGGGTGTATAGAACACCCTTGTATTACTTCAAAAAACTACTCTTTTTGCATGAGGTCATGTAGAGGAGAAGATTCAGAGCCTTTGGATTGAGGATCCAACCGTTCACGCTCAATACACCCATGGACTACTATATATCCATACCACATCATGAACCCTATTTCCCAACCACTAGATTGTAAATTGTGTGTCTAACATTTCCTCAAGGTATTTATTTAATCCCCCTCTTCACCATAAAATCTAATAAATAATATAACATTGTAGAAATCATCCCTTGATTAAAAATAGCATCAAATAATACCATTTTTTATCTCATCAAAATAGTTTTAATACATGAATTTGACTCTATTTATGTGGTAATTTTAAAATACTCAATCTCATGTATCTTGACTATTTATATATTCAAAATTGGTCTAATAAATCTTCTTAAACCTACTTGGGGTTATTTTGATTATTAACAATCAAAGTGATGCACCCATGCCTTGTTGAAAATCATGATGAAACACATGAATGATGTGTAATGATAACAATAATATTGAAGACAGTGAATGGGTTTCCACTTTAGATTATATATAACTCAACCAACTCGAATCATATCCTATGGAATCCATGTGATGATGATAATTGAACCATACTGGTCCATGAAAATCATAATTTATTATATCTTGTGATTTTTTTCTAAATTTATTCTTAAATATCTAACCTAGTCCTTTTGCTTAAATCAAAACATCATACACTTCACCTCATTTTGTCCGGACTATCATATTGCATGATATTGATTGGTCATGTAAAACCTTTAATGTTGCTTGCCTTTGTATTGTTTGAACAACTTTCCTTATGGCTACCTTTTTCTTATCATGTAATTATGTTGCAAAACTTGAAACATAAGTGTTGCGTCATGATACATCTCAACATTACGCCTCTCAATAAACATTACTCGGTGCACCTTCTCAAAAGAGTAAGGATACTATGTACCATATAATGATTATGGACCTTCCCCTTCACCAAAAGGAGTTTAGTAAGTGTTCGTGCATTGTCCCTCATGGGATAAAAAAATTATTTATCTTTTTACATGAAACCTTTTATAAGTCTATCTGCAAATTTCCTATTATGATATCTCTTCCAAGCACATTATGTTCAACTAAACGTCTAATTTTATATATTTTGATGGTGGACCAATGCAATTGCATTTACTTCTATATTGTTACACGATTTTACAGCATGCATGAAGAATTTGCTTGATATCTCTAGTGAATAACATTATGCAAAATAGAACCATATGAGGACATAATTAATATCATCAGGGACGTAGCTTCTTATCTTTAGACAATGTCTATTTCTCACAATGAAATGTGCATCTTTACTTCTAATTTTCTTGGGGTTGTTTTATGACCACATTAATATTTGATATTTGGAATTGGAATTTTGTTTATGGATTGTGTATGTATATATGTGTTTGATCCGTTCAGTTATAGGTACATCCATCTACTTCACACTGGTTACCTATATGGGTCTAGCATTTGGAATGGATTAACCCATGATAGATGGTATCATAGGCACACACATGGATTCATGTTCACTGTGTATAGGCAAAAGTTTCAAAACTATGTTTGTACCTAGGAGATCATAATCACAATCATATCAAAAAGTCATCTATGAATGGTATATAATATGGTGAGCTCTGACTTAATAACCTGTGATCTACCTATGGTGGAATGGGTTAAGTTCCCTCATGAACCTACTCAGACAAAGTGGGTTGTCTCTTGAATGAAATGTCACCTTAAACTAGAGAGCATTCCCTCTTCTCATCTTTCGTAACCAAGGGCTACCCTAAGAAAACTATATATGAAGTCAAAATAGCTTTCTCAACTCTTTTCTTCCATGAGTGATCTGGCTCTATTTTAGGTAGATTTTGTTGGGTACAAGTAAAATATGAATTAATTCAAAAAGTTGGAATAAAAGATGAATGATATTAATATCTTTGTATTCTTTGGATCCAATTATAATATAAATGAACTTATACCCTAAACATCTTGTGATTCGTCCTAAAATTCATGCAAGTTAGGACAATGGCAGTACTTAATTGCTAAAAAGATTGACAAGGGTAGAGGGAAAAGGAGTAGTGGGAACACAAGGATGATATCTAAAATTATGAAATGAGATCTACAGTTGAGAGGGATTGGAAAGAACAAAGGTGTATCTTTGTAGTTTGTATGCAGACCTTGGATTTGCATACCACATCAATAACAATTGAGGTTGTTGCACCTACTACATGAATTCTAAACTCTTAACCATATCTTATTTCTTGAAGGAGAAACCAAAAAATTATATGGAAAGGATGTCAGTGGTGTCATTGATAAATCTAATGCTTGGTTAATGTTTGTCATTGCTCATGGATTTATTACTCAAATCTAGGTATACTCAGATCTTTATATCTATGAGTTTGGTCTTTTTGCTGAATTTCAAATTTAGGGACCTTGAGTATATTATTGGTGTCATAAATCCTAGTGGGAGGATATGCAAATAATATCATGTTGTACAAAAGGTATCTATGATTTATGAAAATCACAATTTAGATTTTCAATCCATTTTTATATACATAGAAGACCTCATTTTGAATTGATTGGTAATGTATGAATGTCTCTGTACCTATCTTGTAGTCACATTACACCAATACTTTTGAATTCATGTATAACTTATGGTCCTTCTCATTTTTTATTGAACTTACTCTACGAGTCAGATATAGTTTACATTCCTAGCATGAGGTTGCCCTTCTGGAAAAACTAGGGGGTACCTTTTTGGTGAAGGATCAAGCCATCCTCACATGATAGAACTTTCCATGGTATAATGTGGGAGTCTTTGCTCTTCAATCACATTGACATATATGCAATATTGGATCCAATCATGTTATACGAGGTTCACCTCTTGAAGTATACACAAGGAGAGGACTTTTATTTTGACAAGTAGAACAACTTCGGTCCCATACACAAGGGATCGGTGTATTGCACTAGGTAGCATGTAATTGGAACATTTGTACATGCAGAGATCACTAGCAACATTTTCTTGTCAATCACAAATGGACTCAATGGTTTTCCTAAGAATCTTAATGAGACTTTTGTTGGCTGCTTCAACCTCTTTATTCATTAGGGATCAGTACGTATGTACACAAAGAGAGACATAGGAACCTTCATGCTAATCTCAAGTGGACTCAGTGGTCTTCCTAAGAATCTTGATGAGATTCTTTTTGGTTGCTTCAACCTCTTAGTTAATTAGGCGTCATTATGGATGGCACAAATCAATCTCATATGATTTCATGATTACATTAGTGCCATTGTTAGATATTACCTCACTCAAAATACCATATCTTGTGATGATATTATTGGAAAAGAACTTGTTGACAGGTGAGGCCGAGGAAACAAGGAATGAGATTACATGTAACCACTTGTAGTTGATGGTGACAATATTAAGCAATGAACGTTGGAGGGCTTTGATTGGATCTAGCCAATCATGCCAGCACCACATGTTGCAAATGACCAGGCATGTGCATGCTATATAGATGAGTAGGATTTGTATGAATTGGTTGGCATTCAACTAGAAAATTAGACATTTTTAGATGTATTTCTTCAAAATAACTCAATTTTGCTCAACAGTAGCTAAGAGTTGGGTATAATTAGCGAGGGTGATGCCACCTATGTGATTGACACAAATGCCTTCGTGAATTTCTAGCATGGCGTCTTTGGCTTTTCTCTCGTTAGGGCAATGTAGAAGCATCTGATTGGTGGAGCGCTAGTGCAATGTATTGGTTTCAAAGACCTAGTTGATTGCATGCAACATATGGTTTGCCAATCATGCCTAGAGGTGTCTTCGGATAAGGGGTTCCCTTCAAGAAATCAACTGGTTTCATAGAACCACAATTCCTCCCTTGTTGAAGGAGTTTCTTTGATTTCCATGTAGTAGACCAGTTAAGGTAGCATTTTGACTTCAAATGTGAAGTTGTATGTATCTTGAATGTTGACCCAAGAGGCTAGAGTTTCCAATGCATTAGTGAATTTGTTCTTATCTCTCTTATAGTGAGTGATCTTATGTCATGAAATACCTCATCTAGTCTCTAGAGGAGTTCCTAGTGAATAAGATGCTCTTTCTTGCTCTTGCGCTCATGGTTGACTTGTGACTCAATGTGTAGAGAATCATTGATGATGTCATCTTTTGAATGTTCATATTCTTCCTCACTTGTAGATCTAAGATGTAATATCCATACATGATAATGTTTTTATGGCATCAAAATAGTCATCAAGCCACAAGGATGTATTCTCGTGCCAGATTGATGATTACATATGTCATTACCATTCTTTAAGGATATGCCACAAAATATGGTCCATGTGTTGTCAAGTTGGGTGTAGTTTTCATTGTGGCATAAATCATGTTAATATAACCATCAAAGAAATCAAAACCATTGTTTGGTGGAGAAGACATGGGTCTTTTTTCTAATTGATATGCTAATGGATGGGCTTTGACCACCTTCATGGGGATATATGTGATCTCCAATTTAGATAGTAGAACCTCCCATTTAGCATACATATTGTCATTTTAGGGATGGAGGGTCGCATATGCAGTGTGGTGGATCATGATGAGATAGTAGGAGCACCGAATAAGGCAAGTAAGACAAAAAAATCATATTCATGTAGCACTACATCAAATCAATTCATCAAAGTTAAATCTTTTAAGCATATGACACAAGTTTAGGCATAAAAAGACCTCCTTTATGGATGAATGGGCAACTTTAGTATAGCAAGTCTAACAAAAATGAGTTTCCAGCAAGATGGCAGCAGTTTACAACATCTTGGAATCAATCTAGAGCATCTTCCAAATATGACAAATCATCATTCAATTTGTTTTCCATTAAGTGGCACCAAGGTACCATTAAAATGATTTTTTTAGGGACAAACACATCAAATTTCAAATTTTGTGCTCCTACCTAATTAAGTGTGCATAACATTAAAACAAGGAGAACTTTTAGGAGGTTAAGCCATACATGCAAATTTGTATTTCAATCTTGCATGATCAAAACACAACCCATAAAAGATTACTTTTTAGTATATTATGAGAATTTAGAGCAAGATTAGTGCATTGCATTCATAATGCAGGAAAGAAAGGCATCAATACTTGTATCACTCATCTCATGGATATGAATACAAAATTCACACAAAACCCATGATCTAAGCACCAAAGATCCAAGCCTCACCCTCCAAAATCTTCATGAAAGCTCCTTTGACCAAGAATTAGGTGTATATAAAGCAAAGAGAGAAGAAAGGAAGGTTCGTTTCCTACATGCACAAGTTTCCAACATGGAACAACATGGATTTCAAGGTCGAAGATGAAGGGAAAAACATCAAGAAATGGATTAGGAGAGAAGATAATAAGTGTAGGAAGTAAGAAATTAGGTTAGGAATCTTGGGTATAACTTGACCAAATGCATGCAAGATCCAACTCACATCCACTTGAAGTTTCTTGTCAACCAATAGAATCTCGTTGATCTCCAGTAGAAGATATCTCTCATTCCAAACAGAAGCTATTGGCAAAAAATTCCACTAGATTGGCATGGGAAGAGATATATATATATGGACTAGAAAGGAGAAAATTCAAACGACCCAAAATCATATTTTCATGAATTAAAGGTTTGATTTCTCATTTATTGTGCATACTAAAATTTCATAGGCCATCAATGTTAATCTATTTTCAGTTGGTAAGATCTAGAAAATGCCCATCCGTCAGCTTCTTCCAAAGTTTTCATTGGTTATTTGTCCAGACCCCTCATCGGCTTGTACTCAATTATCATCTCATTGATTATTTTTCATCATTTGACTAGACTAAGATCTCATTAATCTGTGGTTGGTATTCTATTGGTTTCTTATACAAATTTATTGATTAGCAAGCAGTATCCTCACCACTTGTAAGGCCAAAGTATCCATCATTGATCACCACCAAAACTTTAGCTAAAATTAGGAATCCAATTTATCATCAAATTTAAACAAAGTTCAAGACCATCTAGACTTAAACAAAATAGGAAGATCATGTGTGTCAAAATAATATGCTTTTGAATTTCAGTTATACCCTCAGCTATGATGAAATTACATACCAGTCCATCAAAGTACATGAAGTTGAAAATCAATGCAAGCAAAGTGCAAAACAACTGAAATTGGAGATGCAACTTTATGTGTTCATTTCAAACATAACCAGATGTCCAACTATGGTATATAAGCACCCAATTATGAAAAGCATTCGTGTTATATATAGGTAGGGGTGTTGCACTTTGTGTTGTCTTCATATAGAGCAACTAAAGTTTGATAGTCATGTATTCTAAAATGACCATATTTTTTAGGTTTGTTGATGAGGACGACTGCAATATAATGTAATAGCTCATGTTGTACCAAATTCTTGTGATCGAATATCATTTACTTCATTTTGTTGGGATTTGGGTAGATGTGCTTACAATGAGGGTGGTGGGACTGTCATTGGACATGAGGAGGAGTCTGGAAAAAGAAATAGGATGGGACCTCCTCTTAAGTCATTGGAATTTTTTTGACAATAGGGTTTTTGGAGAGCATGTCATAGTTTGACACTTGTATGTGGTATTTGGTGAGGATTTCACCATCTTGTATCTTGTTCATGGTTGTTTTAGTCTATCTAGGCTTGTTTCCAATGACAAAAACTTCTTCTATATTTTGACTCTTCTCAACAGCTATTTGAGGTTGACGTTGGGTGGTTTCCCTCACTAATTTCATGGTGCAAGTATGCATATTCTCAATCATTTGACATTCAACTGATGTCATGGAAAAATTCCATTTATTTGTCTTCTTCTAATAGTCCAACTACCCCCTATTGGTGATATGCCCTGAGAGCCAGTCATATGATGATTGTAACGGCACATCTTGTAATTGATTTGATTATTAAAGGCAATTCTAATTATTATGCTTGTTTAAATATGAGATAATGAATAAATATATTAAATGTTTAAATAATGATATTAGTCAATGACGCATATCTTCAGGTTGAGGATCTGAACAATGACATCATATGAATGTCAAGAATAGATGTATTCTCATTATGTCCCTAGTCGGTTGTTATTGTAGAAGATAATAGACAAAAATAACAAATAAGACTATACTATGTTGGTTGATGAAAGAATATCATTAAGTCATGATATGTGATATCAAACCAAACACATAGATACTTGTTAGAGAATAGTATATCAAACATACCCACTTTGAGTGTGATACATGGAAGCCAATGATGGCAATAAGAATCACGTCTCAGTGTGACAATGGTGATTGTGGTCCTTAAACTTGAAGTCACTATAATAATTACATGTTGTTTAGTGTGCTTTAACACTGCTCAATGTAGTCTTAACATGGGTTTCTATAAAGGTAGTGCTTATGTGCATTGTGACACATGCAAATTATTTTGAGTGACGTAGATGGAATTTGTCCCTCCCATTGGAGTGATATCTTGGCCACTTGATGAGTGGGACTATGAAATGCATGGCCATGCTCATGTGAGTCAACATATGATATTGAGCTTATGTTTATCTCAATAGTCTACTCTAGATCAAGGAACATATATTGAACATTAAGAGGATGACATTCCCATGCCTCAGATTTAATCTAGATATTAGAGACAAAGGGATTATATAATAAATGCAACACTGGTCACAATTCTAGGTTTAGTTGTTCTCCAACTTATCCAATTACTTGGGTGGCAATGAAGTCTTTCTAGATACCAATCATTGCTTGTGAAATCATAATATCATTATGAATATCACTGTGAATGTAATTTGGAGTCTATCAAGTCAGAGACATAGGATATATTGGAATAGAAGCATAATTGCAGACGTGGTTTTAAAATGTTCGTAGTCATATTGATTACTAAAATGTTTAGGTAATCTCCTAGAATAATATTGGAATATAATATTAATTAATTGGTTCAGATATTTAAGCCAATTAATTGGATTTAAATTAGAAACTCATCTGACTAATCTTAATCGATTGACTAGAGTCAGATGACAAGAATTAGTTAATCAATTAATATGATTAATTGGTTAATTAATTCATTCCAGAATATTCTTTTAGAGTCCATGAGCGGCTTGCTTTAAACACAACCACAACCATTTTGTTTTCCCATGGCTTTTGGGAAACTCTACTTCCTTTCTTCTCCTATTAATAAGGGCATGACGTCTGCATTTTGGGATACAATATTGTATGTAAACCCTAGCTACCATCATCCCCAAGAGAGAGATAAGGAGAGTGGTTGAGATGCTAGAACATTGTCAAGAAGAAGGCTACTCCTTCTCACCAGCTCAGGAAGCACGACGTCGAGTTCCAATCCATCCACAAGGATGAAGTAGAGACATAGACGTTGAGCGCCTACGTTTGGACGACGTTGACAAGGATTGTCTGTGCACATAAGGAGTGAGGCACATCACTGCATGAAGGGACGTCATTAGACTTGCTCCGCAATAAGGTATATCCCGCACGCCCTCATTTTGAATACATTGTTGTGGATGAGATCTGCTAATAGGATATGTGGAGGATTTTTTATTGTTTCTACTGCATTTATCGCCTCCATGATCCCTAAAAATGGTATCAGAGCCACGTCAATCTATGGTATATTTAGATTTATTTCAATATGATCCGATTTTTATATATCGTTCTATGGTTACATGTGATGCAAACTTAAAGTTGTTAATGTGCATATCTGACCTAACTCCTCGTATGTTGCAGACTTATTGTTTTTGACCTATTTGATGGGGTCAAATATGGCAAAATTTGATTTTTCTTAGTGCACGAAAGTGAAGTTTTGTAGACCTTTCAGGGGCGCTGCCCCTGTGTACCCCGCCTAGTCCACGTATGAGTCAAAATTTTGTTTAACAAGAAAAGTCTTGCATTAAAATGATTGAAATTTTAATATATTTACATGTATATAGATATATAGATAGACTCCGACAAGGAGTGGCTCAAGTGGTCAAGCACTGTGTCCCCTAACAAAGGGACCCGGGTTCGAATCCCAGTTGCCGTCTTGATTTACCACCCTCATGAGCATTCGGCCTCTGCCACATGCATGGGAAGGGGGGAGAAATCTTTCTCTCTTAATCCCAGACATATATATATATATATATATATATATATATATATCTGTGTGTGTACATATAAAAGCATACATGTCACCCTTAAAATATATTTTATGTGGTGAATACATGCATGGTTATGGCCTAGGACCCCTTTTGTGAATGTTGTGGCTGGTTATATATGTTTTCCATGGATGTGAATGTTGTGGATGGATGCATATGGTTGTGCTTTTGGATTCTTTTGTATAAGTATTCGACTTGCATGTTGAGCCGCATCTATTATCTCATTTTGTAATTAATTCTATTCACTCTGAACTCCCCTTGAATGTATCTTGAGGTTCTCCTTTTTTAATATAATGTAATATAGATAGGAATAGATTTATTTTTGAAAGACTTGTTATGAGGAATCAACTTGAAGATCCAACTCCAAGAAGCATTCATGGAGAAGCAACTTGAAGGTCCAACCCCAAGGAGAGTTCATGAAGTTGTTCATGGTGATGCCGATCAAATATAGGTTCATATGGATATTCATGGGTTGACGTTTCATAAGATGCAAAAAATCATAAGTGGAAAACAATTCTTTGTGGTTCCAAAGGATTTTAGTAGTATGGCATAACCAATGCTTATATGTTTGTGTATTGCATGTCTGTGTATTTTGATATAGCATGTATATAATACATATTATAAGTATGTGGTATTTGGATACATATGTGAATATATATAACCCCTCAAATAAAATATCAAGTCCCATATGCTTTCCAAAAGGCAACACACATGAAAAACTTGATCGACTATGTGTGGGCATGCCAAAGTGAGGTGCACTATCTATCTCGTGGAAGTGTGAGAATAGATATGTGGGTCTGCCAAAGCAGGGTGCATATTCTATAGTGTTGGCTTTTTGGGTCAGGCTTAACTAGGTGATCTTAATAGGATTAAGTGCCTAGAAGCATAGAGATGGAATATGGCAATGGGTTGTGCATACCATCTATCAAGAGTAGCATATGATACAATTGGAAACTAGTGCCTACCTAAATAATCATGTTGTGGGTGATCAGCCAAAGCTGACTCATGACTTGACAAAATATGGATCCTGACCCACTAGAAGATTGTATGTAGTAATCTTTGCAAATTAATAGAGAGTGCTATTGATTTATATAAAATATGAGAGTGTTGTTTAATTAAAGGCATAATTAATATTGTCAAATAATTTTCAAACCAAATCAAATCGATTTATTGACTCATGTAATTTTTTCTTCTTATAGAGCAAATGACAAACAACAACAACTTTTCGTTGCAACTAGTCCTTGAGAAGAAGAAACTTAATGGGAATAACTTCCATGACTGGTTCAAGACTCTAAGAATCATTATCACCTATGAGCACAAGCTCTATGTCTTGGACACACCAGTACCAGAGGAACCAGCTCCAAATGCACCTAGGGCAAAAGGGGTGCTTATCAGAAGCATGTCAATGATGCAATAGACATCCAACGCCTCATGATGTGTTCCACAAACCATTATCTCCAGAAGAAACATGAAAACATGGGGTTTATAAATATGGTCACACATCTCCATAACATGTATCAAGAATATCCAAGACAAGAGAGTTATGATGTCTCTAGGGCATTGTATAAGTGCAACATGGCAGAGGGTGATCTAGTCGGGCCGCGTGTTCTCAAATTAATTGGGTATGTGGAAAGCCTACAAAGATTAGAATTTCCTTTAGGCCAAGAGTTGGCCACGAATGTGATCTTGCAATTGTTTCTAGAATCACATAGCCAATTTGTCATGAACTACAATATGAACAACTTTGACAAGCCGTTGACAGATTTGTTTGGCATGTTGAGAACTGTCAAGGGACAAATGAAGAAAGACAAGCAAACCTCTATATTGATCGTCAAAAAAGGAAAGGGGAAACCTATGGGCAAAGGCAAAGAAAAGAAGAGTTATAAATCTGGGCAAAAGTCTTAATCTTCTGCACTTAAATCAAAAGGAGGAATGAGTAAAGAAGGCACATATCACCACTGTCACCAGCTTGGACATTGGAAAAGATATTTCCCTCTTTACTTAGAGGAGTTGAAGAACAAGAAGAAGGGGATAGAGATCTCCACTTCAGATATTTATGTTATTGAGATAAATTTATCTACTCCATCATCTTGGGTATTAGATACCGGATGTGGTTCTCATATATGCTAAAATATGCATGATCTGAAAAGAAGTAGACCCTTGAAAAAGGGAGAGGTAGATAAACATGTTGCAACTGGAGAAAGAGTTGTTGCTAGTGTCGTAGGCTCCTACTATTTATCTATTCTTGATGGGTTTGTAATAGAGTTGGAGAACTGCGATTTCAAACCTGCTATAAATAGGAACATTATTTCAGTTTCTTGTTTGGATAAGAATTGATTTGAAATTCATAAAAAGAATGGTCAATGTTCTATTTCTAAAGATGAGATCTTTTATGGCAGTGCCCTTGTGTCTTATGGTCTTTATTTATGATATCTTGAGATAAATGCATATAACATAAATACTAAAGGCTTAAACTTTATGACTCAAATAAAACATATCTTTGGCATTGTTGTCTAGGGCACATAAATGAGAAATGCATTTCCAGACTCCATAAAGATGGTTATCTAGACTCTTTTGACCTTGAATCAATAAAGACATGTGAGCATTATTTGTTGGGCAAGATTACAAAAGTTCATTTCACTGGTTACACTGAGAGACCAAGTGATCTATTAGGACCCATACATACTGATGTATGTGGCCCTTTTAGAACAAATGCTAGAGGTGGTTACCAATACTTCATTACCTTTATTGATGACTTCAGTAGGTATGTCTATGCGTACTTGATGAAACATACATCATAAACCCTTGAAAAGTTTGAGGATTTCATGAGTGAAGTACAAAACCAACTTAGTACAAGTATTAAAGTACTTTGTTCTGGTCGAAGTGGAAAATACTTAAGCCAAGAATTTGAGGACCTTCTATGAGATCGTGTTATTGTATCATAATGGACTCCACATGGAACACCACAACATAATGGTGTATGTAGAAATAAGGAACCGTACATTACTAGATATGGTGTGGTCAATAATGAGTTTTGCTAGTCTTCCAGGTTCCTCCTGGGGATATGCTTTACAAATGCAGTGTTTGCACTTAACCGCGTACCTTCTAAATCGGGTCAAAATATACCATACGATATATGAATAGGAAAATGACCCAATACGTCTTTTATAAAGATTTGTGGATGTAAGATTATGTAAGAAAAATGTTTTTTGAAAAGCCTGAAGCCAAATCTAATAAATGTTATTTTGTTAGATATCATAAGGAAACTAAGGGATACTACTTTTATATTCCATCTGACAACAAATTGTTTGTCACTAGAACTATTGTATTCCTTGAAAAGAAATTTATTTCTAAAGGAACCAGTGGGAGGAAAATAGAACTCGAAGAAGTTCGAGACCAAAAAGAAAACATTAAACCTATGGAAGCAGACAAGGAACAAGATGAATCACAAACAATTGTGGAATATCAAGTTCCATGTAAGGAGAGGGATCCCAGAGGAGACCCACTCCCTACTAAAATAAAAAGGCCACTTCCTAAACCAAACACCAACATAAAATTTTCTCAAAAGGGATGAAATCAATTTATTCAACATGAATGTATCATAACACCAGAGTAGTAGCGGAATTTAAAGATGTATCTAACCATTACAAAGCTTGTTATCATCACTATACTTTCACCACATAGCATGATATAAAAGAAAAACTAACTACATATAGGATTACTTGAGGATCACCTAACAACTTCAAGCAAGTATCCCACGAGATCAACTACATAGGTTGTGGTCCAAGTCCACCTTGATTTTGCTCTCCTTGTCCAAGACCTGGGGTTGGAAGCATACCCCACAAAAGGAAAAGAAAAGATAACATCAGAAAAAAGCTAGTACGTGCATACTAAAGTAAAGTTGAGCAATTATGGAATAAAAGATTATCAAGTAGAGAAGGCTTCCCATAGAAGATTAAATGACTACCCAATCGGGCATAAAAGAAATGAATTACAATAAAAGAGATACTTGCAATAAAATAAACAAATGAAATTGTGTCATACTAAAGGTGGCCAATCCTCACAAACTTGAAACCTGATAGAGTGACATACTGCCAACTCCCAATATATATAAAAGTTGGGCCAAGCCTCACAAACTTGGAACCCAGGTATGGGGCAACACCACCTCCATCCCAATATAACAAGGGCATACTACCCAAAACCAATGTAATTACACTACTCTAGTGCTACTGAATCACATAGCATGCTTAATAGAGAGGCAAGAAAAAAAGTATAGTCAGATTAAACAAAAGTTGTCATCATACAAATGGACAACATAAACATCCACCATACAAGTGATAAAAGATATCACATATCACCAAATCAAGAATAATGATTAAGAAAGAGAGCAAGAGAATATCCAAATATGATCACAAGATCAATAATAATATAATGTACTTCACATGAAGCATATTTTCCAAAAGAATAAGATATTGTGTAGGCTAATGTCCATAGGACCAAGAGAAATATAAAAATATGTGAATTTCTCAATAAGAATAATAGGAAATGCATATATACCTTACTCAAGAATCTAAACAGTCCAAAGTCAGTCCTAGATCTAAGCCTAGGTCTCCAAAGCTCCTATTATGCATATATGTAGAATTAGGGTTAGGTTTTCATTAATTATTCAAAACCCAAACAATTGCCTTTTTAATATTAGTGAATTAGGTTATCAAAACCATGCCATATTTTAAATTATCTTTTTTGAGTTCAAAACATTTTTTTTCTAACTTTTAAATATTTAGTTATGAATTTTGCAAGTTATTACTTATTTAGGAAAATCCATTAAAATCACATATTTCCAACATTGGATTTTGGCTACAAAACCAATACCATTAGAAAGCTCGTATTTTTATAATTTTAAAACATATTTTTTGCTATAAATAATTAGTTATGAATTTTAAAAAATCAGCCAATCAGGAAATTCTAAGTCATCATCAGACTCGCGAGAAAGCATGTGTTACAACCCCAGTTTTGGGTTCATTTGGTGAGAAATGTAATTTCTCATATTAAAGATATTGGAACAAATAATGATATAATTTGTTTTGAATAAATGGATTTCGTTTACAATAGCCTTGATGATTGTGTTGTGGGCTTTATTGGCTATTAGGCCCAATAACAAGGAAATTCAATTAGTAAATGAATAATTAAGTTTTTGAGAAAAGAAAGGTGTGGAAACCTCCAGAAGGCAAAAGAATATAATCCAAAGTTGGATTTCGTGCCTCTTGGGTTCCTTGGGTCCCAAGGAGTCCAAAGTTGCATAGAGAATGCAAGAAGAAAAGAAAAGACCAATTAAGTATTTCCTTGTTAAGAAAGAAATTGAAAATAATGATAAAATGTGGAAAATATGTGAAAAGAGGTATAAATGAGTTATCCTTGGTGGATTTTCGTATCCCAATGATTCCTAATGATAAAAGGAATACCAATGAGGAAAATAGAAGAGAAATAAAGAGAAATCCTCAAAAAGAGATATTTTAATAAGAATAAAATAAGATAACGAAGAATAATGCATTTAGATGCATCTAGAAGGATAATGAGTATCCAATAAAAAGGATTTTGAAATAATAAAGTTTCTTGGGATCCAAGGAGTCCCAATGAAGAAAGAGGAAAGAGAAAATACCTATAAAAGAAAATAAGATTATAATGTGAATACATTATTAATGGATTTTATGGTATTATTAAAAGGGTGATATTTTCTACTAAAGGAAACTATAATTTCGTGCGTATAGAGTAAAAGTCAAGCATAAGAGAAACTAAGAGAAAGGATTTTCGAAATCCTAGTATTTAAAGAAAAAGGAATATCAAAAGGATAAAGAATAGAGAGAAGGATTACTTCTCCTTGAAGGAATATGATTCCTTTTGGAAAGGGACTCTTTGAGTCATGTTTAAGACAATCTATGGCTTCGTTTCCCACCCCTATATAAGGGGTAGAGCCTTGGTTCGAAAGGAGGAGAGAACCCCACGTTCTTCTACCTTCTTCTTCTTCCAAGTTTTCATCCAAACCCTAACCTTTGAGAACGACTCTATCTCTTGAGCAGCGAGGGACCGTGTGAAGTCGAGATGGTGGGTGGATGCCCCACGAGACTAGGGAGAAGCTTCGTCATCATGGCCCTGCCCTAGCTCGAACGCAGCAGCTGCAGTATGGCTGCTATGACAGCCGCACATTGCAGGCATGTCCAGCCAAACCAGCCACCATGGCGACGGGTGGAGGACACCTAGAAGGGCATGGAGGGTCGACGGAGGTCAGGGAAGGATCTATCATGACTTTTGGGGTCCAAAAGGGGGGAGATCGGGTTGCGCAAGCCGTGGCTAGGGTTCCTGCCGCGGAAGCAGCAACCGTTCGGAGGTTGAAGAAGCCGTAGAGCCTTTGGATGGTTCTACCCTTGGCGTAACAAAGGACGCACTAGTTAAGTGGAGGGCAAAAGGGTCTTTTCAAAATGTTTTCAAACCCAGCCGAGTTCGATGCATGGATGGGCCGACGTGTCAGCCTCTGATTGGCTCAAGTAAGTGAACTTTTGCAAAAATCATATCTCCTTATTAGTAGCTCGGATGAGTACGCATAAAATATGAATTTTGCTCAGAAAAATGAGAGGAATCCAATAAAAATAGTTTTAGAGGCTAATTCCTCTTTCAATTCGAAAAGTAATGGAGATTATCAACTTTAATGCTTTAATGATTAAGAAACCCTATTTAGAAATGATTAATGTGTTTAGTAGGGTTTAATGGACGATTAAAGTTGATATTAGCATGTTAATGATAAAAAGGAACATTAGGAACAAAAAGGATGAACTTTGCACATAATTCATTTAATTTAGAGTTTATGTGCATAAGTATGCTTTAATGGGCCTTGAAACCCTAATATTTGGTAAATTCGACTCTTAATGGCTTTAATCGTGAATAAAGCTAAGATATAATGATCCTAAGCTATTTTGAGCATTAAAGTTCCTAATTTGTGGATAAATAACCTTAATATAGAAATTAGGGTTTTTTAATGAATAAAGGTAGAATTAATGATAAATAACGTTCATATGAGTATTAGAGCATAATGAACTACGAATTGATGATAAACGAGCATAATGACTTTGTCATAGATTAAAAATGATAAAAATGATAGATTTAATGTAAAAGAGGCTTAATGGACTTAATTGATGGTTAATTGTGCATTAATCTGGAATTAAGGTTATGTGTTTGTAAAAGGTAACCTTAATAACTTTCGTGAAGGATAGATGAGAAAATTTGGGTTTAAAAAGAGTAAAGGGAAGTAAAACCCTAATTGCAAAGTAAACCCTAAAAAGAGGAAGAAACCCTAAAAGGGAATAGAAACCGTAAGTAGCAAGATGGTTTGGATAGATTTTGATAAAAAGGTATTGAATGTAATTTCAGGACTGAATTGTGTGCTTGCTTGATTCTGGATTACTTGCTTGTTTGGATTATTCCTGCACCTAAGTCTGCCTGACAGGTATGTGGTTAATTATGGTTAATCGCATTAGTTTCCCGAGGATTTTCCGAATGTTTCCTCGCATTGAATGCAATCTAAACAGTTGGATGTTCATACTTGTAAAATTATAAAGTCACTACGATTATCGCAATTATATTATAAGTATGTATTCTCGCACCTACATGCCACCCTGATGGATGATGCAAAGAGGTCAAGCCCAGGAGGGAAGACCCATGGGCACCATGAGTGGTGACCCCAGGCACCAAGCTCGGGAATGAGAAGGTGGCCTATGATATTGCATGACTAGAGGGCACCATGAGTGGTGACCCCAGACACCAAGCTCGGGATTGAGAAGGTGGCCTTAAGTCAATGGAAAAAATGAAACCGGAAAGTGGGTATGCCAGTGTTAGGGCAAAAGTGGTGGAGAATGTCACACTGAAAAGTGTAAATTGGCTTGTTAATTAACTTGATTGTGATAAATAGATTGTTATCCATATGTACAAACTTTTAGTTGTCCCCACATACCGGTATATTCCGATATGCTGACCGACGTTTTGTTTGTCAACGTTTTAGGTACAAGATTGAAAAGGACAAACAATAAAGTGGCATATGTGAAATTAATTAAGAATTAAAGTACAAAGGAGGATTAGTTAGAATAGACTCCTGATGCAGATAGATATCCCAGTTTTGAAAAAAAAAAGGTATGCAAAGTTTTATTTTATACCAGTTTTCAGTTTAGTTGGTAAAATTGATAATTGGTATTGATTATTTGTCGAACCATTGATCTTGTTAATTGAGATAACAACACTGACCTTTTGGTCTCCCTTAATTGGGGGTTACCGGGAGGCGGGGTCGTTACAATTGGTATCAGAGCGAAGGTTCCTCACTTAATCTTTAATAATTATTAAATTTTACAAATTCCATAGAACCGAGGGAGTTATTAGAGGATTTTCCGAAAGATTGAGGTGTCTAGAAAAGGATCACGTCCGGGGGCTGGCAATATTTTCCTCTGCACTGCTAGTCGGAATACGAGGACTCCCGGATTTGTGTGACTGTCTGGCCGATGTCTTAGGATATGACTCGAAATAAGATACCTTTAGGACTCTCTCATCTTGTTCATCCTTTCTCAACTCAAATTCTCTAAGGATCTTAAGGATTAGGGTTTTCTCTCTTCTCCTCACCCTCTTGAGGTATGGGTAAGGTTAATAAGGTCTAAGGAATCCCCCACCAAATTAATGAAAAGCATGTAAATAAGATGTCATGGACATAAGATTAATAGTGTAAGCGTAAACTAAAGAATAGATACATGCTTAGGTCGTAGGACACGAGTTGTCATTGCCCTTAGGAGAGACCTGAGGATAGACCTCCTTGTCAGGAGGATGAGTAGAGAGAGTTAGTCCTAGAGGTAGAAACCTCCATTAAAAGTAGAGACCTAGCACATCCTCTAAGGATGATGTTAACCCTAATCCTAAGTGAAGGTTAGAGAGAGAGATGACATGATGTGTTAGATGTCATGGTTGACTGGGTGTTTGGATAGACATGCCTTGGATATGAGCCATGAGAAGTTGATGACCAAGTACCTTTGGCAACCCAACCCTGGGAAGGGTCGCGCATGTTTGAGCGAAGGGTAGCTCCTACATGGATGAGGTTAGAGTAGAACCTATAGAAACCTTATGGGCTGTTGCAAGTAGGATATATCTTACACCCAGAGTATATCAGTAGTACGAGCAGTAAGTTAAAACCGAGGCTAGAAGGACATGATGGATGGCTTATGGGATAAGCATAAGGGGCTATGGATAATCATGAGCAAACATAAGTTTGAGCATAGGCTTCACCCATGTAGAGGTATGCTTGTGAGCTTGACCCACATTCTTGGAGAGAGAACCTCCGGTAGTGAGGTTGTTTGGTGGGGTTAGCTCTAGAGAGAGAGAGCAGGACCCAAGTAAGAAGGTTGAAAGCTTAGACTCCGAGATATGAGGAATGGTGGATGATAATGGTTGCCTCAAGATTGATCCCTGGAGGCTAAGGATATCTTGGTTTCCATTAGAGGAACCAAACCCTAGAAAGAAGATGAGGCTTCTGGTGCCTATGGTATGGATGTGTACCTTTTGAGTTAAGAAGAAGAGTTCCTTGGACCTGGAGAGGTTTAGTAACAGGTTGTGAGGCCTTGTACCTTGTTGGTTGTCCTTAAGGAGGACTCAACCCTGATGTGTTGCTCAAGTAAAAGGATCATGGGAATACATGACATACCTTGGACATGCTTGATTCGTGGTTAAGAGGATGAGCATGTAGTTGGACACCCAAAGATGAGCCTAGGGTTCCTAGGCCTAAGAGGGGAAGCTGAGTACCCGATGCTCATGATGAGATTTGAGTCTCTATAGTTTCGAGCATGGTACTCCTCATGTGTAGAGGTAAAGGAAATCCCTTAATTTAAAGGTATGTTCGATGAACCCCTCACAACTAAGTTGATCTAATGTTGAGGAATGAGAACAAGTATGACCTAGCATGGTTTAATAGGTGGTCTGCTTGTGCCCTAGTAGCTGCTGGGTTAGGCATGTTCATGTGGATGCAGACCCTAAACATAAGGACGGTTGTGACCTTGTTGTCAAGAGTTGTAGTTTCCTCCCATCCTGGGAGAGGAACACTTTGGTTGGGTGTTTACCAATTTTGTTGGTTTTGAGGTAACCTAAAGGGGTTTCATAGGATCTTGAGAAACTAAGTGGAAAGTACATGGCATGAGAATGAACTTGTAGACCCATAGATAACCATCTCTACGTGCATGTGGATGTGTTACCATGGAGGTAACCAGTATGGGGCCTAACCAAGGTAGGCAGGTCACCATTACCCCTGTGAAAGGATGAAAGATAGCCCAAGACTGCAGAGAGAGATGATGAAGGATTGGGTAAGGTTCTAGGTTGAACATGTACTATAAGAGAATCCTAAGTCTATCCTAGGGTCAGGTAGGGATAAGACCAATGGAAGTAGGAGATGCCTGATTCCCTAGTTGCACATGACCATAGGGTCGGGAGGTAACAGCTATCATTGTCTGAGGGCCATGAGTTAGGAGATTGATCACCTTCATGAACTCATGGGACCCAAAGGGTAGATGAGTAGGGCACTCTCTGGATGCATAAGGGAAGAGGGATGACCCCTAAAGTGTCAGCATCCTATAGACCTGGAGGAGATGACCAAGGATTGTGTAGTGACCCAAGTAGGTTCGAGAACAGTTTCCATGGAAGTAACTTTGATATCATGATGATTGTGATGTAGAGACATGTGCGGCACATTTCAACTCAGATTTAAAGGTGTACTGGCAAGGTGGGATGTACCATCTCTACTCTTGGAACATGAAGAACTCTATATTTGGACTGTAGCCAAATGTTTTTTTCCTCTTGTTATGGGAGTGAGAGATAGGACAGTACGCATGCCATACACCAAGGATAAAGATGGTATGAGTTGAGACGTTGCTACAGAGAGGATAACATACCCTGGTGGAGTGAACGATACATGGATGGTTTACCAACACTAAGAGAAATAAGATAGTCATCTTATAAGGATGTTTTTAGCATGAGATATGTGGAATTTGCAAGTTATGCAAGGTTGAGTTTGATCACCATGAGGATGAGCTCAGAGTTTCTTGTTGAAGACAAGCTTAGAGTTTGAGATGAGATGATAAGTAGAATACATAGAGGTTTATGTCTTCAACATTACCTAATACCTAAGGATGTGAAGTGGTAATGGATACCCTGGTTGAGATATAGCTGCCTAGTTTAACTAGAGGCTAGAAGAAGCTGAGGTTGCTAGGCTAACCTTAAGTGGAAAAAGAGATAAGTTTGGCTAACATTCAGATGTAGCAATTGATCAAGTTAATGGTTGTTTGGTTAGCCAGCCTAGTCCTTGATGTGGTAGAAGGATAGTTGTAGAACCTCGGATACACTTCTTTGGATAGGAAGAAAAACCCTGATGAGAGTGGTTTAGGGCTTCCAAGGAATCGATCTTGAGGAGTCATGACATATAGGAAATCATGATTTTAAGATCACTATACACCGTGAAACTACAAAGATAGTAAGTGACGGTAGTACTTTGGATGCTTAAAATGAAGTTGCATGTGGCATGTGGCCATGCAAATCGGGGGTGAAGGACGAACACCAGTAACCCAGTGCTTTGATATAGAGGATAAAGAGTCCCCGAGTGGGAATGGGAGTTCACCACTATGGATGTTGTGGTAAGTCTCCCCTTGACCAAGGAAGGTCAAGATGCAATATGGGTTATGGTAGATCACCTTACCTAGATAACATGAGCAAGAAAGAATGTTGTCAAGGGACAGATTCTGCTGGACCTACATAAGAGAGAGAGATGGTTCAACTACACCATGATACGAGTTCAAAAGTTCTTGAGTATGACCTAAAGGTTCACTCCCATGAGGTGTAAGTAGATACCTAAAGAACTCGATGTTAGTACAGTTTAGCACCCCATACTAATGGTTAGTATGATCCAGACTAGAGGGTCTGATGAGAGCATGTGTGCTCATTCAGGGTGATACAAAGAGACAGTTCTTAAGATGTGACGTTAACCACCATAGCCTTTATCGAGATGCAAGAAGTTCTATAAGGAGGTTGTGTCGGTCACCACTTCATTATGATGATGTTGGTGAAGGAGGCCTCGCGAAGGTCAGAAAAGAACCACATTGTGTGCATATGAAGTCGCTTTGATCGTGCAATGGCTGAGAGAGAGCCCAGTGGTGACATGAGTCACGAGCTGATGCAAAGTAGACTGACATGTAGTTCACTATGGGAGAATATGTGATGTGAAAATCTAACCCCTCTAAAGCTACAACTGAGAAAGTTGAGTCCCCGATATATGGGTCCATTTGAGATGGATTGGTGGAGATGGTTGTGTTTAGCCTTGTCCCTCAGGATAACATGATGTGTAAGGTGTTCCATGAGTCTGATCTAGAGCACTATGTGAGGTACCCAAGCCATGTGTTGAGCCCTGAACCTATTCAACTTTTGAGAGGTTGATATGTTCTGAGTCACCTATGAGTGTACGATATACCAAGGTAAGAAAGAACTCAGATGGAAGAATATGAGATGATGAAGGTTCTTGGGAAGCACCATGGAAAGGGTGAAGCCACATGGGAGCCATGATGGACATATGAAAGGCTTATCCTGTTTGTTTGCTTGCTTGATGGAATTTTAAGGGCAAAATTCTTATAAGTGGGGAAGGATGTTACAACCCCAGTTTTGGGTTCATTTGGTGAGAAATGTAATTTCTCATATTAAAGATATTGGAACAAATAATTATATAATTTGTTTTGAATAAATGGATTTCGTTTACAATAGCCTTGATGATTGTGTTGTGGGCTTTATTGGCTATTGGGCCCAATAACAAGGAAATTCAATTAGTAAATGAATAATTAAGTTTTTGAGAAAAGAAAGGTGTGGAAACCTCTAGAAGACAAAAGAATATAATCCAAAGTTGGATTTCATGCCTCTTGGGTTCCTTGGGTCCCAAGGAGTCCAAAGTTGCATAGAGAATGCAATAAGAAAAGAAAAGACCAATTAAGTATTTCCTTGTTAAGAAAAAAATTGAAAATAATGATAAAATGTGGAAAATATGTGTAAAGAGGTATAAATGAGTTATCCTTGGTGGATTTTCGTATCCTAATGATTCCTAATGATAAAAGGAATACCAATGAGGAAAATAGAAAAGAAATAAAGAGAAATCCTCAAAAAGAGATATTTTAATAAGAATAAAACAAGATAACGAAGAATAATGCATTTAGATGCATCTAGAAGGATAATGAGTATCCAATAAAAAGGATTTCGAAATAATAAAGTTTCTTGGGATCCAAGGAGTCCCAATGAAGAAAGAGGAAAGAGAAAATACCTATAAAAGAAAATAGGAATATAATGTGAATACATTATTAATGGATTTCATGGTATTATTAAAAGGGTGATATTTTCTACTAAAGGAAACTATAATTTTGTGCTTATAGAGTAAAAGTCAAGCATAAGAGAAACTAAGAGAAAGGATTTTCGAAATCCTAGTATTTAAAGAAAAAGGAATATCAAAAGGATAAAGAAGAGAGAGAAGGATGACTTCTCCTTGAAGGAATATGATTCCTTTTGGAAAGGGACTCTTTGAGTCGTGTTTAAGCCAATCTATGGCTTCGTTTCCCACCCCTATATAAGGGGTAGAGCATTGGTTCGAAAGGAGGAGAGAACCCCACGTTCTTCTACCTTCTTCTTCTTCCAAGTTTTCATCCAAACCCTAACCTTTGAGAACAACTCTATCTCTTGAGCAGCGAGGGACCGTGTGAAGTCGAGATGGTGGGTGGATGCCCCACGAGACTAGGGAGAAGCTTCGTCATCATGGCCCTGCCCTAGCTCGAACGCAGCAGCTGCAGTATGGCTGCTATGACAGCCGCACATTGCAGGAATGTCCAGCCAAACCAGCCACCATGGCCATGGGTGGAGGACACCTAGAAGGGCGTGGAGGGTCGACGGAGGTCAGGGAAGGATCTGCCATGAATTTGAGGGTCCAAAAGGGGGGAGATCGGGCTGCACAAGCCACGGCTAGGGTTTCTGCCGCGGAAGCAACAACCGTTCGGAGGTTGAAGAAGCCATAGAGCCTTTGGACGGTTCTACCCTCAGCGTAACAAAGGACACACTAGTTAAGTGGAGGGAAAAAGGGTCTTTTTGAAATGTTTTCAAACCCAGCTGAGTTTGATGCATGGATGGGCCGACGTGTCAGCCTTTGATTGGCTCAAGTAAGTGAACTTTTGCAAAAATCATATCTCCTTATTCGTAGCTCGGATGAGTACACATAAAATATGAATTTTGCTCAGAAAAACGAGTGGAATCCAATAAAAATAGTTTTAGAGGATAATTCCTCTTGCAATTCGAAAAGTAATGGAGATTATCAACTTTAATGCTTTAATGATTAAGAAACCCTATTTAGAAATGATTAATGTGTTTAGTAGGGTTTAATGGACGATTAAAGTTGATATTAGTTGTTAATGATAAAAAGGAACATTAGGAACAAAAAGGATGAACTTTGCACATAATTCGTTTAATTTAGAGTGTATGTGCATAAGTATGCTTTAATGGGCCTTGAAACCCTAATATTTGGTAAATTTGACTCTTAATGCCTTTAATGGTGAATAAAGCTAAGATAAAATGATCCTAAGCTATTTTGAGCATTACAGTTCCTAATTTGTGGATAAATAACCTTAATATAGAAATTAGGGTTTTTGAATGAATAAAGGTAGAATTAATGATAAATAACGTTCATATGAGTATTAGAGCATAATGAACTACGAATTGATGATAAACGAGCATAATGACTTTGTCATAGATTAAAAAGGATAAAAATGATAGCTTTAATGTAAAAGAGGCTTAATGGACTTAATTGATGGTTAATTGTGCATTAATCTGGAATTAAGGTTATGTGTTTGTAAAAGGTAACCTTAATAACTTTCGTGAAGGATAGATGAGAAAATTTGGGTTTAAAAAGAGTAAAGGGAAGTAAAACCCTAATTGCAAAGTAAACCCTAAAAAGAGGAAGAAACCCTAAAAGGGAATAGAAACCATAAGTAGCAAGATGGTTTGGATAGATTTTGATAAAAAGGTATTGAATGTAATTTTAGGACTGAATTGTGTTCTTGCTTGATTCTGGATTACTTGCTTGTTTGGATTATTCCTGCACCTAAGTCTGCTTGACATGTATGTGGTTAATTATGGTTAATTGCATTAGTTTCCCGAGGATTTTCCGAATGTTTCCTCACATTGAATGCAATCTAAACAGTTGTATGTTCATACTTGCAAAATTATAAAGTCACTACGATTATCACAATTATATTATAAGTATGTATTCTCGCACCTACATGCCACCCTAATGGATGATGCAAAGAGGTCAAGCCAATGAGGGAAGACCCATGGGCACCATGAGTGGTGACCCCAGGCACCAAGCTCGGGAATGAGAAGGTGGCCTATGATATTGCATGACTAGAGGGCACCATGAGTGGTGACCCCAGGCACCAAGCTCGGGATTGAGAAGGTGGCCTTAAGTCAATGGAAAAAGTGAAACCTGAAAGTGGGTATGCCATGGTTAGGGAAAAAGTGGTGGAGAATGTCATACTGAAAAGTGTAAATTGGCTTGTTAATTAACTTGATTGTGATAAATAGATTGTTATCCATATGTGCAAACTTTTGGTTGTCCCCACATACCATCATATTCCGATATGTTGACCGACGTTTTGTTTGTCGGTGTTTTAGGTACAAGCTTGAAAAGGACAAACAATAAAGCGTCATATGTGAAATTAATTAAGAATTAAAGTACAAAGGAGGATTAGTTAGAATAGACTCCTAATGCGGATAGATATCCCAGTTTTGGAAAAAAAGGTATGCAAAGTTTTATTTTATACCACTTTTCAGTTTTGTTGGTAAAATTTGATAATTGTTATTGATTATTTGTCGAACCTTTGATCCTGTTAATTGAGATAACAACACTGACCTTTTGGTCTCCCTTAATTGGGGGTTACCGGGAGGTGGGGTCGTTACAACAAGAGAGAGGGGGAGAGGGCACTCACACTGAGTTGGTCCAATCATGGATGGACAACTCATTCGGTCCCACAGATAACTCAACACTTAGTAAGCACAAAGGCAAGAGACAAAACCAGGGTGAAAGTACAAAAATACCCCCCCATAAGAAAATAAATAAGAAGGGAAAATCGAGGGTGAAAGAGTACATATGCAGTGGGGTTTCATCCCCTTACCTGCGTGCTCGCCATGGCCGCTGAGCAGTATAAGGGGAAACAACAAATCTAAGTTTTCAATTAGCTTCGCACCCTGAAGTCAGGATACATGAATTCGTGTGAACTCAATGAAGCTATGGTATCCTCTTCTCGCCTTCAATGGTGGCCAAAAATAGTAAAGAGACAATGCCATAGAAGGCGGAGGAAGAGGAAATAGGTATCTTGAAATCACTGGTGTATGTGAAGAAAGAAAGTGAGAAAAATAGCAAAGGTCGGTCCGAATAATGATCTCGATGCAAGACAAAGGAATAACAACTTGATATACTCTGAATTCCACCTATAGAATCATCACAGAACAGCAACTACTGTCGCCTAGTCGACTGGAAGATCTACTTCATCGTATGAGTAGTTGACACCATGGAGGTAAAGGTAATGGTTCAGAGAAAGTCACCACAGAAGGAATTTAATTCTGAAGGTTGGAGGCATCCCAAAGAGAAAAGAGGACTTGGCGGTGAAGAGAGGATTCATCGTGGCAAAGCACCGAGCAAGCAATCCAATTGGGGCTGAGGAGCAAAGTAGAAGGTCCGGCGACTGTTTCTGAGAACTTGTGCACTGTGAAAAATGATGGAGAAAGCCAAATTGGGTGTTTCCTATCTATAGGTATTTAGGGATCATGAAAGGGATCATTGTGTGCACAATCGAAAAAGGAAACCAACCGAAAAAGAATCATGAAATCGAATGTAACATCCCTGACCTGGGTTATGTACTAACCCTAGGTGTTTTGCTTAATTAAGTGATTAGTTGCTTGCTTGTAATTCTTGAAAAGTAATCAAGGCTTTTGAGGAACTTATATTTCCATTTTAGTCCTTTTTGCATAATGTTGAAATATTGTTTTGTTAATAATGGACTAAAGTGCAAATTACCCAAGTAGAGGGGTTAACTTGCAAATTGCACATGATAAGATGTTCCTCTGATGTTGAGACATCATAAGAATGTATATGATGTAGTGGTAAGGTTTCCACAAGCTTGAGCACCAAGATATAGCTTGTAGAGCAATCCTTGTGCTTTAAAACCTAGTTTTTGTAAAGTGCAATTTACCCAAAACTTAGGGTCCAACATGTAAAATATACTTCTAGAGGATCTCTCATGTTTCTTGGCATAAAGTTAAGCAAAGAAAATGAGAGGGGCGCCTCATTTGAATAATCAAGGAGAAAAGATAATCTTGATATTAAATAATCAGGATTTAAGCAAATGGTTCTTTAATATACAACTTATTAAGATGTTTGGTTTCTTTTCCTTTAAACCTTGGATGATGGAGGAGTTATGCATGAGTATAGATGGTGGAAACGTGGCCAAGGATGGAGAAAGCCTTGGTGTATATTTTTGGGAAATAAAAGGAAATAGTTATCCTTTTTCTTTTGTTTTGAAAAGACCCATAAAATATATAAGGAACCTTTTTCCAACAGCACAAGGGATCGTTTCCCTTAGTCCTTTTCCGTATCTTCTTGCTTTGACTGACCAAGGAAGGGATCTGGAGTAGAGGGAGGACGATCAACCTGTAGGTAAGTCTTGGTCATCTTCTACCTCAGATTCTTGGGGGGAAATCCTAAAACAAGGTTGGATTCATGGTTTTCTTTACACGATTCTTCTTTCTAGCCATCTTCTTCATCCAAAAAGTGAAGAAGGAGCCTTGGACAACTGCTCCAGCTCAAGCCACCATTAAATCCATGGAACTTGGAGCTCTGGATCATACCTAAGGTGGGTTTTATAACTCTAAACCTTGAGCTTTGTTAATGCATCTTCATCTCCATGAAAAATCGTTAGTTATTTTTCTTCCTTTGCTACTCTTGTGTTCTTGCTAGCAATTCCATGAAGAACAACCCCTATTCTTGAGGTAGACGAAGGTGATGTTAATTTCTATGTTTATCCAAGAACCTACTTTAGCAAACGGTCTCCCAACCTTGCTCAAACGGTTTGCCAAACCGTTTGGAGCAAACGGTTTCACAAGAACGCATGGGAGCAAACGGTCCAAGACCGTTTGGAAGAGTTGACCAGGCGTTGACCATTTGGAGGTCTATTGTGAATAATGTAGACTAATCACCTACTAATAATCATCAATTAATTCCAAGTGGATCACCAATTGAAGGTCCATCAATCATCTAAACCCTAATCGGGTCAATTGATGTTTTCAATAATTGAATTATGTTGAAGTTTGGGTTGAGTGACCCAAACGGTTTCAAAACCATTTTGGGATCACCCAAACGGTCTCAAGACCATTTGGGGATCACCCAAGACCGTTTGGAGGTCTAGGGTTAAGTAGGGTTGACCAATTGAGGATCCAAATATATCAAATTGATGAGTAATCGATTGCTGATTTGGTGACCAAACTTAGGATCCAAACCCTAATTGAACGACTTGGTTTTTGATAAAATAATGGGCAAATGGTCTCAAGACCGTTTGGAGGATATCCAAACGATCCCAAGACCATTTGGGGGTCACCCAAGACCGTTTGGAGGTCTAGGTTTGACTATGGTTAAGTGGTTGAAGATCTAAAAGTTCTAAGTTGAAGTGCAATCAATTGTTGACCTAGTGATCAATCCAATGATCCAAACCTTAATTGGTTGAGTTAGTTTTTGGTGATTGACTTGAGCAAACGGTCTCAAGACCATTTGGAGGTCATCCAAATGATCCCAAGACCGTTTGGGGTCAGGTCATTACCAAATTGGATGATGGTTCAATAGTTTCAAATCAATTAGACTCACGTTGAAGCATGTTGAAGGGTCTTTAATTCCAAACCCTAATACAATTGATTCAAGCCCTAATTGATGATCAATTGAGGGTCAATTGAGTGTCAAATCAGTTGAGGGTTGACCTAATTGACTCAATTTATGAGTGGCTAACAAGTGCATGATCGATTGAGGGGTTCAACATTGGAAACCCTAACTCAATTGAAGTGGTTGAGACACTTTTTGGTCCTTGCGGTTTTGAGGTGGTTTGGACCAAACGGTCTCAAGACTATTTGGACGATCTCAAACTGTTTGATCTCATGCGGTTTCAAGGTCGGTTATGTCCATGCGGTTTCAAAGTCAAACTTGACCAAATGGTCTTCACCCCACCTTGGGCCAACGGTCTTGAGTGTGCACTTTACCAAATGGTTTCAAAGTCAACAAGACCAAACGGTCAACAACACCAAACGGTTTCAAGGTCTGTCCAAGACCGTTTGGGGGTTTAGTATCCAAGACCGTTTGAGGTCTATAAAGGTCAAGATCGTTTGATGCCTTAGTGGTCAAGATGGTTTAGTGGTTGATAACTTAAACCTCATAGATACCTAAAGTGATTAAGGGACCAAGTAATTAGTTGATTAATGCATGTTATAATAAGTGGTGTTCATTACAAAGATACCATTGATGGGATAGTGTGACTAGTACTCTTTGGATGAGTAAGCCTTAATGATCATAATAGTAATGGCAACCAATGATATCAATGTTGAATTGACTTAACCTAATCAAGGGTGATGCAAACATCATCTTATAGAAAGAGGAGAGAGAAGACCTCTTATATGAATGCTAATCAAGTAATGAATTCCCAATATGAATGGATACCTAATTAGGGTATGATCCATGATAGTGAGATCATGAAACCCTAATCATGATGGTTAATGAATATTAACCCTAATTGAGGGCAATTATGGATGTAATCCTAATACATGATGATGGTGTGATCTTAATTCACTATAATGTGAATAGTAAACCCTAATCTAGGGTAATGTGATGATGTGAACAGTAAACCCTAATTCTGGGTTATGCTTTATAGCATGAAGCTCTATGATTGAATTATGAAATGAGGAATCACTATTCCCAATTAAGATAAAGGGGGTTGATTAACCCTAATTGAATTGAAAAGGGAAACCCTAACCCTAGTAAGGGCTTAGTGGTGCAACCCATGAATAGTAAAGTTATCTTTGTTTTGCAATGTGCTGATATAGAGATGATATGCCTATTATCAAATGTATTAATTATGTAGGTCTTTATGAAATGGTGAACATAGCCAGGTAAGAGCTATGATGTCATATTCGTTGAAAGCACTTTATAAACTTTGAAAGTAATGATATGCTATGTTGCCTAGTGTGAGGTAACATATGAGTTTGATAGGCTGTATGAGCCATGAGAAATGTCTGCATTGCCACTACCATGTTCATACTGTTAAAATGACTTGATGGCAATATGTCACTTGATAACAAATGTTTTGTTGATCTAAGGGTTGGAACACCCATGTTCATGAATCATAATGATGAGATGGTTAGGGATTGATATCCCAATGATTAACAAGATGTGAAATGAACTTGATACAATTAGTATTCTTTCTTTATACCATTTGTCTTATTGGTATATGTTTGAAAACATGCCTGATGATAAAAGAATGCTATAATGTACTTAAATAATCAAGTATAATGATATCATGTAGAGCCCTGACCATAGATCCAGAAATTAAATGATGGTGAAACAGGTTTTCCTAAGGGAACTCATGGAGAGCATACTTTTGAGTATGTGGGGGTTATGGATGTGAATATCCTTACGTCCTAATGAGGGAATTGATGTGAGATGTACATTTAATCTCTCAATCCTTCCATTATATGTATATGTCGGGATGATGTATCACTAATCTCCCGATGATGTTGTTAATGCCGCATCGATGTGAGATAAATAAGAAATCCCTCGATGGCGAAGAGATTATAGCATGCCACTGTAACTCTAATAGAGAAGTTGCCAGAATACCCTGGAAAGCTATTATAGCAGAGACACAAGATGTCCTGCATGTTGTACCTCACACTGACTGAGGAAGATGAGGTCATAGGAATCCGGCTCTTCTGATGACCTATGTATGGTACCGATTGCGATTTCGTAATGGTCGGTTGGAGTATGAGAGGTGTAACTCATCTCCTCATGGCATAAATATGTTTGTAAAATGTAATCAGCTGTATAGCATAATTTCCTAGGTTGAACTACGAGAAATAATGATTGATGATACATTGTTTATAATGATCTAGTTAAATAACTAGTATACAAGTTTTTCATATTCCTTATTGATTAAATATCTTATCATTCAATCAAGTTATAATTGAAATGATTGCTTAGAGAATACTGCTTTACTTAGCTTATTCAATGAATTGCCTGCTGTTGAATAATAATAGTTCTTCTGCTCATTCTTGTTATAATCCTTGCAATAACAATGCTTCTGGCGGAGAGTTATATCTCTCGCTGGGACAATTATTCAATTGTCTCACCCCCGTGGGATTCAACTTTGTAGGTAGACGTCGAGGACGGAGGAACCCTTCAGTGGGTGAGCAGCAACAGCAACATCCGGGACAGCAGTGATCCTCAGGTGGAGACACTGTCTGTCGAGTCTTGTAGATAGAAAGTCCTATGTGTCGTCTCTGTACTCTCAGGTCCTAGGAGTCAATAGATGATTTAATAAAGATCTGAGATTTTGGCATAATGCCTCGAGATTTTTGTACATTGCCTTGTACAGTTTAACATGGCAGCTAATGTTGTGACTCTCGAGATGTGATGATACAGAGAAGTGTTGATGTATCAGTTTGTAAATAACTTACCTTGTTTCTTTATAAAAGAGTTTCACAGTTTGTACACCTCTTTACGAAAAGTTTTAATTTTTAGTGATTTTCAGTAATTCCGCTGCTAATTAATCACTTCCGCATTCGTTGATCTCGTTTTCCGAGACAGACGTCACACCGGATGAGAAATGAGGGATCTAGAAGAAAAGGAAATCTATTGTTATTGTAGACGTGTGTCGCTCTCCTACTTGAGGTAGGAGACGATGCCACACCTGTTAGATCAAAAAATCAATGGACCAGATCACCCGTAAAATCATATTAAGAAACCAAGGCGCGTGACAATGTGACAAAATCAAATTTAATTTAATAGTGATATTGCATTTAATTTCCTTTTTCTCTTTCTTCTTTTGGGGGTGCAAACAAACTCCAAATTGGATGAAATTTGACACCAAATCTACTTTGATATGAGGAATCTGAATATGGAATTAGTTTTGCCTTTTGGGAACTTTTAATGTGTTAAATAAATCAAACCATATTTTCTCTTTCCTCCATCATTAATGGTTAAGATTCTCCAAATCTGATGAACTTCACCCACAAGTCATATTATGTGCCTTGGATATAGATTTGCTATAAATTTTACATTTTCGAGTTGTTTGTACCTTTATTTAATATTTTGAAGGTTTTACACACTCTCATTATTTCACCTTTTAAGCAAATATTCTCCAAATTGAGTAAAAATTCACCCAAAGGCATATTTTAATGTGTTGATTATAAATCTAAGATTATATTCCACATTTGGAGTCATTAAGTATTTCAATTCATATTTTAAAGAAAAAAACCTTTTCTTTTCTAACTAAAATAGATGTTATTATGATTATCCTAAATTGGTGAAACTTATCATTCAAGTAAACTTGAACTCAAAGAAAACTAATATGAAGTTATTCTTATCCAATTACTTCCTCTTTTATTAATTTTAGCCTATTATCCATTATTTCCATTATTTCTCTTTTTAATTAATTCAATATCACATTACCTTACTTAAAGAGTTATTATTTATCTTTTTATCTCTTCCTTATTCAAAAAGGCTAAGAAAAGATCTAGAACAAATCTACTCTAACATTATCTCACATAAGTTTATTTATTTCATATTTTGTTGAATTATATATCATTATTCTCAATTATGGACACCCTATCCTATTATGCACATTATTACCTCATGTGACATATCTTATGTACCCTTCATTGATCTTATATTTAATATGAAAGTATCATGTCATCTTTGTTTATATGTCTACATGTTAGGGTGATTTATTTATGCTTTAACATATTAGGGTTTCAATTAGCCATTAATGTGTATATCTTTTATCCTTGTTTGGCTAACCCCAAAGACTAAGGTCTCTAACTTCTTAACCTTAGAATAGGATTAGGTTCTAGGTTTTGGTATGTTACATTCCTCATGTAACACATGAACCTCAAAAGTCTAGTATGACATGCCTTGAGCCAGAGAGATTTTGTTATCTCATGACTCAACAAGATGATGAATTGGTCATAAGTGGTGATGAGCCAACAACCTACTTAGAGGCTACTATGGGACCAAATTCTAAGAAGTGTTTGAATCCTTGAGATGTGAGATGGACTCCAAGGTATGGACCTTAGTGCATCCACCTGAAGGGGTAAAACCCATAGGGTGCAAGTGGGTCTTCAAAAAGAAGACTAACATGGATGGTAATGTACAAACCTATAAAGGTTGATTGATTGCAAAGGGTTTTAGACAAGTTCAAGGTGTTGACTATGACAAAAAAAATCTCCAGTTCCCATGGTTAAATCCATCAAGATCATGCCTGCCATTGTAACTCATTATAACTATGAGATTTGGCATATGGATGTCAAAATTGCATTCCTTAACAGGAATCTACTTGAGGATGAGTAAACGACACAACATGAGGGTTTTATAAATAACACAAAGGTGAACTGCTTGTTACCATGATCGTCTCACCGAGCAAGACGGTCATCTCACATGCATGACAGTCATTTTGCCCAGTGAGACGATCATCTCACACGTGATACGGTCACTTCGCTAAGAGAAATGATCATTTTGTAGTTTCTAGATTTTGCACATATGTTGACAATTAAATTTCAATTAGTACTCAACTTGACCTCAACACCAATCCTTTGTACAATCAAATTGCACCCCCGAAACGCGTGTTTGGTGCATCTGAGATGGGCATCTCACACCAGGCCAAACGATAATTTGGTGCAACTGATATGGGCATCTCGCGCCAGGCCAGACGACCATTTTGCACAAGCGAGATGAGGTCTCACAGCCCAGGTCAGGTAGAATTCCAACCAATGTATAATACAATCATCCCAACACTCCAAACATCAACCTCAACACTTGAATTTATTGTTTGGTAGTCTAGTAAGTTGATCCATTGCATGAATTGAAATATCTAAATACTTTAGCAATCAATCTGATCATCATTCAAGATCAAACTCCTCTTCTAGATGAGTTCCTATGTGTGTGACTCTATAGGTCCCATATCACGTTGGCAGTGAATGTCCATAACTAGCTTATGACATCATAAGCAATGAGTGGTGCCTAGTCGCACATCATTGCTACTCAAGTGAATGGAAATTTGGGGAGAAACTTCAACCTACAATCTGTGTATGGTGCTATAATGTTTGTATAGTTCCTTTGTCACTGATATCCAGATTGAACTAGAGGCATGGAGCAGTCATCTTCATTATTATTCAATCTTGTTCCTTGAACCAGAGTAGACTGTATGAGATATATGTAAGCTCAATATCACATGTTGACTCACATGCGTATGGTGATACTTTTCTCACTCTAGCTAATTAAGAGGCCTTGGATATCATACTCCTGTCGGAGGGATAAATCCCATATCTATCACTCACAGTCATACCTCATGTGTCAAACTCACCCAATCATCACTGTTACAACAACCCATGTTTCAGGATTGTGTTTGATTATGTCAAAGTGTACCCAATGAAATGTGATGAGTGTAGTGATTTTAGGTCTAAGAACCACAACCACCACCATCACTGTGAGAACAGACTATGACTTCCATGATGATGGATTTCATGTGTCAGTCTCACAGTGGGTCTATCTGATACACTGTTCTCTAACATGTATTTGTGTGCTTGGTTTGATATTTTCATATCATGACTAATGAGATTTAGTCATCAACCAACTCACACTCTAATCTTATGTGTTATTGTTGTCTATCTACCTTCCACAATAACAACCGATCAGGGACATAATGAGAATGTATATATTCTTAACATACATATGATCTTATTCCTCCAAGTCACGTACTTGAAGACATACATCATTGAGTAACATCATTCTCTAGACATTTATTATGTTATTCATTATCTCATAACTGAATATACAAAATAAATGGGAAGCTTACCTTTATTATTAATCAAACCATTTATATGTTATGGCTTGTGATCATCATATGATTGGCCCTCTGGGAATACATACCAACAGACTCCCATTTGCACTTAGAGCCAATCACCCACAAATCTCATCCCGAGTGACATAACATGACCATCATGCTTCTGCTACTTAAGTGCTTTTATAGCGGGTTTAGCAACGTTTGCTTTAACTTAGTATTCTGAAATTTTCTCATCTCTTCACTGTACGACTACTCGTATGAGATGGAAGTGTTGTAGTATTCTATCTGAGATTCTCAGCCTAACTAGTAGCTCCATTATTGTCATCGGTATTTCTACTATGTCATCAATGGTTGGAACCTCACACAAGTTCACCCATATGAACTTCTTGATCCATACAGTATCCTCTGTTGTTTTCATAACACAAAGATACTCTGCTTCTTTTTTAGATTAGGACAACTACCATTAGCTCAGAACCCTTTCTAGCTTACAATTCTCATTTAATGTCAAAACACTATTGAGATCATTTTGTCAATCTAGAAGCTTACATGGGTGTAACCCTTTACATCCAACTCTTCCTTATTACCATAACAAAGTAACCAATCATTTAAGTGCTTCACAAGCACATAAGGATGTTCATCATGGTATTCCAATGACTATCATTGGTATCTGACACATACCCTCTCGTGACGTCCAATACATACGAGATTGCTAGGTGGGTATATATGTGTCCTCTCATCATGTCTATACATATGAGATGACTGGATATCCTCTCATCATGTACAATGCATAGGATATAACAAGATAAGTACATAACATTGCATTCAAGATAGATCCAATGGCATCTATCCATGTGTCCTTGTTCTTCATAAGAATTGGGACACTAGGATCCTGAAAGACTAACTCCATGGAACATGGACAAGTTTTCTCTCACTGAGTCTTACATGTTGAACCCTTCAACATCTTGCCAATGTATGTGCTCTTACTTAGGTCAAGAAGCTTTCCATATCTATCTCTATAGACCTAGATCCCTATCACATAGGATGCTTCACCTAAACCCTTCATGTATAAGGATTTTTCATTGCAAGGTTTTAACATTTTTAGGATAAGGAAGTTATTCCCCATCATTATGTGGAATATTGAAATGCTCCACTAAATCTTTTGTAATCATAGATTCCATCTTCATTCTGACTCAAGTCAAACCCTTTGACTGTCTTATCAAATAAAAGATTCAGCTATGAGATGCTTGCTTCGATCCACAGATTGACCTTTGTAGCTTATAGACTTTATTTGCATTAATGGACTTATAAAACCATTAGGTTGTGTCAGGTACACATCCTCTTAAATATTCCAATTAAGGAATGTGGTTTTAACATCCATATGCCAAATCTCATAGTCATACTAAGTTGCAACAACAAGCATGATCTAGATGGATTTAACCATGGTAACTGGTTAAAATACTTCGTTATGTTCAACACTTTGAACTAGTTTGAAACTCTTTGCAACCAATTCACCTTTCCATGTTGGTCTTCTTATAGAGACCCAAATGCACCCAATGGGTTTTACCCCTTTAAGTGGATCCACCAAGATCATACCTTATTGGTTTACTTGGGGTCCATCATTGATCTTATGGCCTCATGCCACATCTCATATTTTGGTCCCTCAATAGTTTCTAGTAGGTTGTTGACTCATCTCTATGACCAACTTACTGCCTTCTTGAGTTAAAGATATCTAATCTTTCAAACTCAAGGTGTGTTCTATTAGAACTATGAGTTTTGTGTGTTACATAAGAAACTTCATATTCCACAACAACTTGTGATTCTCCTTGTTCCTACTATACCTCTTTAGGTTTTAGGTTTTCTCATTTGTCTTGAACATTTTGAGTTCTACTTTTACTCCCACTGGTTCCTTTGGAACTAAGTTCCCTTTTAGCCAGACTAACAAACACTTTGTTGTCGTATTGGGATAATGACCGGCCTAAATCGCGCGTCCCAAAATTGGAGGCGGATTTGAGGTAGTCGAGCTTTTACATTTATAACCTGAATCCTTCTAGGCCCCCGCAACTTTGTTTACGGGGTCAAAGTAGATATACGGGGTCGAACACAGGGATAAGGGTGGTAGTGTTGAGAACGCAGAATCGACATGTTACACTCCGGCAAGGATAAGAGATGATAAAATTCCCAAAAGGGAACAGCAGAACAGGATCAATAAAACAAAAGAAAACCCTATCTCCAACTGGAGTTACGAGAAAAACTTAGATTTTAAGCATTTAGCCGTTTTTAGGGATTTTCATGCAACAGAAATAGAGAGATAAAACTAAAGCTAAAGCAAGGTACGAAGGAGAAAACTTCGGTAAAACAAGCGGTAGCAGGAACATCCTGTACCCCTCCTCTCAGAGCGGGTACCTCTAACCAAGCATCAACACCACTCTCGAGGTTGCTGGACTTAGATTAGAGTGGAAAGGTTACTACAACAGCTCCGATTCTGGGCACTCTCGTACTCCAGAATCGGACCAAACACTAGAGCCACAACACCTCTCTCAAGGTTGTTGCAACGGGAAAACACGATTCGGTAGCTAATCGAAACGCGATCCAACATACAAGCTAGAGTTCAGATATTAAACATAGCAATCATCCAACAAGGGTACCAAGCATAAGGCAGCAGATAATTAACTCTTCTATTTCCATTAACAAATAAAGGGTTGATTACAATGCAAAAGTAAAAGAATTAAATGATAGAAATAAAGATAGATATCGCCTTCTTGATATAGAAGGACGACAAACTACAGTGGACCATCCAGCCTGATACCGGTCAGGATCCTAGCCCGATACAACCGTGTCGGGCGGCACACCCTCTCAGGTGACACACCATGACGGGCGGATTGCATCGTGCGAGAACCCTGGCCCGATACGCTCATGTCGGGCGGCACCCTCTCGGGCGACAAGCTGTGACGGGTGAGGCGTATCGGGTTTGGTATCGTGTCGGGCTAGCTGCTGTATCTAGTATTGGTCACGTAAGTCAGAGATCCGTGTCGGCCGATATCAGCCTGCAGTGTCGCCCGGGACGATACTAAGTGAACCATTCACCTCCCTCTCGGGATGGGGAAGAGCTCACCTAGGATCTCCTGGCACAGCACTGAGGCACGATACACTCGCTCTCGCAGCTTTCCTCAGAAGATTGCACAAGGTTCCGAACTATCCCGACCTGACCGACCTGTCTTTTCGGCTTCTTGCAGCTACTATTTATAGGCAGCGGTTGGAGGAAGTTATGGTGTATGGGGCGCCACGTGTCCCCCTTTTATCATCGTGGAGTCGATGACGGTCGATATCGGTATCGCCCAGCACAAGGATGTCAGCTATCAGTCACGTGACGAGCGGCGCCTGCCGGTGGGTGGCCCGTGTCGGGCGACAGGCTTTAGCTGTCGGGCGAGCTTGGGCTCCTTGTCGGGTAAAAGACGTATCGCCCGTCAGCTCCTTCTTGCGCGACATCCCTATGTCGCGCGTCTGTGTGTTGTGCTTGCCCAGTCGAGCAGTGATCATATCGGCCATCTGGAAGGCCGATGCAGGTCAAACTTATTTGTGGGTCAGGACGGCCTTATTGATGACAAATGGGTCAAAATAGGGGGAAAACTCTGCAAAAGATGGAAATATTGAATTAAGAGCGTTGTTTGGCCAATTATTGCGAAAGTACTTATAAAAGAGAGGAAAACAGTTTAAAAGGGCAGTTTTGATAACAGAAAAGCAGTCTAAAACATCACAAAAATTGGTGTTATCAACTCCCCCAAACTTAGCGTTTTGATTGTCCTCAATCAATATTTAAACTTTATTTTGTGATGCTTTTCTTGCGCAGTATAGCTTTCAGGCCAAGAGGTAAAACAAGTGTCATAATGCCTTTAGAGATAATGTTGCTCCACTACGAACAAAGGACCTCGCGTTTCCTGCCTTATAACTTCAGTAAAAAATTTCTTTCTCTACAGCTTCAGCGAGACTTTGGTGTATGATTCTGAAGTTAGCTTCCACACCAAACAGCTTTATTTTTGGGGCAGAAAGTTGTGTGTTGGGTAGGCTAAGGCTTTTTGGGTTTTTCTTCTTGTTTCCCATCAGTCCATCTAGGTAAGGGTCTGTTAGTGGGCAAGTGGTCCCTGCAGTCCAAGCCAGTTGGCTTTAGAGCAGTGATTTCACATCCTACGTACCACTGCCCCGGATCTACCATGCCTAAAGATGGGTACTTTTGGAAAACAAGTGTGTGTGTATATATATATTTCTTTTTCTTTTATTGGGCACAACTCTCATGCTTTTATTCACCCTCATAAGGCTGCTTTCTCTTTTTGGGATTTTTGTTGGGTAAGGGGAAACAAAATGGATTTTTGCTGTTTGGGCAGCTTTTTCCTTCTCCATACTCGTCTCTTAGCTGTTGTGAGATTACTATATATATTTTTTTTCGAAATTTTCGGCACGGAAAAACGTAGTCCTTTGTTTGTTTGAAGCAGCATTATCAGAAAGATATAACAAAACTTGCATCTCGTTAAGCATAAAGAAAACGAACTTGGCAAGAAGTTGCATCAGGTTTTTACTAAAATAGCGACTTTGTACATATGTATGGGAAAAAGATAAGCAAAATTTTTCAAAAATTTTATATGATCATGGCATTTTATACGAGCATGGGTACATACACATGATATAAGAAAAGAACGTAATGACACAAAGGGTGGAGGTGAAGAAGAAGATTTTTATACCTCCTTCACGGGTACATGGGTACCCCTCCCAAACTTATTCCACACTCTATCCCAGAGTAGTGAAGAAGAGGGTGAGGTCATGTTACCCCAGTGAAGGTTATCTAGCGGGTTCGCTTGTGCCTTGGAGAAGCTGAAATATGCTTCTTTGCTGCCTCCATTTTATTTCCCCAGCTGGATGCAGCCTGAACAAGTGCAAAGCTCTCAAAAAGGAAGCTTGAGGCCCGTGCATATTATGACAGAGAGCTCTTGAAAACACTTGTGGATACTATGGCTGATGGACTCAAAATATCCACATTCAATCCAGGGGCCGTTGGAGGAGGACTTCCACTGATTTTCTCTTTTGGAGAAGGTCCTAAACCATCGCAGAAGACAGACTATGATAAGAAAAATCCATCATCTCTCTCTTTTTGACTGTTGATGGCTAGCTGCCTCGGGATTCTGACGTTTCTGTCCGACAGTTGTTGCTTCAGCTGCGGCCGCAATTCTGATTCTTGTGCCTTGGTTGTCAGCTCGGCCAGAGGTTTGCTTCGTGTGAGCCATACCTGTTGTCAAGTCCATTGATCACTTAAATGTTAGGTCGGGAAAAACCGAAATCTCGATAAAACTTGTCGCGATGTAAAGCCCGGTGTATCGTTCATCAAAAGGAAAATCCGAGGCGATATGAGATCGGGCGATATGGGGGATCTGCGTGGCACAACACGCTGCCCGACACGGGTATATCGGGTGATAAGGTCGCATGAAACCAACTGCCCGATAGGACATCACGACGGAAATACGTGTCGCCCGATATGGCGTATCGGGCAAACGCGATCGGCTGTCGTGTCGTTCTTTACATGTGTCAGGCGATACAAGATAAATTGACTAAGTTCGCCAACCTGACGAGCAGCGCGCGATACGAAACCCGTGTCGGGCAAACAGACTGTCGGGCTATACCTTTGCTCTTTGGAGCCATCGCCCGATACAAGGGCGAAGGCAAGCTGGCCGACACGTGAGCAAAAGTGGATTACTACATGGCAAACAGGTGGCTGAAAGAGTAAGTGTGGTAGCCTGACACATCGAACCCTCCTTACTATATATAGCAAACTCAGCTGGGGGTAAAACGGGCCGTTCTGGGGCGCACATCGGCCGTTGAGACATGCCGTTCCCGAGACGACGATCCCATCAGTCTTATTAAGGGCAATTACTCGTATGCCCGATACGGTGCACGCCGCCCAGGAATGCCATCCGTCACGGCCGTTGTGATGCCCGAGAGACTACAACCTGATACAAGCGGTCCTGCATGCCAGCTGAGCTGCTTCCCGATACGTTTTAAAAAAAGGCGGCCAAAAACTAAAGCTCGGTCAAGAAAAAACGATAAAAGGGTAAAACATCATCGGCTTAGGGTTAAGCCCCCGACCTCAGAAGGTATTACTTCTCAAAGCTGCGTAAAATACAGCGGTGGCCCATAAAACTGAAGAGTCGGTACGCTCGGCGTGTGCACTGACTCGGGCCTTATTACAGTCCATAATGTTTGTTTTACAAGGAATAAAAATGCATCCTACTCTACGAGAGAAAGAAAAACTTAGGCTGCCTCCCGAGGAGCGCTGAAGTTTGCGTCACCAGCTCGACCGGTGTAAGCTCTTCACATTCAGCCTTCGTCTGTACCCATATCCTACAAGTCGATTTCTGCTCTCCTGACAAAAGCTTCATCTTCATAATACCTCTTTACTCTGTGCCCATTCACCTTGAAGACCTTGGTCGGATCATCTTTGTCGTAGAGCTCCATCATTCTTGATGGGTATATCTTTGACACAGTAAACGGTCCCGACCATCTTGTCTGTAACTTTCCAGGAAAGAGTCGAATGGAGGATTTAAACAATAGAACTTTATCCCCTTCACTCACATCCTTTCTTCTCAGGTGAGCATCATGCCACACCTTCATTCTTTGTTTGTAGATTTTTGCATTTTCATAGGCATTCATCCTCAGCTCTCCGAGCTCTTAAAGCTACAAAAATCTCCTCTCTCCTACTTTTTCAGGGTTCATGTTTAAGAATTTGATTGCCCAAAGGGCCTTGTGTTCCAGTTCTAGAGGTAGATGGTAGGATTTTCCGTAGATCAGCCTGTAGGGGGTGGTTCCAATGGGCATTTTGTAGGCGGTCCTGTAGGCCCATAATGTGTCGTCAAGTTTCATAGACCAATCTTTCCTCGTTCGGCTGACAGTCTTTTCTAAGATCTGCTTAATTTGTCAGTTTGAAACCTCTACCTGCCCTGAGGTCTGTGGGTGGTAGGGTGTAGTGATCTTGTGCTTCACTCCATACTTACGTAGGAGTGCTTCGAACTGTTTTTCTCCGAAGTGCGACCCGCCGTCGCTTATTACAGTGTGTGGTACTCCGAACTGAGGAAAGATCGTCTTCTCGAATAGCTTGATTACAGATTTGGCGTCGCATGTTTGGGTCGCTACGGCTTCTACCCACTTCGATACATAGTCCACTGCCACTAGTATGTATTGATACCCCCTGGATGGAGGAAATGGCCCCATGTAATCAATCCCCCACACGTCGAAGATCTCTACTTCAATCCAGTTCGCCATCGGCATTTCATTCCTCCGCCCTATATTCCCTGTAGACTGGCACTCTTTGCAGACTTTTACAAATTGTGCGGCATCTTTGAATAAAGAGGGCAAGTAGAAACCTGATTGTAGCACTTTTGCAACCGTTCTTTCGCTACCCAGGTGTCCACCGTAGGGGGAGGCGTGGCACTTTTTCAGAATATTCGCGGTTTCTTCCTCGGGGATGCATCTCCTGTATAAATTGTCAGCGCATCTTCTGAAGAGGAGAGGATCATCCCAATAGTAATGTTTAGCATCTGCGAACAGTTTCTTTTTCTAATTGTAAGTAATGTCAGGAGGCAGCTCTCCACAAGAAAGGTAGTTGCAGATATCTGCAAACCATGGTAACTCTTCTTCTTTAGCATCTGTCAACATAAGAGCCTCATCGGCATAGTCATCGTTGATCGGTGGTCCCCCTTGTCTTTCAGTTACGATCCTTGATAGGTGGTCGGCGACCACATTCTCTGCGCCCTTCTTGTCGATAATTTCATGGTCGAACTCTTGCAGCAATAAGGCCCACCTCAACAGTATGGGCTTTGTGTCTTTCTTTTGCATTAGATATTTTATAGCCCCATGATCTGTATATACCTTGACCTTTGCTCCAACTAGATACGACCGGAACTTATCGAAGGCGAAGACAATTGCCAGCATCTCTTTTTCTGTGGTTGTATAGTTTACCTGAGCTTCGTCCAACGTGCGACTAGCGTAGCAAATCACATGGTGCTTTTTGTCTTTCTTCTGCCCCAGGACTGCTCCTACCGTGTAGTCGCTAGCGTCGCACATAAGCTCAAATGGTAAACTCCAATCTGGCGCTTGGAGGATAGGTGGTGATACTAAAGCATTTTTCAAATCCTGAAAAGCATTGAGACAATCATCAGAGAAAACAAATTCAGCATCCTTTACCAGAACATTGGACATTGGTTTTGAAATCTTCGAGAAGTCCTTTATGAATCTTCTGTAGTATCTGGCGTGCCTGAGGAAGCTTCTCACTCCCGTCACGGACTTTGGTGGAGGAAGCTTAGATATTTCTTCAACCTTGCTTACGTCCACCTCGATCCCACGCCTTGAGATCCTATGCCCCAGAACGATGCCCTCCCGTACCATAAATGGCACTTTTCCCAGTTTAGAACCAGGCTATTCTCCTCGCACCTTTGAAGAACCAATTACATATTTTTCAAGCAGGCATCGAAGTCCTTTCCATAGACTGAGAAATCGTCCATGAAAACTTTTACGATATCTTCTAAAAATTTTGAAAACATTGATATCATGCATCTTTGAAATGTGGCGAGAGCGTTGCAAAGTCCGAAGGGCATCCTTCTGAAAGCATAAGTGTCATAGAGGCAGGTGAATGTTGTTTTCTCCTGATCTTCGTGCAAGATGGGTACCTGATAAAATCCTGAAAAGCCATCAAGAAAACAAAAAAAAATCGTGATGCGCTAATCTTTCAAGAACTTGGTCAATAAAAGGTAGCGGAAAATGATCTTTTTTGGTAGCCTAGTTTAGCTTTCGATAATCTATGCACATTCTCCATCCAGTGATGGCCCTAACCGCCACCTCGTCGCCCTTTTCACCCTTTACCACTGTCATCCCGCCCTTTTTGGGTACTATGTGGATCAGACTCACCCAATTGCTATCGTTGATTGGGTAAATGATCCCCGCATCCCTAAGCTTGATTGCCTCTTTCTTGACGACCTCCTTGAGCATCTGATTCATCTTCCTCTGGGGTTGAGCCAGAGGCTTGGCGAATTCTTCTAAGTTGATGTGATGCATGCATAAGGCGGGGCTAAGGCCTTTGATGTCCTCTACTGAATATCCTATAGCCCCCCTGTGGAGTCTCAACTCTTCAAGAAGTCATTCCAGCTGGTTTCTCGAAAGATTGGCGTTAACGATGACAGGGTTTCTCTCTTCTTTATCCAAGAATTCATATTTCAGACCTTCGAGCAATGGTTTCAACTCAGGATTTGCTCTGGGTTCCTTCTCTTGAGGCTCCTCTTCGAGAGAGACATACTTCACAGACTCCACCACCTCATCCTCTTCGTGCAGATCTTCATCAGCCAGGTCAATCAGGTCGAGATACTTCACAACTTCTGGATCTTCGAAGTCGGAATCCTGGCAGCTCATAGCCCTCGCAAGGGGGTCCACCATCTGGATGTCCTCTTCTATCTCCTCACAGAATTTATCATAGATGTCCGTAAAACATGCGGATTCAGATAGGGAAGGACCCTTCATTGCTTCCTTCAGCTTGAATTCCAGGTGGTCTTCTCCGACCCTCAGCGTGATAATCCCTTTAGAGACATCGATCAACGCCCTTCCTGTTGCCAGGAAAGGACGTCTAAAGATGATCGGGCAGCGGGGATCTTCTGTTGTATCAATGACGACTATGTCGCAAGGAATGAAGAAATTACCGACCCTGATCGACACATCTTCAACAACGCTGACTGGTCTCTTAAAGGTATGGTCCGCTAGTTCGATCCTCATATTGGTACGAACCATGTCGGTTAAACCCAACCTTTGCGCAAAACTCAGGGGCATGAGGTTGATGCTTGCCCCTAAGTCGGCAAGACCTTTTTGCTCAATGTTGCCCCCGATGGCAAACGGGATCGTAAAAGCTCCAGGGTCTGTTCTTTTGTTTGGTAGGTCAGGCTTCACGAAGGCTGAGGAAGCAGATGCTAGGTGCACTGTCTCAACCCTTCCTCCTCTTTTTTTCTTCGTGATAAGGTCCTTGAGGAACTTGGCGTAGGTCGGCATTTCCTCCAAGGCGTCAAGGAAGGGGACTTCAAGATGCAGTTTCCTGATCGAGTCCATGAATCTTTCGTGACGATTTTTCATATTTGCCTTGACCAGTTTATACGGAAATGGTAGCCTGGGAGCATATGGATTCCCCCCACCAGGTAGCTCATCGGAAGGCTTCTGTGCAGGCTCTTGAGCTTCTGCTTGTCTACCTTCATCCTCTATCAGAATCGCACTCTCAGGCCCTTGCTCAAGCTCTAGTCGGGCTTCATCAGTGCGCTCCACCGTCTTCCCCGATCTTAGTACTGCCATTCTGGCAGTTTCAGGGTAGGAGAGTGTCTTTCCTGTAGGGTTCTTCATCAGAGCGGCCATCTGGGCCAATCGTTGATCGACCTCCCATTGGCGCATCTGCAGACTTTCCATCTGGTGTTGCATGGAATTCAGAGCTCCAGGACTGGGAAGCGCACCCTGCACCAACCGGTTGATGATAGTGTCTTGTCTTTTTATGAAAGCATGCAACTGGCCCACCAAGCTGGGCTGGTGCGAAATCTCATCTCGGCCTTGACGTTCACCCTCAGACAGAGATTGCTCACAACGAGACATGGCGTCAGAGCTCGATGGAACAGGTCACCGTTCTTCTGAGTTCCTCAAATGGCCCGAGAAATCAAGTCAGAAAATAAAATTATTTAGTTTAGGCAAAGAATAAAAAGGAAAAGAAAAAGAAAAAGAGTGTTGTCAAGCTAATTTCTAAGCTTGAGGCACTGGAGTGTAGTTAGTGGATTCGGATTCGTCAACAGTGCTGTTTTGCCTTGTCCCCGGCAACGACGCCAAAAAGTTGACCGGCCTAAATCGCGCGTCCCAAAATTGGAGGCGGATTTGAGGTAGTCGAGCTTTTACATTTATAACATGAATCCTTCTAGGCCCCCGCAACTTTGTTTATGGGATCGAAGTAGATATACGGGGTCGAACACAGGGACAAGGGTGGTAGTGTTGAGAATGCGGAATCGACACGCTATACTCTGGCAAGGATAAGAGATGATAAAATTCCCAAAAGGGAACAGCAGAACAGGATCAATAAAATAAAAGAAAACCCTATCTCCAACTGGAGTTATGAGAAAAACTTAGATTTTAAGCATTTAGCAGTTTTTAGGGATTTTCATGCAACAGAAATAGAGAGATAAAACTAAAGCTAAAGCAAGGTACGAAGGAGAAAACTTTGGTAAAACAAGCGGCAGCAGGAACATCCTGTATCCCTCCTCTCAGAGCGGGTACCTCTAACCAAGCATCAACACCACTCTCGAGGTTGCTGGACTTAGATTAGAGTGGAAAGGTTACTACAACAGCTCCAATTCCGGGCACTCTCGTACTCCAGAATCGGACCAAACACTAGAGCCACAACACCTCTCTCGAGGTTGTTGCAACGGGAAAACATGATTCGGTAGCTAATCGAAACACGATCCAACATACAAGCTAGAGTTCAGATATTAAACATAGCAATCATCCAACAAGGGTACCAAGCATAAGGCAGCAGATAATTAACTCTTCTATTTCCATTAACAAATAAAGGGTTGATTACAATGCAGAAGTAAAAGAATTAAATGACAGAAATAAAGATAGATATCGCCTTCTTGATATAGAAGGACGACAAACTACAATGGACCATCCAGCCCAATACCAGTCAGGAGCCTAGCCCGATACAACCGTGTCGGGCGGCACACCCTCTCGGGTGACACACCGTGACGGGTGAATTGCATCGTGCGAGAACCCTGGCCCGATACGCTCATGTCGGGAGGCACCCTCTCAGGCGACAAGCCGTGATGGGTGAGGCGTATCGGGTTCGGTATCGTGCCGGGCTAGCTCTTGTATCTTGTGTCGGTCATGTAAGTCAGAGATCCGTGTTGGCCGATATCGGCCTGCAGTGTCGCCCGGGACGATACTAAGTGAACCATTCACCTCCCTCTCGGGATGGGGAAGAGCTCACCTAGTATCGCTCGACACAGCACTGAGGCACGATACACTCGCTCTCGTAGCTTTCCTCAGAAGATTGCACAAGGTTCCGAACTGTCCTGACCTGACCGACCTGTCTTTTCGGCTTCCTGTAGCTGTTATTTATAGGCATCGGTTGGGGGAAGTTATGGTGCACGGTGCGCCACGTGTCCCCCTTTATCATCGTGGAGTCGATGACGGCCGATATCGGTATCGCCCGGCACAAGGATGTCGGTTATCGGTCACGTGACGAGCGGCGCCTTTCGGTGGGTGGCCTGTGTCGGGCGATATGCTTTAGCTGTCGGGCGAGCTTGGGATCCCTGTCGGGTAAAAGATGTATCGCCCGTCAGCTCCTTCTTGCGCGGCATCCCTATGTCGCGCGTCTGTGTGTTGCGCTTTCCCTGTCAGGCAGTGATCATATCGGCCATCTGGAAGGCCGATGCAGGTCAAACTTATTTGTGGACCGGGACGGCCTTATTGATGACAAATGGGTCAAAATAGGAGGAAAACTCTGCAAAAGATGGAAATATTGAATTAAGAGCGTCGTTTGGCCAATTATTGTGAAAGTACTTATAAAAGAGAGGAAAACAGTTTAAAAGGGCAGTTTTGATAATAGAAAAATAGTCTAAAACATCACAAAAATTGGTGTTATCAGATAAGAGTAATATTTAACAAGATAACATTCATGCGTTTTGTGGATAAAGCCCTTTTATAAAACTATTTTCTTATACAAGCTTTCAATCCTAATCACTATAAAAGACTCATCGGGACACTTCCCATGCCATATCTCATGTGGTGTCTTTTGAATCATTTTAGGCGGTACATTGTTTAGTGTTTAAGTATGTGCCCAAAAGAAATTGTAAGATTAGCTAGATTTTATTGATAATCTCACCATGACTTAATAGGGTGTGATACCTTCTTTCCGACACATCAATATATTTAGGTGGAGTTCATAATGATACACTATCATGATCTCCCAAAGGGTCCTCAAACTCTTAGTTTACGTATTTCAACATCGATCATATTGAGGTATCTTAATACTTTTACCAATTTAGTTAAGTACTTCATTTACGATCTCCTTGAACACTTCAAGTGATCCAAACTTGTATTTCATTAAATACAAATTTCAATACCTACTAATCATATCAGTAAATATAATGAGGTACTTGTAACTACCTTTAGCATTTATCCAAAAGGTCTATGTACATCAGTATGTACTAGTCCTAATGGAATAGTCGATCTCCCACTACATCTAGTGAAGATGCTTTTGTCATTTTGCACAACAAATAAGACATGCATGTCTCTATTGGTTCAATACCAAAAGAGTCTAGATAACCATCATATGGATTCTAGAAATACTTTTCTCATTTATGCGCTCTAGATGACAATGCTATAGGTATTTCATTATTTGAGTTATCAAGTCATTCAATATATGTGTCATACACATTTGTCTTTATAACTATCAAGTATAGTTTATGAGACGTAGGGCATCGCCATAAAAGATCATAATGTTCTTGTCATACAAAACATATGATGTTTGGAAAGTACATAATAGCAATTCACTAATTCTATTATGTGCTAATGAATGACAACCTTTAACTATAGTGGCAACAACTCTTGCTCCATATAGTTCTAGTTTACTTCTTCTCAGGTCCTGAAATAGAGATCTTTATCTCTATCTTCTTCTTGAGATCCTCTATGAAGAGGATAATTCCTTTTCGATTTCCAAACAAGTGATAATGGTGGCACTTTGTTTTTTTTATCCTTTAAGTGAAAAGGACATATACCTTTTACACCTACCCTTCTCTATATATTGAGTGTAGAAGACTTGGGCTTTAGCTTGACCTCAAAACACTTCTTGGCCTTGCTTTTGCCATAGGACTCACTTCTGTTGATCACCATCACGGATTTGTCCTTCTTCTTCCTTGCTTTGCCATCAACATGCCAATCATTTGATAAACTGACTATATGATTCAAGCAACACTTGCATAATCATATCCATGGTCAACTCTTGACCTAATAGAAATCCCAGTCATTCCACATGTCCAATCATATTGAGAACATGGGCTTCTACTGGACATCCCTTTGTCAGTTTGCACTCAATTAGCGCATTGGAGACATTATACCTTGATTGCTTTACATGATTCTTAAGATGTGTTACCAGCTCGAGAATGTACATGTTATCATGTTGTTCATGCAACTCATAGTTCATACAACAGAGCATTAGGTGTTCAAATGTCTATGGCATCATTGTCATGCTTCCAATAAGCATCCGTTTAGCCTCAGGCGCATTTGGAGCGGGTTCCTCTGGCATTGGTCTATCAAGGACATAGAGCTTTCACTCATTGAGGAGAACATTTGTCAAAGTCCTTAATTAATTGTGGAACTTTATCCCATTTTTTCCTTCTAAAGGACTGATCACAATTTGAATGTGTTTGTGTTTGACATTTGATTCTACAAAGAAATATTGCAACCTTTTCAAAACATTTTTGATTTGGTTTGGTTTGATAATTTATACGATATTAATTAGGTATTTAATTATTATCGCTCCCACTATTGTATTTGATATGATAGCCCTTAATATCAATTCAAAGTATTGCAACGTACAATACTCTAGTGGGTCAAGATCCAAAACAATTCAATCAATACCCAGCCAACGCTCGTGCTCATGACCAATTATTAAGGTAGGCAATCATGCCAATTGCATCATATGCAACTCTAGGATAGATGATATGCACAACTCCTTGCCATGATCATCTACATGACTTTGGGCCCAGACTCTCTCAGAATCACCAGTCAAGCCTGACCTAAAAGCCAACACGATAATAATACACCCCGCTTGGCGAGCCCACATTATTACCATCACACTTCTACGAGATAGACATCGCACATCCCTTAGGGAGCCCACACTTGGTCGATCAAGCTTTTCATGTGTGTCACTTTTGGAAAGCATCTAAGACTTGATATTATATTGAGGGAGTTTAGGTATGTATAAATACATATACTTTATCCAATCACCACATATATAGTATGTATCATTTACATGCTATAACCACAAACAAGAACATATAATAAATAAAATACACAAGGGATGGTTATGGCCATACTAATGTAATTCCTTGGAGCCACAAGGAATTACTACCACCTATGTTCACATCATATGCAACATGTTGTAGGTTAAGATCTATGCTTGAACCAATTTGGGATGATCGGTTCAACTCTTGAACTGGTCGGCTCGCCTCCTAGCCACTAAGTTGGGCTCTAATGAAGTGGTCATCTAGTTCTCAGGTCTAAGCAATGTCTGGACATCTCCAGACGATCTTTTGCGCCACCAGCCAATCAGTTCATCCTCTTGTAGTCTGGTCTCCTCGGTCCTCCATTCGATCGGGTCGTCTCACAAGCCGTTCATTTTGTCTTTGTGTATATCATTATCTCATGTCGAAACATAAATTAAAACTATCATATTTCATATTATATTGTATATGGGAAAACCTCGAGTTACGTTTGATGGAAAATAGGAATAAGAGTATTAATTTACATTTGGAAGGGAGAGGGAGGCTCGGTACACAGATTAACAACTAGAATAAATAACCACAACCATGCACACACATGATTTGTGGTTTGGGCCATAACCATACTTTACATCTACCATCAAAACCGATTTTATGGTGATGCGTGTAAATTGTATATATATCATATCATATCATATCATATCATATCATATGTGTGTATATATATATATATATATATATATATATATATATATATATATATATATATATGGCTCATCTTTAATACCCGCGCGGGTAGCTACCTGTGCACCCTTCCTGATCTTTTTAAAAAAAATCTCGCAATTGTAGAGGAGCATTTTATCTAGCTCCCCAAAAAATTTGATCCAAAAATAATATCATTTGCCCCACCAAAATAAAAAAATCCGTCCATATATTTACTGACTGTATATTTTCTGCGCAGTTACTTTTTAGTCACATAGTTACTTTTTATATCAATACAGTTACTCTTTTGATCAGAAGAGTTACTCTTGTGTACCATATAGTTATTCTTTTGGATGTGCGAGTAGCCAGTGGGTAGTAAAAATATGGTTACCCGCGCGGGTAACGAATGAACAACTATATATATTGTAAAAAGGCTACCCGTATATATATATATATATATATATATATATATATATATATATATATAGAGAGAGAGAGAGAGAGAGAGAGTCAGGCTAGAATACACTCAAGTGTACGGATCGCATGAATACACTCAAGTGTGTTTGCATATCAAGACTATTTTTTACAAAATGTAAACCATTGATCTTCACCGTCATACTATAACTAGGTTACATACAAATTTTGAGCCCATTTGGATAAGTGTAAGTCACTCATCCAAGGGAAACAAAATCGACGCTCGAAACTAATTTGAAATGCATAATTTTTGTGGTCTTCATAACATGAGCTATACATATCCAAATGTGCTCAAATTTTGCGTATGAGTTGTTCACGAGATGTTTAATAAGATCAACGGATTAGATTTACAAAAACAATATTGCATCATGAAAAACTACTTGAGTGTATTCCGCTTCGGATACACTCGAGTGTATTCTAGCCTAACTCCCGCGCGGGTATTGTAAAAAGGCTACCCGTACTTGACGCCGCGGTGGCACAAAATTGTAATTATAGACTTAATACTCATGTTGCAATGGAACGTATTGTAATAAGGCCAATACTAGCACTAGTGGCCTGGACTCTCCACTTCCTTCTCGGAAGCAACCCAATCTCACAATCTCTGTCCAAATCATCCACGGCATCGAGGATCCTCTACAGGCAAGATCATAGCACCTCTATAGTGAATTCCAGCCCTGCGGTGATGACCTCCTCGAAGTACTTCGTAGTCCTCTCCACCAGGATCACCACCGCAGCCATGCAGTCATCGTCGCAACCACCGACTCGGGACAACTTCCCTCACGGCATGTTAGCTTCTCCTAGTAACTAGGCTCTTATCCAACGACGTTTTGATCATCTTCCTCCTCCGGAATACTGCAACCCATATGCTATGACGACCATGGTTGAGTACGTCTGTGAGATGTTGAGATTCCTTGACGTCAGCTATACGACTACATCAATAATAACATGGTCATCTTCAATGGCGGGATGCCTCCGCCCAGCCGTCCTCGACCCAGCGTTAGCCGTGCATGTCACCTTGATCGACCGGGCACCTCCGCCGCTCTTGCCAGGCCATCAACAACCTCGGATTTAGCCACGTAGGCCATCTTCATCAATGTGTCGCTAGCACCAGGCTGTCAGTGACCACAGATTTAGTCACGCTGGTCATTAACGGGACTCTGGCCATTAAAGACCCAAGCTTTAGCTGTGTAGGTCTCTCCTTATCTGCCACCTTTCCAGCCGGTGATGTTTGCTCGTAGCACCAATGCTTCAGTCCTAAGCTATGCATGGCTACGGGGGAGAAGCCAATGACTTCTTGGATTCGCATTTTGGGCACCAACCACGTTGCATGCAAGAAAAACTACTAGCCAGCGGAGTGGCATCTGCCAAGTATTAGGTGTTCGTATTCGTGAAATAATGCAAGGTACGATTTCTTACTCAACCCATACCAAAAAAAGTGGTTTTTATATTAACCAAAACCATTACCCGATTAAACATTGGAACAAAAACCAAAATAGCACACTTTAATAAAAATATGTACTCAAATAGCACCAAAGACTTCTTATTTCCCGAAGTAGCCCACTTTTTGGGGAAAGCGCCAACAGTTTTGACGTTTTACCGAATCCGAGAGCAAAAGCGCCACAGTATTGGCGTTTTCAACTAAAGGCACCCAACGTTTTGGCGTTTTCAACTGAAGGCGTCAAAGTTTTGGCGTTTTCAACTAAAGGTGCCAGACTTTTGGCATTTTTCAAGGAACCGAGTCAAAAGCGCCAAACTTTTGGCATTTTCAACTGAAAGCGCCAGAAAGTTGGCGTTTTCGGAATATACACATTTAGCTTATAGTGTTAATTTATTAATGCTAAGACAAGCCCTTCATCAAAATCTAATCAAAAGAGGACTTTTAATCAGAAAATAGTTGTGTGAAATCATCAAAGTGTCTTAGTCCTACACCTAGTTGTCTTGCACGTCTTGCTTTCGTATCTCTCTTTCATGCCATCGACAACTTAAAAGATCTTATTACAAATACAATACAATCAGAATCGGCTGAGAAAGATTTACCCTATAACCAAAAACTGGCAAACGAAGCATATTTCTGGCCCTGAGAAAGTTCACATCTTTAATCGGAAAGTAGCAAGCCATGACCGGACTCGAAAGAACGGAAGAGAAGGTGTGAAATCCCGATAATCAGCCAAACCCAAGGCCGAAAGAAGAGTCATTTCACAATAAGACATCCATATCTAATGTACATATCGATCGGCTTACAGAGCATATGTATATGAACTCTATTTGTGTATATAGATACTTATACATGATCCTGATCCGAACCATCGAGATGATCAGTTGGGTCCCCAGCAGCTGAGGAACATGATGGTCCGCAGCGACTCCTCGACCTTCTTCCTCTTCTCATCGGCAACGTCTGCCTTGACCACATTAGAATCCAGCGCGGAAGTGAAGCGCCTCACTTTCCTGGAGGTGGACGACGAGGATGAACCCGCCGAGTTGGCAGAGGCCGAGGCGGCAGCGTCCTTGATGGGCCTTGTTGCCGCCTCCCTTGCCCTCGTGCCTCCCTGGAACCAGATGACTCGCGTAACGAGGACTCATCTACTTTTCTCTTCTTCTGCTCCTCTTTCTTCTTCCTCTTCCTACTCCTCTTGCTTCCTCTCTGCCTCTCTGTCTCTCTGCCGGTGTGCGTTCAGGTGTTTGATTGATGGAAGAAATAACAAACAAGCTCTCAACTTTTGTCGTGGTCTGGGGGTTCATGAAATAAGGCCGTGCTTTTATATACAAAGAGTCCATCACCGTGTCGGCCGTCGTTTACTGTGATGATCGGTGGGGCAGAGAGGCAAATAGTTGAAAACACCAAAAATGTGGCGCCTTCAGTTGAAAATGCCAAAAATGTGGTGCCTTCACTTGAAAATGCCAAAAATGTGGCGCCTTCAGTTGAAAACGCCAAAGCTGTTGGCCCTTTTACTCCCAAATTCGGTAAAACGCCAAAACTGTTGGCGCTTTCCACAGAAAGTGGGCTACTTCGGGAAATAAGAAGGCTTTGGTGCTATTTGGATAAATATTTTTATTAAAGTGTGCTATTTTGGTTTTTTACCCTTAAACATTTGGTTATACCATAAAGTGGTTCGGGTGGCATTGGTTTGGTTCGGGGTATGGTTGCATGGATTTTATTGAACTACCCTTCACTTACTGGCCGTCATCCATTATAACTACGAAAAACCACTAGAACTAACACTATCCGACACTAGAACTAACACAAGGACACAAAATGTAACTACATGATACAAAAAGTAACATCATGACACAAAAAGTAACTATCCCACACTGAAAGTAGTATTAGGACCCAAAAAGTAACTTTATGGTAAGTAAACTAACTATCCGACATTAAAAGTAACAATGTGACAAGAAAAGTAACTACACGACACTGAAAGTAATACCATGGGACAAAAAGTAACATATAGTAAGAAAAGTAACTATCCGACACTAAAAGTAACATAAAGATACAAAAAGTAACGATTTGCACTGAAAGTAACATTAAGACATAAAAAATAACTATATGATATGTAAAGTAATGAAAATACAGAATTTTATTTTGAAATCAATCGAAAAATAGATAGACATGAGACAACAGAAATTATTGGGAATTTATGGCCAGCTAACAAACCCCACCCGGTTGAGCAACCAGGGAATACGAATGGCCTTAGGTATTGAATGTAGTGCTAAATTTTTAGGATGCTCACACGCCAGGACGCGTGTTTTGACGCACCTACCAGCACCTGCCAGCCCCTGCGCACTGTACCCTGCTCACCTGCTAGTCCTGTTCCTGCCACATCACCGCCTGCCACTCGGCCAGGTTGGTTGCTGGCAGTTTTTTTATTTTATTTTTACATTTTTTTGTTTTGGGCATAACTTTTAAAATATAAAGAATTTTTTAATAAAATAAAATGCATTAGAATGATTACAAAAAATACTTTCTAACAAGACCCATATTGACATATTTTTAAAAGAAAAAAAATATGTACACAAATATGGATACTACTGTTATTATCACGCCCACTATTTTTCTTACTACGCCCAGTATTTTTCTTAATGCACCCACTGTCTTTTTTAATACGCCCACTACTTCTCTCCTCAAATGCGTCTAACATTTTCTCTCCTCAATGCGCCCACTTTTGAGTCAATGCGCCCACTTTTGAGTCAATGTGCCCACTACTTCTCTCATGAAATGCGCTTAACGTTTTCTCTCCTCAATGCTTCCACTTTTGAGTCAATGCGCCCACTTTTGAGTCAATGCGCCCACTACTTCTCTCCTAAAATGTGCCCAACATTTTCTCTCCTCAATGCGCCTACTTTTGAGTCAATGCACCCACTTTTGAGTCAATGCGCCCACTTTTATTTAAATGCACCTACTTTTACTTGAATGTGCCCCACTTTTGTATGAATGTGCCCACTATAGCCCTTAATGCACCCAGTTTTGCTTGAATGCACCTAATGTACTGTTTAAATGTGCCTACTTTTGCTTGAATGCACCCACTACTTCCCTCCTCAATGCGCCCCATTTTACTTGAATACGCCCACTATTGCTTGAATGCGCCTACTTTTGCTTGAATGCGCCTATTGCATCTCTCAATGCGCACATTATTGCTTGAATGTGCATACTTTTACTTGAATGCGCCCACTATTGCTGAAATGTGCCCACTTTTTACTTGAATGCGCCCAATTTTGCTTGAATGTGCCCACTATTATCAAGAATGGGCCCATTATTGCTTGAATGCGCATACTTTTACTTGAATGTGCCCACTATTGCTGAAATGCACCCACTTTTTACTTGAATGTGCCCAATTTTACTTGAATTCACCCACTATTATCAAGAATGTGCCCAGTACTGTTTAAATGCACCTACTTTTACTTAAATGCACCCACTTTTACTTGAATGTGCTGACTTTTGTTTGAATGCACCCACTTTTGGTTTGAATGCGCCCACTTTTGCTTGAATGCGCCCACTATATATCTGGAATGCACCCTCTATTCGCTCCTCAATGCACCCAGTTTTTCTTGAATGCACCCACTATTTCTTGAATGCGTCTATTTTTACTTGAATGCGCCCATTTTTACTTGAATGCACCCACTATTGCTTAAATGCGCTCACTTTTACTTGAATGCACACACTTTTAGTTGAATGCGCTCACTATTAACCAGAATGCACCCACTTTTATATGAATGCGCCCACTATAACCCTCAATGCCCCAGTTTTGCCTGAACACACCCACAATTGTTCTCAATGCGTCTGCTTTTAACATAATGCGCCCTCTATTGTCCTGAATGCGCCTACTTTTTAATATATGCACCCACTATGACACAAAATGTGCCAACTACTTCCCTCCTCACTAATATCATCACTAATGCGCCCATTTTGTTTGAATAAGTCCATTCCTAATATCTATGTAAATTATATTTTTAAAAATACATTAATATTGGTCTTGTTGGATTACATTTTCCGTAACAAATCCAATGATTTTTATTTCGTCAAAAAAATCATTACAGTTCAAAAGTTATGTGCAAAATAAACTTTTTTTAAATCATGTCTCTTGAATACGTCCATTCCTAATATCTATGTATATTATTTTTTCAAAAATACATTAATATTGGTCTTGTTGGATTGCATTTTCCGTGAAAAATCTAACGGTTTTTATTTCGTAAAAAAATACATTATAAATCAAAAGTTACGTGCAAAATAAACTTTTCTTAATATTTCGTCTCAATTTCTCTCCATGGAACTATCAAATCAGCCCCTCACCTACCCCTGCCACCTAACCCTGCAAAACCGCCTCCACTCACCCAAACCCCCTACCATTGGGTCCCGCGCTGCAAACCACCCGGAGGACCGCGTCAATACGTGAGTCCTCCCCCCCATGCGCGTCACGAGAGGATTTTCGTTGAATGTATGTGTCAAAACCAGGGACGAACTTGATGTGAGTCATACGATGCCATGGATTGGAATAAATGAGCACAAACAGAAGAAACATATGTAGTGCACGTGGAAGGGAATCAAGGAAGGGATATGGATCGATTAGGAGAGGAGGAGAGGAGCCAAGACAACCAGGAAGTACAACCAATTAGGGTGGTGATGGTTCTGGTAGGATTTATTATTAGCGCTGTCGTTGTAACAGGGAGGGTACTGGGAAGTGTTTGTCATGGGAAGGACAAGAGCTAGCTGAGACGAGAAGGATGTCATTAACGGCGGCGAACTATCTATCTAGTTAAGCTGTATATGAAAAGTTAAAATTGACCTCTTGTCATTCCCGATGGCCCCCAAGTGGACGTACAACCACCGGTCAAACACGACAAACTGCGACACGACAACAAAATCTGTTTGAAACCATTGCATGATGCAGTCGGACATGTTTCCTGAAGGGTCTATCCCATTCGCCTCTAGCTTCACGAACCGAGACATGGTTACTGTACCGCACCAACACCTGCTTCGGGATCACCTGGGATGAGTGTCCCTGGTCAAGGTCGACGTATACGGCGCTATCACAGAAGTGGGTGTGTGCAGGGCAATGTGTCTTGTTGCATTTGGTGAGGTCGGGGATGAGCTATGAGGAGGACAGTGGTGGTGGGTTGTGCAACTTTCTGGTCTCTCTACCGGAATCGTGTAGAGGGTGAGGATGGGGGAGCAAGCAACGACCCGAAGAAGACAAATGTTTGTTGTATTTACAACTAATGCCACCGTGTATTTGCACGAGTAGCAATTGCAACAGTACCCGCGCGGACATTCAATAAATCTCCATATATATACTAGCAACACACACGTGCTTATGCACGTGCCCCATTGAACATGTTTATTTTAAATATTTAAAAAATAAAATTTCTCAAAAGGATAATGGTAATCATGCCCCATTGAACATGTTTATCTTATATTAAATATTTGAAAAATAAAACTTCCCAAAAAGATAGTGATAATCCTTGTAACTGCCTAAAAAGATAATGATCATCTTTTTGTTCTTTTATCACGTAAGATAAAATATAAAATTAAATAAATATTAAAAAATTGAGAAAAATTGTGAGAAGAGAGAGAATCAAGGAGAGCGCAGCGTGAACTCACTCTTTTTATAATATATATATATATATATATATATATATATATATAGTCAGTCTAGAATACACTCGAGTGTACAGATCGCACGAAAACACTCAAGTGTGTTTGCATATCAAGACTATTTTTGCAAAATATAAACCATTGATCTTCATCGTCATACTATAACTAGGCTACATACAAATTTTGAACCCATTTGGATGAGTGTAAGTCACTCATCCAAGGGCAACAAAATCAACACGCGAAACTAATTTGAAATGTATAATTTTTGCGGTCTTTATAACATGACCTATAAATGTCTAAATGTGCTCAAATTTTGCGTGTGAGCTACACAACATGTTTAATAAGATCAACGGATTAGATTTTTGAAAAAAATATTGCATCATGAAAAATGACCTGAGTGTATTCTGCTCCGAATACACTCGAGTGTATTCTAGCCTAACTCTCTCTCTCTCTCTCTTTTTCTCTCTCTCTCTCTCTATATATATATATATATATAGGTTCTTTATGTGGTGATTAGATAGAAGTACACATCAACCAGTTTAAATATATACATCACATGCAATAAATAAACACGGTAAAACCAAACTCTGATCATATCGATTATCCCAAAACATAATTATTTGACGTGGCTCTGATACCAATTTAGGGAAATACGACATTAGATAGGCAGTGGAAACAAAATTTTACTGACATATTTTCCATTAACCAACAGATCATGTTAATAGCTATGCAATGGAAAAGATGGTTTCATGAAGATATATCTGGTCCTTTAGCAAGTCCAATGACAATCCTTGTCGATGTAGATGCACCCTCTGTCTTGGATGATGGTTGTACAACTCCTAGTTGCACTCAGACTTGTCTGACTGCTCCTCCATAGACAACAGACTCAGACAACTGTTGCAGCGGCTCCTTAGACCTCGCTAAAGACTGCGAGTTGATGTTGTCTTCCTAGCAGTAGCCAAAGGACTCTTGCCTCTAGAGTAGTCCACAAAGGCCAACTAGAACTCCCGTCGTCCTGCAGAAATGGACAAGGAGTTGTCCCTCCCGTTGGTGTACTAGTCACCAACATGCTCTCCCACAATAATGATCCTCAATTATTTCTCTTCCGTAGCTATCCCTCCCTAGTCGGGTAGGACTTGCCTGGGTTCTCGTGGTTACCACAACCAGAGCTGACAACAATTGTCAGAGCAACTGATTCCCAATTGTCTGTGTTGTAGTTATGTTTTGAGAAGCCCCCAATACCGCTCTATATATAGGAGGGGTTAGGGTATGGATTTCTAGTCCCCCGCTAATGCGAGGCTAAAATGGGAGTGGAAAGGACAAGAAGATCTTGAATTTTCACAACTTTTCTAGAAGTTTCACAACCTCTATTTGATGAAATGGCCGTCTTGTCAAGCGAGACGGTCGTTTCGCCCAGTGAGACTGTCATTTCGCTAAGTGAAATGATCATTTTGTAATTTCTAGATTTTACACATATGTTGGCAATTCAATTCTAATTAGTACTCAACTTGACGTCGGTACCAATCCTTTGTGCAATCGAATTACACCTCCGAAATGGGCATTTGGTGTGTCTGAGATGGGCGTCTCACACCAGGACAAACGACCGTTTGGTGCAACTGAGATGGGCGTCTCGCACTAGGCCAAATGACCGTTTCGTACAAGCGAGACGGGCTTCTCGCAACCTAGGTCAGGCAGAATTCCAACCAATGTACAATACAATCAGTCTGACACTCCAAACTACAGTCTCAACATTTGAACTGATTGTTTGGCAGTCTAGTCAGTTGATCCGTTGCATGAATTGAAATACCTAAATACTTTAGTAATCAATCCAATCATCATTCAATATCAGACTCCTCTTCTAGATGAGTTCCTATGTATGTAATCCTATAGGTCCCATATCACGTTGGCAGTGAATGTCCATAACTAGCATATGACATCACAAGCAATGAGTGGTGCCTAGTCGCACATCATTGCTACCCAAGTGAATAGAAAGTTGGGGAGCAACTTCAATCTACAATCTATATATGGTGTTACAATATTTGTATATTTCCTTTGTCACTGATATCCATATTGAACTAGAGGCATGGAGCAATCATCCTCATTATTATTCAATCTTGTTCCTTGAACCAGAGCAAACTGTATTAGATATATGTAAGCTCAATATCACATATTGACTCACATGTGTATGGCCATACTTTTCTCCATCTCTCTAATCAAGAGGCCTTCGATATCATACTCCCGTCAGAGGGACAAATCCCATATCTATCACTCACAGTCATTCCCCATGTGTCAAATTCACCTAATCATCACCGTTATAACAGCCCATGTTTTAGGACTGCATTTGATGATGTCAAAGGGTATCCAACGACATGTGATGATTGTAATGATTTCAGTTCTAAGAACCACAACCACCACCATCATTATGAGAGCAAACTATGACTTTCATGATGATGGCTTCCATGTGTCAGTCTCACAGTTGTCTGTCTGAGACATTGTTCTCTAACAATTCAGGCATGCATGTATCTCTTAGCCTTCATTCTCATTGGGCACAACATTTTTGTTAATTCGTATGTTCAGATTGGAAGCTCGTTGCCTTTATAAAGAATTTCTTTCAACAAAGACAACAATGACGTGAAGCTTTTGTGGCTCCATCTATTATTAGCCTCCAGAGTATACAATCTCAACATATCACTAAACTTCGTAAACTTAGTACAACCTAAGTACAATGGTCTCTCAACATCATGTACAATGTTTCTAAATAAGGAAGGTGGATCGGTGTGCTTTACCCCACAACTATCTAGCATCACATCAACCATGTCTATCAGAATTAGATCATTCGTATCTACATCATCAACGACAATTTCTTCTTCAACACAAGTACTGCTATCGACATCTATTGATCTCATAGTAGGAATCTCTCCATGCCAATACCATTATGTATAGCCATGTACAATGCCATTTCACATGACATGACTTTTGATTTTGTCAACAATGTCAACTTTCAAGTTGTTACTGCAATTCCTACATGGATAATAGAACCTATCTCTAGGTCATTTCCTATGTTCCTCCACAAATCTTATAAACTGATCAAGACTAGTAATAAACTTTGGGGTGCATCGATTTAGAATCGACATCCATGATCTATCCATTTTATGATTAAAGAGAAAATAAGTATTAGGGTTTCAGGTTTACATGATTAGGGTTAGTTGTTTAGGATTTAGGGTTAAGGGTTTACATATTGGGGTTTAGGGTTTATAGATTAGGATTTACGATTTACAATTTACAAATTAGAGTTTAAGGTCCAGTAATGAAATTGTGTACCATCTATTCCATACACCTAATATCACTAGTAAGTGTATAATGTGTATTCGATTTTCAAGAAAATTTTGGCAGCATTTCTCCGTAGTTCTCCAAGTACACCAATGTAGATGGGCAAATATCAACCTACATATGTACTTAGAGAAAAAATAGGAAAGTGCTAACTAAACATCTTGAAAACCGAATATACATTACACACTTACATCCTAAGTGAGATTAAGTGTTCAAGAACAATCCCAAACCGAGGACTATCTAAGATTTACTTCTAATGAGTAAATCTCATACGGATTTCTAGGCCAACAAATATACATCTACAATTAAAGTTTACGATTCATATCAATCAATGTAATGTACAAACCTAACAAAAGAAGATATATGTCCAAAGTAAGGCTTACGATTTAGAGTTTAGGTAAATATATAACAATTTGAGTCTTAATCGAGCTACTTTAGATCATTCATATCAATTTCATTTTATCAATCAATTCGACAATGCAACCAAATATACAAGCACTTAATACATGAACTTCAATTATTAAAGAAATTACAAAACCCTAATTACATTTAATTACAAAACTCTAACTGAAACCATAATTAAATTACAAATATAAACCTTGATTTTATGGATGTTTTAAAAGAGCATGCCTTTATTAAACATACACCAAAAAACCTAAAAAAAGTGAAAAAAAAACACCTTGGTCAATTGGTGACAATGACAAACATCAACAACAGAAGCTCGAGCAACGACGACAACACTGACGACAGTAGTAGCAACATGACCAGTGACAATGGCGGGAGCAACAATGATAATAGGATCAGGGATAGCGGCAGTGGTAACAACATGAGCAACAAGAGCGGTGGTAGCAGGAGCTGCGGCGGAAGCAGTAATGACAACACAAGGACGATCAATGACATAGGCACATGCACCAACAACGGTAACACGAGCAGTGGCGACAAGAATTGCCAAAGTAAGAAAGGACTAGGTATCATGCGATGAAACACAGAAGTGGGGAAAAGAAAATTGCTCGGGTGTTGTTAAGCGGCCCATAGTCATAGGTTGTTCAAAAAAATTGATATTTAAGCACTTTGATATCGGTTGGTTATAAGAAATTGTCACCTAATCTAGTGACTTAGACATTAGTTCACCATAAAAAACAATGCAAGGGGCGATTATCTGAACGAAAAAAATTGGTCGGAGTAGGACCTGAGTCATATGTTGGTTGTAACATCCTTGACCTGGGTTATGCTTTAACCCTAGGCATTTTGATTAAGAAAGATGATTATATGCTTAATCTTATCTTGTGAAAAGTAATTAGGGCTCAAGAGGAACTTATGTTGCAATTCTAGTCCTTTTTGAACATTGTTGAAATCAATGTTTTGCTTGTTTTGGACTAAAGTACAAATTACCCAAGTTGAGGGGTTTATGTGCAAATTATGCATGATAATATGTTCCTCATGTGTTGAAGCATCATGAGAGTGAATTTGATACAGAGTTATGGCTTGTGGAAGCCTGAGCACTAAGAAAGAGCTGATAAAGCAATGTATGTGCATTAAAATCTAGTTTTGGTGTAATGTGCAATTTACCCAAAGCCTAGGGTGCAATATGTGATTTACCACTTCAATAAGGTCCCTAATGTTTCTTGGCATCATGTAGAACAAATAAAATGAGAGGGGTGCCTCATTTGAATTAAGTTGGAGGAGAGAGAATCTTGGTATTAAAATAATCAAGATTAATGCCTAATTGAAACCCTAATTCAATTTAGTGCAAAAATAAATGTATTAATTAAAGGGCCTTCAACCAAAATTAAAATGGTTGGATTCAGATGTGTTTGGACGTCCTTGAGCTTTGCAAGGACTATGAAAATATTCAAGGGAATGGATAACTCACTCACAATTTTATAAGAAAAAGAAATATCCACTCACATATGGATATTAGTATAATATGATTTGAGGTGCTTGATTTGCTTTTCTCTAAATCAGGGATAATTGAGAGGAATAAGAGGAAAACAAGATAGCCTTGGACCCAAGGAAGTTGAGGGAGAAGAGGCGGCCATATTTTTTGGATTAAATGATTTTTTATAAAGCATATTCTCTCTCATTGAATTTTTATAAAAAGACCTTTTACAAGCCCAATGAAAGGCTTTTTTGACCCCACTTCTTTTCCTTTGCTTGAAAAACGACCAAGGATCTTGGGAGGACCAGGAGGACGACTCTCTACCTGTTGGTAAGCTTCTTGATCCCTTTTCACCTTGAATCCATGGTGGAAATCACAAATCAATGTATGAATTCTTCCTAATTCGGTCCCCTCTTCAATTCTAACCGTTCCTTTTCACTCAAACCTTGAGGACGAGCCTTGGAATGGTGAAAGGAGTTGCATCCACCATTGTTACCGTGAGCTTGGAGCTTTGGAGCTCAATTGGAGGCGGGTTTTATAACTTGAACCCTTATTATTGTTATTGCATTCAATTCCTTATCAAATAATGATCCTTTCTTCATTTACAATGATTGATTTGGTTGATTGGTGCAATCACAATGGAAATCACAGAAGATTTCATGAGTTTAGAGCTTGATGATGATGACATCATCATAAGCACACATCTCCCTAAATATCCAAGGCAAACGGTTTCCAACTTGTTGGTCCAAACGGTTTCACCAAACCGTTTGGAGACCAAACGATTTCAAAACCGTTTGGTGTTTTGAGACCCAAACTGTTTGAGGGAGTTGACTGTTTGAGAGGGTTGACCGTTTGAGGTCAGAACCCTAATACATGTTGAATGATAATCTAAAGGATCCAATTGATTAGTTCAATGCATGGTTAATCACCAAGTAGCAAACCCTAATCGGGTTGAGTGCTGATTTGTAATTGATTGTGTTGAGTTTTTGGGTTGGTTAACCCAAACGGTTTCAAAATCGTTTGAGAATCACCCAAACAGTTTCAAAACCATTTGGAGGTCAACCAAGACCGTTTGGAGGTCCAGGGTTGAGCATGGTTGGGTATTTGAACATCCAATGAAACCAAATTGAAATGCAATCAATTGCTTATTTGATGATCAATCCAATGATCCAAACCCTAATTGGATGTCATGGATTTTTGATGTTGAGATGAGAAAACGGTTTCAAAAACGTTTAGAGGTCAAGCACCTCAAGTCCGAATGAGGTCAAGCACCTCAAGACCGTTTGGATGGTCAAAGGTGGTGATTTGAAGGATTAAAGATCCAAGGGTCAATGATTGTTGAACTTCAATAACTTAATCGATTGAAGGTTTCAATGTTGCTAATCATGATCAACTATTTGATGAATGTACCTCAAGGACCCTTGCGGTTTTGGGACTGATTTGGCCCAAATGGTCTTGAGACCGTTTGAGACCAAACGGCCTTGAAACCGTTTGGGGCAAACGGTTTCAAAACCATTTGGGGCAAACAGTTTCAAAACAGTTTGGGGCCAAACGGTTTCAAAACCATTTGGTGATGAAACCTTCAAAACCGAATGGAGTTCAATGTGATTCAATCACTTGGATATTGAAGGTAATGATAGTTCCAATGATCCAATGATGGTTAGTAATGATAATCAATGAAGGTACAAAGGTTGAAACCCTAATAGTACCTAAGTGATTAGTGCCAATTAAGGGATGAACCCTAATTGTTTATAAGAACAATGACTTGGTACACTATGTTAAACATAGTTGTATGTACTTAATAAAAGGGTTGATATGACCTAATCAAGTTGAGAGGATGATAGCATGAAATTCATATATTAGTATGATTCATGTGGTGATTAAGGGTATGATCCTTAAGTAAAGAGATCATGAAACCCTAATCATGAACATAAACCCTAATTAACAGGGTTATTGAATTTTAACCCTAGTTGGGGGCAATTCTAAATAAAACCCTAATCCAGGGTGAGGATGTAGCCCTAATCCATAGTAATGATATATGAGACCCTAATTTAGGGAAATGAGATGTAAAACCCTAATTGGGATGAATATATAGTGAATCTTTAATTATGGACAATTGAATGAAATCTTAATGGAGATGAATAGTAGACCCAAATTGTGGGTGACTATAGTGGAAAATCCTAATTAAGGATGATTCCATGTGAAATCCTATTCTAGGGTAATGCCATGAGAAACCCTAAGTGAGAATGATGTATATGGAACATTGATGTGGTGATGTGATGTGAGAATTAAATTCAGGGTGATGTCATGTAATGATATGTGAAACCCTAGCTAAGGGTGATTCCATGAGAAGCCCTAGTTGAGGGTGATTCCATGTGAGAAACCCTAGTTGAGGGTGATTCCATGTGAGAAACCCTAGTTGAGGGTGATTCCATGTGAGAAACCCTAGTTGAGGGTGATTCCATGAGAAACCCTGATTAAGAACTAACACCACATGAAGTTCTATTACTATGTTGTGATGAGAGGCCCTAAGAAGGGTGAAGGTATGTGAGACTCTAATGTGGAGTCATAATACATAAAGCCCTAATCCTGGGTAATATGACAAGAAACCCTAATCCTAATTTTAAGTAAGGGTATAAGGAAACCCTAATGATGAGATAGGAGGAATTACCTTATAAAGGTGAAATATTTCAAGTGGTTGATTATAAGCAACCTAATTGTAAGCAATGTCTTTATCATTGGACAAGTCCACATCATTAAAGATAGTTGGACAATTCTAATGTGTGGCCTATGCATTATATGCTAAAGGTGAGAGTTTAGTGATGTAATGTATTAAGAGGGAAATACCTTAATAAAAGATAAGTTGATTAACTCAAGATAGTCTTGAATGATGAGAAAAGTGATACATCAAGATATGATAGTTATCACATTAAGCACTTCAGGGTTTATATACCTTGATACACTCCAAATCCAATATAATTGGGTAAGAAACATATGAAGTGTGTTATGCAACTATTACAATAAAATGTAATGAGTTGATGCACTTGATAAGTGTTAATTAATGTACCTTGAGAATGGGGTTAAGCCAAATTGATGAGTATGATGTAGTCATACCATGGTGAGGATGAGAAATGAACTCATACCTTGAATTGATGATCATTAATGCTATATGATGAGAGTAATGATCTTGAATAATCAATTATGATATATTTGAATGCCCCAGAGGTATGGAATAATGAATTGAGGGTTGGACAGATAATATAATCATGAAACCCTAATTAATGAGAAATGGGGAACCCTAACCCTAATTTTGGGTAAAGGGAATGAAAAGCCCTATTTGATAGTAAACCCTAATTCATGGTAAAGGAATAATGGTGTTACTATTGAATCACATGATGTGATGAATGACTTGTATGATTGTTACTATGCTTAATAACCATGCAGGTATTATGAGATGATGAACATAGCCAGGTTTGAGCTATGACATTTATATAATAAATGTTGAATGACCTTATGTGCCCTAATGTTGTTGTTGCTTAGTAAAAGTAACAAATGTGCATGGATTATATGAGTCATATGAGTAAGCTGTTGCCTAGAAAGAGGTGACAAGATATTTTGTGGCCTTGAGAGCCATGTGTGATGCTTGTGTAACAAGTATCATGAATGCCTTGGTCAGATGACCTGAAGGTGATAGTTACCTAATAGATGGTAATGATGCTCAATGATGAGTTAAGGGTTTGAATACCCAGAACAATATGATTATAGTGATGAGAATGTGAAGGGATGAGAATTCCCAGTTTTGAAATGAGGAACTGAGTTCCCAAGGTCTTTTAAAGACTGATAAGTAATTGATGAAAATGGTACATGTCTCTTTATAGCATTGTTGTAATAAGTCTTGTTTGAGAACTTGGCTGATGCTAAAAGAATATGAAAATGTACTTAATTAATCAAGTGAAATCTATTCATGTAGAGCCTTGACCATAGATCCATCATCGTCAATATTAAGGTGATGGTGAAACGGGTGCTCCGCGGCAAAACCCGGAACGCATATTTTGAATATGTGGGGGTAAATGGGCGAAAAATATCCTTATGCCCGGTGAAGAGATTTGAGGGAAGGTAAACATCAAACCTCTCAATCCTTCATGTGTCGGGATGGATGTATCATAAATCTCCCGATGGTTGGGATAGATGTAACATTAATCTCCCAATGATATTTAATGTCGGGTCGAGGAGATAAACATTAAATCTCTCGATGGCCGATGAGAGTGCAGTTAACGTTGTAACTCTATAGCGAAGTTTTAGTATACCCTGGAAAGCTATTTTGAGCAGTTAACATAGTCCTGCTTGTTGTCCCGCACTGACTGGGATGTGAGAGGTCATGGGAATCCAGCTCTTCCATAGACCTATGTATGGTACCGATTTCGACTTCACAGTGGTCGGTTGGAGTATGAGTGGTATACCTCATCTCCTCAGGACATAAGTGTGATTGTAAAATGAAATCAGCCGTATAGCATGTTTGCTTAAGGATTGAATACGGAAATTCATTGGTTGATGTTACATTTCTTTTATATAACTTTAGTTCATTGATGTTATTCATATCTGTTTGTATTCTTTACAAGTAGATGGATGAACTATGAGTCTACCATGAGTAGATGCAATGTTCTCCTTGGGAAAGGAGATTACGTCACTCTGTTCATACAGTGAATTATCTGCTGTCATATTTATATAAATCCTTCTGCTCAGTTCATTTTAATAAACTGCCATAACAATGTTTTGGCGGAGAGTTATATCTCCCGCTGGGGTAATTTATAATTGTCTCACCCCCGTGGGATCCAATGTTTTTAGGTGGACACAGACAAAGAAGCAAAAATCCTATTGTAGGGAAAAGATAGCAGCAATAACATCAAGGACATCAGTGAGATCTCAGGTGGAGATATTGTCTGTCAAGTTATGTAGTTAGAAAGTCCTATGTGTCGTCTCTGTACTCTCGGGTCCTCAGAGTTTTATAGTTAATGTTTTTATTAAATCGAATTAAGACTTTGGCTTGATGCCTCGAGATTCGTATGCTGTCTGTACATAATATTTATAAGGCAGCTGATGTTGTAGTCTCTGAGAAGAGATGGTACAGGTTATGTACGTTTGAACCAGAATGTAAATGTTATACAATGGTTCTTGATGGAAAAGATTTCCTATGTGTGGATCTCTTTGCAAAAAGTTTTAATTTTTAGTGATTTTTAGTAATCCGCTGCAAATGATTCGCTTCCGGTTAAGTAAATCCTATTTTTGTGAGTTGGATGCCACATTGGTTACCTGAAACCGCCACCTAACCTAGTGAGTTAGATGTCTGTTAGCCATAAAGAACCAATACAAGATGCCATTATCCGAATGAAAAAAAAAATCGGCCCTAGTAGGGCCTGAGTCGTCCGTTGTGTACCTAAAATTGACACCTAACCTTATGCCATGGACGTTGGTTCGTCTTAATAAACCGATGCAAGAGGCCATTATCTGAATGAAAAAAATCGACATGAGTAGGGCCTGCGTCATCGGTTTTTTCTGGCATAACTGACGTCATAGTACAATTGGGGGGGGGACATTTCTTTCATGGGGACGTGGCGTGAATCCTTCAACGTCAATTTCTTGACAAAATTTAAAATCGATTGTGTACTTTTTTGCGAATTTTCCTAAGAATCAGTGTCAGTTTTGTGGATAAACAACCGATGTCTGAAGTACATTGGAGGCAAGTTTTATTTCGCGTGAAGGTGTCTGTCGTCAGTTCTCTGAAAACCAATACTCATCTTAAAGTTTTTGGAGGCAAATGTTTTTTCCAAAA